>JADQWA010000576.1:0-295930 GCA_018344505.1 Nebria ingens riversi | reverse complement strand
CCAAAAAGAATCGAACGTCCCACCGCTAATATGCACCTCTGATATGCACGATATGCACGTTTAAAGAGTATTTTATGTGAGGCTTTTGTCTCTGGGTGAGGCTAGTTGTGTTTCAGAGACATCTAGCGCTTTCCACCCATGACCTTCCACTCAAAAAATGGCTTGTGCAGATGCAGATGTCTCATTGAGGTATCAACTCCCTGCGTATATCAAACACGATTGATATAAGAGTAAGGTTAACATTTTTAACACACGTGTGTTCTGTTTATTTGTGGTAAATTTCACATTTTCTTAAAAATAAATGCGTATATAAATAAAAATGAAGAAACCTATCGCAATGAAAGGCAAACAAGCCAAGAAACTAACAAATAAAGTACATATGAAAGCTAAAAAGCCTACGAAAAATGTTGGTGCGAAGCTAAAGAAATCGGCAGATTATAGTGACATGAGTATCGATGATTTTATCGAAACAGAAATTGATAGATCCAGCGAGGAAGAAAATGAAGATACTCCAGAAAATTCTTCAGCAGCTGAAATCAGTGAAGAAGAAAGTCCCAACACTAATGAAGAAGACGCCGAAATCAGTGAAGACGCTGAAATCAATGAAGACTCCGGTGAAGACAGTCCGAATAATAGTGATGAAGAAAGCGAAATGAAAATGGAAACAAAGGAAGAGAATGAAGATTCGGAAGCAGAAGATGAAGATTCAAACGAGTTTGAATCTCATAAAGAATCTTTAGCGAAACTAAAACAGATTGATCCCGAATTTTATAAATTTTTAGAAGAAAATGACCAAAAACTATTAAACTTTAAAGGAGATGATAGTGATGACGATGAAACTGGGGATGAGGAAGAGAATAAATTGCATATACCAGAAGGAGACCTGGATGTAGCAAGTGACGAAAGCGATTTTGAGGTAAATTAAAAAATATATATTTATTCATATTAGTTTATCATATTTATTTTAATATAGCCTGATGAAGAAAAAAGTGGAGATGGTAGAAGGTTAACATTAAAAATATTAAAAAAGTGGCAACAAGATATACAAACAGATACAACAGCGAAAACTATATATTGTTTGATGAAAGCCTTTCATGCTGCTCTAGTTCGTGTTTCGAACGAGGAAGAATATGCAGAATATAAAATTGATGGTGAGTTTTCTTTGAAATATAACTTTACCCGTACAGAATTACATTGAGATCCAATTTAACGTCGTTTCAGGATAATATATTTTATGTGAATTTTTACGTTTCCAAAAGATTTATTGAATTTTATAAATATTTAAAAAATTTAGGATCATCTGTTTTCAACGCTGTAATCCAGTTATGCGTCCTCGAATTAGGCCCCGCATTACGTCGTTTTCTAAATCTACCAAATGGGTCAAGAATGGCACCACAGAAGCGCAAACGATTCGTTAAAGTCAAAGCGCTAATTCTAGGATATTTCGACGATTTATTAAAAGTATTTTTTACTAAATTACATCCGTTTTTTTACCAAGAAACTAAATAATATATATTTTAACAGCTACTAGGCGGAGTGACGTCAACCAACATTTTAAACGTGTTGCTCAAACATTTACACTACATGTGCCCGTTTATGGTAGCGTATACAGGTGTGACAAAAAAAATGCTGAAACGCATGATACATTTGTGGGGAACCGCTGATGAAACAGTTCGAATTGTTTCCTTTATGGTTATTTTAAGAATAACGAACGATCAGCAATCCAGTTACTTGGATATGGTTTTGAAATCAATGTATATGACATATGTGAAGAATTGTAAATTTATGGCACAATCACAATTAGCTGAAATCAATTTCATGCGAAGATCTTTAACTGAAATGTTCGCTTTAGATATAAATGTGTCCTATCAACATGTGTTTTTATACATTCGACAATTAGCGATACATTTACGCAGCGCATATATGTTACATAAAAAAGAGAATATCCAAGCCGTTTATAACTGGCAATTTATAAATTCGTTACATTTGTGGGCGAGTTTATTGACGATTACTTGCAATAAAACGCAACTGCAACCGTTAATCTACCCTTTAGTACAAGTAGCAATTGGGACGATCAAATTGTTGCCGATTGCCCAATATTTCCCATTACGGTTCCACTGCATACACATTTTGATGGAACTATCTCGAGATACGAATGTTTTCATTCCTATCTTACCTCTTCTATTAGAGGTCAGTTACTTTACACTCTTTAGAAGTGATGACATTATTTTATGTATCTATATAATTAAATTGATTATTTTAGACTTTAACGATTTATGACATCAATAAAAAACATAAAAGAGTCTCAATGAAACCGATACAATTCACATGTTTATTACGATTATCTAAGTCGCAAATGGAGGAAAATGCATTCAAAGATGCAACAATTGATCATGTGTATGAATTGTTATTGGAATATTTAGCGAATCAATCATATATGATTAGTTTTCCAGACAATACACTCTTTGCAGTGATGCAAGTAAGCTCTAAATATATCTCAAACCTAAATAGTGTTTATCTGTCATTTTCGAGTAGGTACTGTCTTTTTTACACATTTTTCTTCAAATTTATTAGATTTTGATCATTACTCTAACGTTGTGTTTTCTAAACTAGTATGTTGATTACAGATTTGTTTCATTTCTCTTTTAACTTTAAGAATAGCAACAGCGGATATAAATATAATAATTATATCGTAAATAAGTTCCTGTTATGTAACATTTTTTGTTTAATAGATCAAGCAATTCCTAAAAAAATGCACTGTTGCGAATTACACTAGAAAATTCCGTCAAATACTTGAGAAAATCGACCAAAATTCCAAATACATTGAAATCGAACGCAGAAAGGTCACGTTCAATATCACCGATTTGAAACAAATTGACGCTTGGGAAACTCAAATAAAAAACAAGGGCACTCCAATAAAGACCTTCTTCGAAAGTTGGAGCAAAATATCCAATATTAAGAAGCGTAAACAAGTGACAAATAACGAAGAGCTTGGTGATTATGCATTGCCAATATTGAAAAAACATAACAAATCAACAGCACCCAAATCTACGGGGCCTGTTGACCTCTTTCCATCAGATAGTGATAGTGAGGGTGGTTTGGTACAAGAAGTGAAGGAACCAGCTAATAAGAAGCGTGGTAAGAGGGGTAGCAAGATAAATAAGAATAAAACGGTGATGGATGATCAAGAAACAGTTGAAGACACGCATGCACAGGATATTATAGAAGATATGAAAGCATCTGATTGGTGATTTCTATCAAGCAGTTGCAGATTACATAAATTGTAATTTTTGTAAATATCTAAATGTTTTTTTTATATTATGCCACTTAAATAATTAACTATGCATAAATTACATTACAGATTTGCAGTGATTTGTATTTTGTTATAATCTCTATAATATAATACAAGTTTAAAATATTTATTGAGTTTTCTTTTATTTTTAAGTGGAACTAATTCGGAAATGAGCGTCAAACGTGAAAGTTGCATGTCTATTTTATAAAAGCTTATTGCATCTTATTCTACATATAAATATTTGACGGAAATTTAAATATTCATAGAATTTTAAATTACACTCAATTTAATTTCCATAAAAATAATCGTGATCTTTGTTTATCTAATGTCAAACCACAGATCTGTGGTCAAACTATATTTGAAAGGCACTTTAATTTAAAGTACTTTTAAGTTATTCTATGAATATGTTTATGACACCTGCCTTAAATCATGAATTAGTGTCTTGATTTACGTTTGCTAAATCGTTTATAAATATGTTCCATTATAAATATAATAAAAGCTACAGATACAGCGTAAGTATATACTAAAATAGCTGGATAAAAATCAACAATTCCAACGCTAGTGAAGCTTGCTTCGACATGGAGACATTTGGTTTTTCTGTAAAATCGTTTCAAGAATCGTTGCTGAAGCCCGTATTCATGCGCTTTCAGTAATCTAATTCAAAAATTAACAATATTTAATTGTAAATTAAATTTTTCTTTCAAAATACTTACCCAATTTTAAATATTTCACCATACGGAGAGTCGATTGGACAAGACACCCAACCTAAAGAATCCTAAGCGAAAAAAATTAAACAAAATATATTTTATTCTCAATTCATCTATTTTCTTTAATTCAGCAAATAAATGAAGTGCATTAGGTAATTAGATTTAGAAATAAAGTTGTATACGGCCTATTTTGTGTCTATTAGAAATATCTTACAATAATTAAAACATATGTATAACGAATGAGTCTACTAAAAATAACGAAAATAGAATTATTCTCTTTGCACTTACAAAATTTTTATATAACAGCGTATTTAGCGGTAATATCAAAAATCACTAGTAATAATGTTCTTCTGATTATAAAACATGTTAAAATATTCAGAAATAGTTACCTGAAAAACACCTGGAATCGTAACACATTCGCATTTTTCACGTTCATTAAACGTTTTTAGGATATAAAAATAAATAGATCCTTCTTCAGCATGAAATGCAAATAATCCTTGACGTATTTTTTCTACGCCTGCAGATAATTCATAAAAAGCATTTGGCCCCATTTTTTCCTTGTATACAGCTTTTTTTACAGGTTCTGTTGCGTTCTTAAAACATTTATTAAATAATTACTGAGAATATAAAGCGCAATTTTCTTAATATTAGCATTGATATATTAGTTTAATTTACCATGAAATATTGATAGTTATAAGACAGTGATTCAGCTCCAACTCTCATGCGACTATGTAGCAAATCTTCTAAATTCTTGATGCTGTCTGAGGTCGATTGCAGTAATGTTACAATATTCGCAGAATAAGACACGGATAAAAACATTAATGCAGTGAAACCGACCAAGGTAAGAATTCGTCCAGGAACTCCCGTTGGTACTATGTCAGTTCCTGAAAAATAATCTTTAACACATCATTATTAAAAATGATAATTATTACCTTGCTGGCAAACTGCAGCAGCCACAAGTAGAATCACTGTACCGAAATATACCTTTTCAATTTCCTAAAAATCCGAAAGTTAATACGAAATATTTTTAAACATTTCAATATCTATTACCTCATTTCTTTGATTTTCATAATGACTCGAAATTACTAGCAGTATAGTTATTAGTATCACTATACCAACATATGAAATCCATACAGTAAATGTGAATGGTAAGGAGTAAATATTTTGTTCATATGATAGGGGTGGTTTTCGAAAAACAAAAGCTACGACAGTCGGATTAGTAAGCTTTAGAAATTTACCGAATTCCAAGCGCGTTTTGAAATAGTACATTCCAGTTCCTAAAATAATCAAATCGTTATCACTTTTCATATAAAGATAATATCTGAATATATTTTAACTCTTTTTTTAACAGAAACTATTGAATGAAATCATGTACAGTAAAATTAATAATTCTGCACTTTCAAACCTGATATATCAGCTTCTTTTCTCTGTAGAGCTCCAGACATGCCATCCCATAATCCATTATCTCGTTTGATACCCCAACTATCCGCAGGTACAATAATATAAGAACTATTCAAGTAATACATTAGCGCCATTAGTATTCCAACTTGTCCTTTAGTTAGCAAATCTATCATTGGGTAACTAAAATACATGAAATCTAAGAATTGTTTTAATTAAAGATAGTAGTAAAACAATACCGAAAATCATGTAAATGTTTTAGAGTTTCATTTGTATTTATCACCATTACAATTCTAATACTATTACGTTTCAAATTTTTTCTCCTGTAAGATGTAATATTATGTGATAATTGAATCTGTAAACCAGTGTCTTCGGTCCATTCTCCATATGTTTCACGAACTAAAACATTATTTGGGAGATTCAAATTACAATTTTTAAGTTTTTTAATAATTTAAGGATTTACTCATTGAATAATTATGATTGATGAAATAATATTGCCATAGTCGAATACGATCTGGAGTATTTTCAACACAAATTACTTCACTGTCAATAAATACTCGATGCTCTTTCAAATAATTTAACATCAATTCATTATAGCCATCCGAATAATGTCTAATATTTTCAGGATCATATAAAATTAATTCATTTATTTTTTGTTCGGAATTTATTAGTAACCAATGGTACGACATGTTAAAGAAATTCCAGTGGCTAGCCTAGTAAAAAATAAAATATGTATCAATAGAATTATGTGATAATACTTTAAAATTATACTGTTTTTAAAATACTATCCGCATGTCGACAGCTGATATCAACGATTATATAGTTGCCATGTTCTACACTGTGTAGAAAATCAGTATTGCTGAATTCTGTATGTATAGCAACTTGTTTAGGATTTTTACCCATAAATAATTTAGTTGATAGGTTTAAAATTTCATCTAAAATCATTTGTACACTAACAAAGTATTTGTACTCATAGAATTCTAAAGATGTTTTTGAATAAAATTTCTTTATATTTTCAAATAATTAACTATAAACATCTTATAGTTTTTTGTAATTTACCATAAGGCCAACAAATATTGGCTGTTACTGTTACATTTTTTTCATCAAAAAAATCTGCAAGAAAATTTATTAGGCGATTTGCGCTTAAAACTTTTATGGCTAGTATCAAAATAAATGTTACTTTATAAGTTAACATTTTGTTTAATCTAAAATCCAAGTGAACAATGCGTCGTTTTTATACGTATTTGTCCCAGAGGACATTTATGAAAATACCACATATTTATGCGGTCGTTTGGTTCAATAAAAATTTAATTTTATTAAGAAAGTGTATGATACTATAAAATTACATGACATACTGAACAATTTTATACTTACCACATAATTGAGTAATTTTTTTTCCTTTGATTTATTTATTAAATAAACATTAGGTAGCCTACATACAAAGTTTCATAAGCGGGGTGATAAAAACCGCATTTTAAAAAGATTTGTTAAAATATGTTCTAAATGATTAGATTTTTAATGAATTATGAATGATATCATTAGGAATTATAAGTTTATTTGCTTAATAAGTAATTAATTTTAAATACAAAAATAAGAATCAATTTGATGTTTGATATAACAAAATTTCTAGTCAATAATTTTTATTTATTTATAATAATAATAATAAAAATAGTCACTTATAAATCTATTATATATCGATATAACACTCATATACTTTACAAGTCTTTTTGGCACTCTGCTTTCGTAAGCCCAAACCCTAAAATAATTGTATTTATTATTAAAAATTAGGACCAGAATAAAATAAAGTTACTTTATATAAATATTAAAACTAATATAATATTATACAATATAGAAAATATTTACAGTTTCATCCAATACAACTTATATTCAGTCATTTGGAATATAATTTAAAATATTGACACAAAAAATCATAGATTTACAGTAATTATGAAATTTTATATCTAAAAGACAAATCCTGAGTTTTTAAAAATAGTTTGGTCATACATAAAACTCAATTTCAGTATTTGTCGTCGTCAAATCGTGAAAAAATAATAGAAAATTGCTGTTAATTGTTAATTACAAAAAAAAAAACACGTTATATATATTATGCAGTTTTCTGGAATATCTTAAATTATTTATTGCGAAATATTTCACAATACATTTAAGTAAACAATTATATTTAAATGAAATTAAAGGAAACAAACATACTAAATAATATTTAATATAGTCAATCAAAATGAAAACTGAACTATTCTGTATGTTAGTTCGTTCGGTGTTCATTTCGGACTTCTCTGGAAACAAGTGAATTTATAACGTTTTACGAATAAGTATTATGGAATATTGAAAATAATTTTCGTTGAAAGCAATAAATAATGATTAACAGCAATTTTTTATAATATATAAATTATAACAAATGATAAACTTTATTATATATTACAACAATATAAAACACTATTTGTTAGAGGTCACTTTGAACATTCTGTAACACAGGCACTTAGCATAATAAATAAAGGCACAATCATCAAGTGTAGGTTAGAACACTTTGGTTACATAATTCTCTAGATTATGTACTATAGGGAATCGAATCCGGATATGTCACTTCCCTAAACAAGTAAAATATAAATAAATGCAAATTTAACACCGGAATATATACTCCGCGAAGTGCGAAACAGCATACAGATTTTAAGAATTCACTCCAAAATTAAAAAAAAACAACATAACTCACATCTTCTGATGAAAATTATATTACTTACCCTATCGGGCTTATAAAGATGCGTATGCGGTAGCAAAAATGTTGAACCTAGATCTCTTTCAGCCATCGTATTTGCCTCCTAAGAAAAACATATGTATACATAAATAAATATAGTTTTATTTTTAAACAATTCAACGCTAATCATATGCCATATTTTAGTACTTATAATAATTAATACACTAGGCTAGAGATGTACCTAATCCAGTACACTAGTGAGAGAGAATAAAATACGACTATAGTATTTTCAATTTAAATTGTTTTAACATGTAGTAACACGTTTATTCCAAAGAGCTTACGTCGTTATTATGGTGCTGTGAAGATGGTTTCGAAGAGTCATAACCACCGCTTCGTAACGACTTTGTCGGCGGTTGGATTGTGGTTTCGTCGAAAGATCTTGCTTCAGAAACGGTCCTACTTGCATAAATATAACATGTAATAATAATAATAATAAAAAATAACGTTTACGTAAACAATTATTTGGAAGTTGTTTGGGTTACATAAAAATATATTTTTTTATTTGGATACACGATAAACTTACATCACCCTAGGAGTAATATCTAACCAATTATCGATTGGATCGTCTTCATCATCATTCCTAATAGTTTTCCTCATAATCGTGAACTGTGATTGGGATCCAGAGCTTGATAACAAATCCGCACTAATTTTCTGGATCAGAGTAGCGTTTTCACTTCTGTCCGCTTCAGTTCCGCATGTTGTAGCAATCGTTCCTAATGTACCCATATTATTGCCTCCTACAGTAGCAGAAACTTCAAACCCCGCAGAAACTAATGCACCTATAATAAAAATTCTACTAAAATAAATTCAAATATTAAGTCTTACATTCCAAACCTGTAGATATTTTTCTGTTTGTTTTTAAAGCACATGAATCACTTGGAGTATTGCTGTGTTTCCTTCGGACATTATCCTAAAAAATGAGAAACAATTAAAATATGTAAACTTCAAAATTTTTGTTTGAGTTTCATAAGAATCAGGTTTGAAAAAGCTCGACTTCGACTTACTTTACTTGGAGATGGTCCAGCGTCAAGATAACTCAGAAGTTTTGCTTCGTTACTGCTTGCAACAGAACTTTTCCGTTTCTCAAAAGAAGTGATGTTCAACAGTGGCGAAGTTGGCGGTGCTGGATGGTATTTTGCTCTTGGTATCATTACTGTTAGAGATCGGTCACGTTGTTCCACAAATGATAAGGTAGACGGTTCATGTTCAACGTCGTGGAGAACTGGTTTCTTTAAAGCACCCTTTAATTTCTTGGTTTTCTGGAAATACAACGAGATATTTTATTCAGTAGAATAAATTTAATGTATTTTTTGGTTTGGAAAGAACAATAACATAAGAAATAATTGAAACATTTGAAAGAATATTTCTGGTGTTACCTTTGGGACATAAGGTAAAGTATCAGATCCTTCAGAACTAGTATCTTGGATCATAGCTCTTCTATCTAAGGTTCCAGCCCGTCTTCCAGTGACCACACCTCGATGTGGTAAGAATCCCATTCCACTAGCCATTCCCGCATTTTCTGGACGCCGACGCTTGGCACAAGTTAATACAATACAAATCAAAAGAAGTGTGAACAAAATTGCTCCTAGAGTCACCAATGCTATCAAAAGTACTAGAAAGGAAAATTCATCAATTGTTTAGCAGAAAATAAAAACCGCAAAAGCACAATCAAAAAAATAATACACATAAAAGGAATTCATTTAAAAAGAAATTTTACCTTTAAGGTTGATATGGCATGCTTCACCAGCATACCACTGGAAACATTCGCACAAAACTTGCTCGTCTCCTCGAGCGTAACAAGTTCCATGATAATGACACCGTTCACAGCCGATCAACTCAGCGGAACAAATCCTTCCAGGATATAGAGGATTCTCAGATAAATCTGCGAATCCTTCTTTGCAACTGCAAGTATAAGTTCCTTTCAAGTTGAAGCACTGTGCGTGCTCAGAACAATCATGGAACCTCATATTAGTGCATTCGTCAAAATCTAAAGCTTCAAGTTCATCTATCAATTCTCTAGCGGCAAACAGATCTGTACCACCTAAACTATAATTGCTATTTCGAAGGTATTTTTTGAAAACCTCTTTCAAACGAAGTTCGTCCGTATTATCAGACAGCTGAAATAATTTTAAATTTAGATATTGTTGGAAAGAACAGAGAATTTATTTTACTTGAACGTAGAAGTTATTGATGACACCTTCATCTTTGGCAGGTTCAAATCCATTGACTTGCACTCCGTGGTAGATATCTCGAAGATCTGATTGCATTACCATTCGATCTAAGCCATCATGAGTTGCACTGGCTAGTCGGATAAATTGTGGCGAAGTTGGATCAGCTAATTCTGGTTTGTAGTGTAAAATATCTTTACCATGACGAGCCAAAGTGATTTTCAGTCGATAGGTATAAGTTGCTAATAAAACATGAGTGTGAGGAAAGAATAGATTTTCAAGAACATGTAAGCTAAATGAAAAAGCTTTTATATAAAATGTAACTTACGTTTACAAGGTCGATCCGGGAACATTCTAGCGAATCCAGGTCTGCAAACACACCTCATAATACCTTCAACTCTCTGGCACAGCTCATTTCTGGAAGCTTTACAATCTGGTCGACATTCATTGCTTACGCCTGGCGGAACAATATTTGGCGAGTCCAAACTGGGGGGTGAAGCAATCAAAATGCCGCCTAATAGAACATGATTAACATCCTTATTCGCCAGGACTTCGTCTAGATGCGGAGCTTCATAATCATCATCTTTCTCTTCACTTGATTCTTTAGGAACCTTGATAATTCCTCCTTGCTTTTTATCTGTCATCACCACGAATATAGATTCATTCTCTTGAGGTATCAAATGATCCGATGTCTGTTCGTAAGGTGATACAGTTGGATCACTATCATTGATAATGAATTCATTTAAATCATCATCGTCAATGTTGCTGATTATTGTAGGAATAATTTCTGGTTGGAGGATCGCTGTAGCTTGTACAGGAAAAGCAGGATATGATGGCATTATATCAAGATTATTTTCAGTAACCGGAGTATGACTTACGGTTTGTGTAACCGTTTCAACGATACTGCTTGGTTGAACCAGTGTATGCGTCTGTGTGACTGTATCTACGATGGTTGAAGTTTGTGTTTTTGTGATTAGAAGTGTTAACGTAGATGGTGGGGCGCCCAAACTTTTTACAACAGTCGTTTTGGTTGTAGTTACTGTTAAAGTTTGAGTATGTGTAATATATTTTGTTGGTAATATAATCTTAGATTCCTTTATCTGTGTTGGAGCTTTTGTTAATTTTGTTGTAGATGTAGGTTCATCAATGATTTTAATTTCATTGCCTGCGTGATGTGTTGGCGTACTATAAACAACAGGTATTGTTTGAGATGGTTGTATATCATGCTTAGTATAGAGATTATTATAAATTGTTTCTTCCGTTGTAGCTTTACTTGAAATGGATTTGATAGAGAGAGTTGGTCTAAAGTTTTTCTTTACTTCAACATCTTCCTCAGTTTTCTCTGTTGTTATTTCTTTCGTGTTTAATGTAGGATGGCCTATTATAACTTCCATATTAGGCACACTAGGTGTTTTATTTGTAATAGTAAAGTCTTTTCTTGTCGTATCTGTTTGTTCCGAAGGCTTATATTTTGGACTTGTTGGATTTGTATCCTTGCTCGGTTTCGTCCAGCGGAATATTGGTTTTTGTGTTGTAACAAATGGTTTTGGACTTTGTGTAGTGAATTTAGGATACACATATGGTGTAATCACTTTTTTAGTTGTTGAAGGCAACTTCCTAGTAGTTGTTTCCAGTTTCTCTGTAGTCGTAGGCGTTTCGAAGGTGTATGGCTGCTGTTTTGTTGTTTTTGATATAGTGAACACTGGCCTATATGTTGATATTTCTATGAGTTCTGGTTTATGAGTAGTTCTGTCTTGAACCAATGGGGGTGGACTTAGACCCATAACTTGTTCATTGTGAACAGAAGGAGTGTTGTATTCTACTTGAGGTGGTGGTCGCATCTCTTCAGACGGAGTCTCCATATACGGTCGTGGAGTATTTAATTTTGTTTCTTTGAATATGGAAAGTTCCGGAGGAATCCTATTTACTTTCGGTGGCATAATATCTATATTTGGAATAGGAACTTTATTCATGCTTGTATTTAGTTTTGGAGGAATTAGATTTTCTAATTCCTGGACATTTAGATCAGTTTTGTCCTCAGTAGAGTTCAAATAAATGCTAATCATATTATGCGGATTTGTTGATTCGGTTATTTCAAAAATATCATTCTTTTCTTTGCTGACAGAGGTATGAATTCCTGGACGTTTTATTCCCATAGTATACATTCCTGGACTATGATTTCCTGAACTATGAACGTCTGCGTTGTGATTGTCTGTATTATAAGTTCCTGAGCTATGCAATTCTGGACGGGTTTCTGAGATATGCGCACCTGGATTATGATTTACTTGATTTTGTCCTGAATTATAAATTCCTGTAGTATAAACTCCAGGATTACGAATTCCTGGTTTTTGCCCAGGAGTAAGAATCTCTGGATTTTCTTCTGAGCTATGAAGACCTGGTCTTTGTTCTGAATTATGAACTCCTGGATTATAACTTTCTGTACTATAAATTCCTGTATTGTGATTTACACTATAACTTCCTGAGCTTTGAACTCGTGTACCATGAATGCCTGGTCTATTTACTCCTGGTCTTATATTTCCTGGATTTTGGCTGCCTGTACTAAGATTTCCTGAGCGATGCTTTTCTGGACTATAATTTCCTGGATGGATACTTGGACTATTATAATTATTGCCTTGATTTTGAACTCCTGCAAAATGTATTTCAACAGGTCTTGGTTTATTGTAAACAGGAATTACTTTATTCACATATAATGGTTTTTCAGTTGTAGTCCATCTTGTGACAGTATTCAAAGTAGATTTTAAATCCAAGTTTTTCTCTGTTGTCATTATATCTTTATTGCTGAAGCTATAAGTTTGATGAGTTGAAGGTTTATCATTTACAGGTTTCTTTGTATGTATTGTATTGAATGGTAATTCCGTTTGTGAGCCAACATTTGGAGAAGACTCATAATGTTGTTTTGGATTCGAAGTAACTGGAATTTCATCTCTTGAGTCAACTGGCATAGATGTTGGTCTGTACTGTTGCTCCAAGTTGATAATTGGAATTTTATTTGTAGCATACGATGGCCTGTGGATCTCTTGAATTGGCATTGATGTAGAGAAATGTGGACTCGAGATTTTGTAACCATAAGTAGTTCGAACTGGTTCATATGGTTTTGGTGTTACCCCAACTTGAGGTCTCTGATTGAAGGAAGTATACTGATTTGCAGGAATATATTGCTGTGGATGAATCACTTCTTTGACTGATGTATTGTTTCTTGGATAATAGTTGTTATTGATTTTATTAAAGCGATCATGCTGATTTGGACGGAATGGTCTTGGATATTCAGGGTTAGGTTTATTTGAAGATATATGATGGAAACTACTAGGAGGCAGCTTTTTGAAAACAATCGGTCGGTTGGTTTGTTCAACTTTATTAGTATACGGTCTTTTAGTTGTAGTCGTTGTGGTAGCGTTGATTTTCAAAACTTCATAAGGTATCTGACCAGGTCTAAGAGGACGTGTTTTTGATTCTTGTATAACTTCACCTTCTTCATTAATATCTTCTTTGCTGTCATCTAGATCTTCACCAGAGTAGTCATCTGTTTTAAAGATAGACAAATTATGAAGATGTGTTGGTGCGTTGTTAGTTATTGGATGATTGTAATTCAGTGGTATGCTTAATGGTTTCTGATAAGCATTAGATTTTGATGGCGGAATCATAAATTGTAATGGATTTATTTTAGGTGTATACGGTCTTGGACGTAACTCTGGAGCTGGAGGAGGATTTAATTTCTCAAGGTACGTAGGAGGTTTTTGATTATTAAAATGCTGAAGATAAGGTCTAGTATGATAATTTTGTTTGGAATCGACTTCATCAAGTACAACTCCGTTTGATTTGATATGTTCTTGTGGGTTAATACCCGGCAATGGCTGCGGTGAAACGTTGATGTTCAAATCACCATTTCCTACGAAATGGAACTCATGTTTATTGAATTTAGGTGGCCCATTATGTTGAATATTAAATGAAATAGGCTGGTTGATCTTATGAGATGAGTCACCATGGTTAGTCTCTGGTTTGATGACATTATACGATGGTGGCTGATTGAGATGAGTGCCATGATTGATAACATGAGCATTAAAATCATCACCATGATTGACCATACCAAATGATATTGGTGGAACGTGAACACTGATATCATGATTGATAATGTGCGAGTCTAAATTTATAACTTCAGACAATGGTGCAGGATGATATTGATGTTTTTGATCTTTCGGAACTCCAAATGATAATGGAGGTACATTTATGTCAATGCCATGTTTGATAACATGCGAATCAACACTGATAACACCACTTACTGGTTTCTGATTTGACGTATCTCCAAATCCATTATAGACAGACCCAAATTGAGGACCTCCGTTATTGTAGCCTTCAATTCCAATAAACCCTGGATTGGTTTCAGGTTCGGGATATGGTGATGGATCATCAAAATATTGACCATTCTTGTGAGGTTCTGTAGCTCCACCGAATATCAAAGCCGTAGTACTTCCATGCGGAATGATGACGTTGGCAACTTGAGATGGTTGGATATTGACCAATAACGGTTGACCAGTTGAACGCTCTATGACTTCCGGCAACGAAATTGGATCCCCTACGGGCGGTTTTAAATGTTGGTTTATTGCTGGCTCAGCAAAAATTATAGTTGGAGATTTACTTGATTGAACACCATGTGAAATCCATTGATTGCGATCAAAATTGTCAGTTTCAGCTCGGAAATTCTGGTTAACTTGATTGGATGCTTGTATATTTTGGTTTTCATTCCGAGGATAGTGCGGGCAGTTACTCTTATGCACATTTTGTTGTGCATTATTACAATTGTGACGTGAATTCTGATTGTTGTTATATTTATTTTGGTCACTAAAATGTTTGACATGATCAGCTGGTCTATTTACGACTTGATTCGATCCTTGCGCGTTTTGAATTTCGTAGTGCAGATTTTTTTGGGCATTATTATTGTTGTGATGTGAATTTTGATTTTTGTTCTGGTTGTTATATGAATTTAAATCGCTAAAATGTTTTACTGGATCTGCTGGTCTATTTATGACTTGATTTGAACCTTGTGTGTTTTGGTAATGACTATTATGTGAATTTTGTTGTGCTTGATTGTTGTTATATGAATTTTGTTGGTTGAAATGTTGTGCAGGCCCGTTATGATTTTTCACTTGTGGTTCAATGCTGGAAAAATGCTGGTCATTGTTATATTGTTCCTTAAAATCATTATTTTGGCTGTCGTAGTGTTGCCCATTATTATATAAATGTTGTGCGTTATTATTGTTGTACGAATTTCCTTCGTTGAATTGTTGTAAAGGTATTGTTTGCACATTATGTTTTGAATTAAGAGAATTTTCAATACGAGAATATTGCTGGCTATTCGAATTTTGTTCATTCAACTGCTGTCCTTGGTTATTATTATTAAATGAATTTGGTTCGCTATATTGTTGACCGTTATTATAAAAATTGGGCTCACTAAACTGTTGTAAAGGTATTGCTGGAACATTCAACAATGACCCATACTTGTTATGCTTGTTCGATTTTTCTGGACTTTGTTCATTTTTGTTCCAACCTCTTTTCGGAAGAGGCGGAGGCTTCATTCCTAAAGGGGCTGCATCTTCTTGTTGCGGCCCTCTACTTTTGTTAAACAAAGGCAGTCTTGGTCCTCCAATAGCTGGTTTACCAACAATTACATCGGAATTCGCGGTTATGACTTGTCCTGGCGATATAGGAATCCCTCCATTAACTAAAGGACTTTCATGCGTTGGTTTTCCAATCACAACTTGGTTTTTATATTGAGATTCTTCACTAATCCATTTATTTTCTTGTCGAAGTTGTGGCGGCAGATTCAAATCGAAGGTAGCAATATTTTGACTCTCAGATTCTTCTAAGCCTTCTTCACTAAAACCTGCGACTGGAATATAAATAGGAGCTCGATTCTGGGAGTCATCTATTACTGGTTTTGAAGTTGTTGTTTTGTAATGTACTGTTGTAGTTGTACTGATATTATCACTTCGTCTATTATTTTGTAAGTTAGTCTGGATTAGTCCAGCCATTGCGTTTATAACAGGTCCTAACGCCGTGAGGCTATTACTTAAAGTTCCAAGATTTGTTAAAATTCCAGGTTTAGGCCGGTGAGTTTTGTTAATTTTCTTTTTATTTGGATCTGTTACTGGAGTCGTAGAATTTTTTTTCGAACTATTCACTACTATAACTGGATCACCCGGCCTCACCGTAGCATCCGAAGTTACAACAGTTTTCGATCCTAAGATCGAAGTAACATAATATTGTTCGTTTTCAGCTACGGACTGGTCTTTGTGGACAATTTCTGAACTCAACAACGAACCTAATTCATTTTTAATACTGGATTTGTTGATTTTAGTAGGTTTGGAACTCAAAGTAGGTGTGATTAGATTGTCTATTTGGTCATCTTCATCAAAAAATATAATAGTTGAGCCCGTTATCACACTTGGTGAAGATGGATCTAGAGTCTTATCAGACAAACTTGTGGAAGATACTAAAACACTTTTTGTTGGTTTTATTTCTTTATTTACAGCGGTTATTTCTAACTCTTCCCCATTTTGTAAAGTAGCACTAGTAATAATGCTTTTTAAAGACTTTCTTTCTAAAGATTGCCCTAGTTCATTGACGAAATTTTGATCAAATGCACTTGGCGCTATATGTTCAGTTACAACATTTTCAACAGTGCGAGTATTAGAGCTTACAATAGGTTGTTTATTTTTGGCTGTATCTTGCAAATATGTCGTGAAGTAAGTGTATGTTGTTAAATAAGTTTTGGTAGCATAAATTTCTATCGGAACTGTGAATTGAGGTTTATTTTGAATACCAATTGGTGACGTGTTAATAACAGTTTTAGTTTGAGTGTTTACTTGAGTCTTTTTTGGTTGTAAAAACAATTTTTCAGTTACAATATCGCTAGAAGTGGATACGTTCGTTTTAACAATTGTTTTCCCGTTTTCTAAAAACGTGTTGTAGTAGGTATAAGTTACAAAATATGTTTTGACTACATCTGTTGTGGTGTAATCGCGCGTAGCACTCGGGGATAAATCTTCCATATCATATGCGATGTACGAGGTCATAACTGACGTTGCTTTTGGAGGTACTGATTCAGTTATGACGACTTGAGTCACTACGTCTTTTGTGCTTATAACTTTTTTCTGAGAACCTTCTGTTAAGGTTTTTGTTAATGCAACAGTACTCAAGTAAGTATTGGTATCGTGGACCGCCGTTGCCGATTCTGACGGTTGTAGTAAAGATAGATAATCATCAGGCGCTGTGACAGTATTTGCAACTGTATGCTTTGATGTTATCACTATTGGTTGCTCATCATCCATTATTGTGTATAAGTACGTATATGTTGTATGAAAGACTCCAGTAGCCAAATTTGGATTCTGGAATGATTCTCGCTTAGTTTGATATTTTGTCATTATTCGCGAGTGGTTCTTACCTGAGTTAGCGTGATTCCCGGACTAGCTGTAGGAGTTGCGGCTATTTTTGGAGCATTACGTTCTTCTGTAGCAATATTCGAAACGACTTGTTCGTGACTAGATATTGTAGTACTTCCATTTTCCAAGTACGTAGTTAAATACGTGTAAGTTGTAAGACAGGTTTTAGTTACGAACTGATTTTGATATAATGATGATGATAAATGTGCAACCTTGAATCAAGTTTAAACGTTAGGGTCACGAGTCGCCAATTTTATAAATATTTAAAGCTGAGTTCCTCAAATATTTTAATAGAAAATTATAAAATTTTATTAGCTTTCAAAATAATAGTAACCACAAAATTAATTATTTCCTATGACCTCTTCCATAAAGATGATTTTTCTCAATGGGTTAATTACAAAAAATCAATTTAATCAGTATATAAAATGATGAGCCATCTATTGGTATCTTTTTGAAAGGCGTCTTATTTCGAGAGTTTGCAACACTGACGTGCTTGACATCAATAGATATGTAGTGTCAAACTGTAAGTAGGTTTGGCACTACATATCTATCAATGTCAAGCGCGTCAGTGTTGCAAACTATTGAAATAATACGTACTTCAAAAGGAAACCAACAGATGGCCCATCAAATCGGTGTTCAAAGTTATTATATAGTATTAATTTACCTCAGAAGCATCCTGAGGTAGTATCATCATGTGATCAGTCAGCGTACTTGGAGCAAATGTAATTGGTTTATTGTTCGATGTCGATAAAATACGTCGTAGATTCGGTTCACCGGGATATGTACTTTTGTCGCCAGCGACAATCACTTCGACGCCATTGGACATAACCCGTGTCGCTAAATTATATCTTGCTTCTTCAAGATTAAATCGTCGACCTTCATAGTCTAATTTCGTAAAGATTTTATTAGAAAAAGAATTAAAATAACAAAATAATATTCTGCAGTTTTATTATGTACATTATTATAACTGAAAGTATATTTTGTATTTACAACAATTCTTGTTGAGGAAATAGCAAATTCATACGTTTGGAATATAGAAAAGTATAAACGTATAAATGTTGCCGATTTTGAAATAGAAGAAAAATATATTTTACAAAAAAAATCATTATAAATTTATATACAATTTATTAGATTATACATAAGAAATTTAGGAAAATATAAGATATTTATTTAGAATTGCAAGAAATAATTTATAAATTCATAAATTTGGGTTAAACATAGATAAATTTGTTATGTGGGATTGTGTGTCTTTGTTGAATTTATTTAATTTACTGAGGAGATACTTCGCTTATAGATCATATAACAATAAATAAATATAATAAACTACTAATTAAAAATGCGAAGTATTTCCTTAAAAATGTACTATAAAATTTATTTGAAATTTTTTAAGTTTATTTGTCAGGAGTTTAATATTATATTTATACATTTCCGAATTCACCTTCAAAGTTTTTATTCGGCAAAACTAAACATTATCTAGACGAAGTTTTGATTATCCTGCTTCGATATTTTATATTTAAACTTAATATAACTGAAATATTGGTGAATTTCTGCCTAATATGATAAATTGTTTCTCTATTAGTAAAACTCACCTTGCGTGTTTGTTTGGTGGTGTAGGAAACCTTCAGAGGATGCTATGGAGGTCTTTGAGGGTGTGTCCGTCAAAGTAATCAAAGTAGTCAGAGTGTGGGCATCGGTCACTGTCAGAGTCTTCACTTGTGGTTTAACTTCAGTCGTGGAAGTTACTATTTGTTCAGCACCATTTACACGAGTCACAATAAACGTATACGTTCGCAAACGAGTAGTTTCTATAGTTTTTGTTTCGTAAATAACAGATGTCAAGGTGGAAATCATAGGAGATGGTTGTAGTACAGAAGGAAGGATGAAGAAATCAGTATTAAAGATTGTTTCGAACGATGGTTCTGTAGCCGGAGTTTCTTCAGTTTCTTCTGAGGAATACTCGTCTTCGTTTGGATTGCTTTCATTTTCATTATCAGTCGAGATATTTTCTTCTTCAATTAAACTTGAATAAAAATTTTCAGTTATCACTGTAGAGGGTTCAGGTGTTGTAATAGCTTCAGTGTCAAATATCGAAGACAAACTTGTAATTGTTGGTTTTGTTATTAAACGTTTCTTGGTGACAGTTCTAATTCTTTTCGATTTTTTTGTTGATTCAACAACAGGTGTAGAAGGATTAATTCGTCGTTTCTTGGTAACCACTACTCTTCTTCGATGTGGTCGTCCGACGGAGTCACTTTTTTGAATTTTTAGCCCATTTTGGAGTTTATTTTGAAATGGATCTCCACCAAGATTATTTTGAAACGAATTTACTGAAACAGTTGAGGCTGATTGAAGTGTTTCGTTGTGATAAATAGGTCGTTTATGAATTAATTTCTTGACGACTCGTCTGATTTTCTGGTTAGTATGTGTCGAATTTGTGCTTCTTTGAATGCGGTTAGTTTGTATGCCTAGGGCATTTTTGCCAATCGAAACGTTATGGTTCTGGTTAATAGAGGCGCCCCTCGTGTTAGTAGTAGACGTTTCGACCTTTGGCATGAGTGGGGCAGACTCAAGGCCGTCTACCATAAAAAATTACCGGACGGCACAGTATCATGTCCAGCCGATTTTTGTGTTACTGAGTTTTTTAGATAAATGGTATTCTTATTGATGATTTGGGTATTACCAATATGTTTGCTAACATCGCCAATTATACTTTCTAAACTCTCGGTTTCACCAGCTGATTGGGAACTCTCAATATATATATCTCCCATAGCTGGCATTATATACTTGTCCATATATTCAGATGCAGTATTTTGAATTGATAAAACTTTTGAAGGTTGCACTGGAACATATACTTCTCGTTTCCTTCTATTTTCTTCTCCAACTATAACCGTGGACAGAACAGTGCTGAATTCTCCAGGACGTTTTCCAGAAACATACAAAGTTATGATGCTAGTTTCTTTTGGAGGTGTAGGTTCAGTTGGTTTCTGAATACGTTTATTCTTTCGAGCAACTTTCCTCCTAATTGACGGACTTTCAGAAGTTGTTTCTTCGTCTATTTCTTTCGATTCATATCCTTGATTTTGAAGATCATTCGCTACTGTCTCTTGTAGCAGCAATTGTTGTTGCTCTAGCGTTCCAAGTTGTTGTAAACTAGTTTGTTGAAGACCAGCTTGTTGTTGTTGTTGTTGCTGTTGCTGTTGCTGCTGCTGTTGCTGTTGTAACAACAACGGAAGTAGTAGGCTGTTCAATTGGTTACTGTTAGCTAAAGCAGCTGTAGGCGTTACGACCACAGTATCTGTGATGAATTCAGTGGCTGTGATAACGTTAATACTACTATCAATGATGGTAGTTAAGATTTCTTTGCCTCTAAATGTTAAAGGTATTACAGTAGAGGTAGCATCAGTGACTGTGGTCACGTAAGTTGTGGTTCTTGTTTTGAACTCAGTGGTTGGTGTTGGAGGTGGTCCATTGGCTTGGTTTTGTAATGCCAATAAAGGATTTTGGTTTGGAATTCCTAAATTTCCCAACAACAATTGCGATAACAAGATATTTGCTAGTGGTGCCTGGGCAGATAATTGAGGTTGAATAGTAGAAACAACTTGATCTACTCCGTATACAGTACTTGGAATCACATGTGAAAATGAAGTTCTGCGACCTCTGATATAAGTTGGAGTGAAAACAACACTAGTAGTTGACATTTCGTTCAAGAAAAATTGGGTTACCTCTGTTGCACCATTGCCTGCAATGTTTGTAAGTTCGCTAGTCAAAACCTTAACTTCTTTACCATCACTGTTAATTCTAGTTGTGTATTGTTGAGGACCAAGTACTTCAGTACTTAATTTCGCGGTTACGATATTTTTATATTCAGTTATTTTTCCATTTACAACTGGAATAGTTGCTTCCGTAGGTACCTGATGGGTTATAGTAATTGTACCATCAAAAGCAGGCAAAACGAAGTTATTATCTATTTGTTGAGCTTCATAACCTCTTTGTGAGTAATTCTCATTAGTTCTCTGAGTTGAACTTCTACTGCGCGAACGACTTCTGCTAGTTGAAGAACTTTTCGGTCGACTGTTTGTGTTGCGAGACTCAAGTGAGCTTTTAGTAGTTGTAGTTCGTAGTCGTGGGGCTTTAGGCCTTGACGCAGTTGCTGGTTTGCTTGTTGTACGTCTACCTGCCTGTGAACTTCCAGGGCGTTTAAAATTCGATCTCGGCGTAGCGCTATCTTTTTCTCTTAAAGTAAATTGCGCTCGTCCTTGATTATTATTCGCTCTTGATGCTAAAATTCTTTTTGGTGCACTTGTTGGTGCTTGAGTTGTAGTGGTTCCACCGCGTGGACGAAATCGACCCGCTTTACTAGCCCGACTTGATTTTGGA
The DNA here is from genome assembly GCA_018344505.1 of Nebria ingens riversi. Classification (NCBI taxonomy): domain Eukaryota; kingdom Metazoa; phylum Arthropoda; class Insecta; order Coleoptera; family Carabidae; genus Nebria; species Nebria ingens. The sequence continues at coordinate 273,764 of JADQWA010000576.1, read as the reverse complement.
GCTTCTGTTGTTGGTTCAGGTGTAGTTGTAGTAGTAGTTTTAGTTCCAGGTGCACCTGGTCTGCGAAATCTTGAATATGGACTCTGTCGTTTGACTCTTCTACGCAAATTTCCAAACGGTTTTATTTGTACTGGGCTGTAGCCACGACTGTTACGTTTTTGTGGCGCCAGTGTTTTTTCAGTTTGTGTATCTGAACCCTCGTATTCAGTATCATCATCATCTTCAAAGTCTAAATCATCACCCGTCAAGATGTCTTCTGCTTCTTCTTCTTCTTCTTCTTTTGGTTCTTCAGGAGGAGGAGTACGTGGTCTAAACAAGTCTCTTCGTGGGAATAATCCGTTGCCTCCAGCTCTGGGACGGTTTGTCAAAGATTGATTAGGGCGGTTAAAGGTTGTCCTTGATTTTGGTTTAGGCGTTGTTGTTGTAGATTTACGTAAATTACCATTCTTTTTAGGAGTTGTGCCTGGTCTAGGTGTGGTAGGACCTACTTGAGGTCTAGGTAGTGGAGGTCTACGAAATCTGAGCAAAGGATTTGAACTTCTTCGCAATCCGGATTCAGTTGTAGTTGATAGTGGAATAGTTGTGTCAGATTCCCCTTCAGTGAAATCTGTTGGTTCATCGGTTACCAATGTGGTCAGATCATTCTCACCATCATTTGAATCAGGTGACGGTGTAGTTAAGGTATTTTGTCCTCGTAATATTGAAGATGACAACGTCGGGCGTATTCTAAATCTAGAGTTACTCGCAAAAATATTTGAACTTGCTCGTCCAGCTACAGCGCTTGAAGTTCTGAATCCACCCCCGCCTCTTCTGGAACCAGAAACAGTAGGTTGTATCCGTCCAGATGAAGATCGTCTACCTCCTGGTGTGAAAGCAACAGATGCAACACCAGCTACACTCGTGGTAGATCTAGGTCTTGAGAATCTTCTTGATCCAGATGGAGTTGCACTTACAACGGCAGCGTTCGAACTTGTTCTTCGGTTTCCGTTAAATCGTCCACGTGTACTATCAGATTTCAATGCTGGTGTTGCTGTTATGGTTGGAGTAAAATCAGACCTAGTAATAGTTGTAGGTCCATTTGCACTTGCTCCTTTACGTTTTGGGTTGAAAGTTGGTCGATTACGTGAAGCGAATGGTCGAATTGCTGGCGTGAAAGTTCGTTTTTTCGTTGAGAACGTCAATCGAGATTTGACTCTACTGTTTCCACTATTATTGTCATCGTCTTCATCTTCTTCCTCGTCATCTTCATCTTCTGTTGTATTATCTTCATCTCGCTTAGTGCTATCTTCGTTCAATGAACTTTCAATTACCACTGGTGATGGAGTGATTGGCGTATCCGTTGCGGCAATCTGTTGATTAGGAGCTAAAGTTGCGGTAGCAGAAATTCCACCTGGAATTGTGGCAGCTGGAGTTTTTTCAACGATAAAGCTAGAAGTACTTTCAATTATCTGAGCATAGCGACCATCAATGATTGTTCCTAAAACCTTTGATTGGTAAACAGTTGTAGTTTTATTGTGCACGATTGATCCTTCAATCAATCGGACTAGTCCAGTTCTATGAGCTAATGCCACTGGGTCAAGACTGGTTAATAGTGCAGATTGTCGTTCTTCATTTACTGATAAGGAGCTTGTACTTTCTATAACTTGTGCGTATAAATTATCTATATAAGTCCCAATAGCTTGGGTTGTGTAGAATAGCGTTGATATACCTTCGGCATCAACAATCTTTCCTTGATTCAAACTTAAAATTCCCGTAGGCAGTACTGGAGTCACGGATGATGGTGCTATGATTTCACTGACTACGTTTGTAGTACTTTCAAGTACTTTGGCATATAGTCCATCGATGTAAGTACCATATATGTCAGTTGAGAATAATGTAGTGGTGCCATCTTGAATTTCACTTGAAACCATGGTGGATAGTAATCCTGTTGGGAACAGCGTAGGTAGTTCTGGTGTAGCTGTTTTCAATTTTTCATCATCAGTTAAAATATTTTGACTTGCAGTCCCAATAGTTCTAGCAGTTTGAGGATCAGGTTGAGCTGTATTATTAACTACATTTGTTACTGTTTCTAATCTTGAGTTTAAAACAGTGCTATTGCCTAAATACGAAGTTGTAAAATACGTATACGTTGTATAGAAGGTAGTGAATTCGTCATCAGCAGCCGCAGTACTTGTTGGTTTTATTTCTTCTTGGATTTCAGTTGGTTCGACCGTCTGAGTGATTGAAACTGCAGATGTAACTTCAGAAGGACTTATAGTTGGTGTCACAACATTTGAAACAGTATCTTCTCGACTTGTAATAGTAGTTGACCCATCCTTGTATAATGTAGTCCAGTAAGTGAACGTTGTAAAATATGTTATTGGTAAACTTTGATCTTCAATGGATTGAGTAAGAGTTGGCCTTAACGTTTCTGTGACTACATTCGTAATGGTTTCTAATCGACTGACTACATTGCTAGATGTAGTGCCGTAATACATTGTCGTGAAGTAAGTAAAAGTTGTGAAAGACGTTTGTAACAACAAAGTTGGAGAAGGTGAGATTTCAGAATCGTTATTTGACTCTGCAACTATTTGATCATCCAAAACGTTTCGTTTATCAACATTATCTAGTATCCTACGTTCTCCTGTTGAACTACTGCTTCTAACATCTGTTACCATAGTTGAAATAGCATCATAATCATTAACATTAAACAATTTATTTTCTAAACTATGAGTTGGTTCATCATTAATTGGTTTTGACTTATGTAGCGTTGTGTATGCATGCGACGGTTCTAAGTCAGTTTTCGTTACCAAAATATTATTATCTAAATTGTCACTTTCCTTCTCGTAAATATCTGTACTATCTTCTGCAGTTATAGCTGTTTTTTGACGCATAATCGTACTGCTGTACTTATTCAAAGGTGTAATTTTTAACAACAACTCCCTGCTAGTTTCAGAGCTATCAGTTTCGGGCGATTCTAATTGATCCTTTGATAGTTCATTGACAGCAGTTGATACAATTGTATTCGTAGCTTCAACTTGGACGCCAGTTGGAGTTACAAAGTTGGTATAAACTTCAGTTCGACTAGACACTTCAGTTTCACCATCCACAAATATTGTAGTGAAATAAGTATAAGTAGTATAATATGTTTTTATTGCACTAGTTGCTTGGATTATATTTTCATTTGATAGTCCAGGTGTAGCTACGTTAGAGTCATACACAGTATCTTGTAGATCATTCTCAGTAGTGACTCCAATTGTAGGTTGAACTAAATTGGTTTGAGATGTGTTTATATCAACGAAATCTTCAAATGAAGCTGGTTTGGATGTGTAATCAGTGTGTTGTACCACACTATCTTCTCTTGCAAAAAGCCCAGCGACTGCTGGATCTGAGGCTTGACTTCCAGGATCTAAAGTTGATGTTATGACATTTGTAATCACAACTTTACGACTTGATATTGTTGATGTTGTTTCTTGGAAGAATGTAGTTAAATAAGTATAAGTTGTGTATAGTGTTTTGAAAATCAACTCGATTTCTTCACCACTATCTGTCGTGGTCTCCAAAGGTTCACTATCAAATTCTGTTATATGTTGTTCTGTTGTTATTTCTAATGGTGTTGTTTCCATGGGTGTTGTTTCAACTGATGAATCAAATGTTGTTAATTGTTCAGTTGTGGAAGTCAATTCAGTTGTTTCTTGAGACGTGACAATTGTTTCTTCTGCTTTTGTTGTTAATTTCTCTGTAGTTGTTTGGCCAGGTGTTGATGTTGATAATGGTGTTGTATTTTCTTGAACAGACGTACTTGTAATTGCTTCGTGACATGCTTCAGTTTGGAAACCAATTTCAGTTGATATAACAACGTTTGATTTGACTGACGTGGTTGTAGTCGTTTCCACTGGTATGAAAAATGTTGTTAGGTAAGTTAAAGTTTTGTAGACTGTAGTTGGAACCACGCGTCCACCATCACTACATTGGACTTCAATATCATTGTTATCAGGCAGTGGTTTTGGTGAATCAACTTCGTTGTTAGTCAATTCTGGAGTTGTTTCTTCTAAAGACAAAGTACTGATAGCTTCTTCACTTGTTGAGAAGATTTCATTTAATGTTGTTGGTTCTTCTGTACTAGGAATAGGTTCTGTAGTGGGTTTCTCAGTATTTTCAATTATTTTTTCAGTAGAAATAGGTAGATTCTGAGTAGTTTCATGTTGTTGTTCGATAGTTGTTGGTAAATTTTCAGTAGTAACTTCTTCTTGTACAGTTGTAGGAGGATTTGTAGTCACTTGAGTATTAGAAATCGACTCAAAAGTATGAGTTGGAAACAAACCAAAATCATCTTCGAAGAAAATTGTTGTAGCACCTCCTAAAACTCGAGTTTCAGTTTCACTTTCTGTTGTCATTGTTGGAGCTTCAACGATAACTTCTGTAGATGTTGCAAGTGGTTCTGTCGCTTGTACAACTGGTGCGGCATTACGAGCCAAATTTGCGAGTGAAGCAAATATTTTCGCTATATCTTCATCGGATGGTGTAGAAAGCATTACGGTTGCCTGTGATGTTTCAGAAGGTTGGATCAAGTCTGGCGTGAATACAGTTGTAAGTTCAGGTTGAGAAATAGTTATATCAGGAGTGACTGCCGTTTCAAGTTGTTCCTCTTCTGTAACAGATGGTTCCAAATCATCACTTGTTGTAGAATCATATTTGTTAGTATCTTGTTCATGGGCTAATACTGCCAATTTTGCATCCAAGTTCTCTTGTTGCTCTTCAAGACTTTCATTTTCTTTTGGCTCCCGGTTACGATTCGAAGCATCAATCACCATAGTTGGAACTGACGTTTGCATCTTTAACTTGTGACCAGTGACTGTTTCTGTCTTTCTGGCTGGATCATGGCTGAAGAAAGTTTTTATTGTACTCGTAACAGTTGGATCTTGATTGGTAGAAGTTGGTTTGATAGTTGCAGCTCCACTAATTGACGTTATTTGACCACCATAGTTCGCTGCAGATGAGGTTGTATGAGGGGAGAAAACTATGACCGTATCACCAACGGTTGTGGTGAAATCTGCGAAGCCCATATAAGTTACAGTTTCAAGGTCTTTTAATTCTTGCCTTACAGGTTGACCACCACGAAATAGAAGCTTCGCTTTACGTTCTGCTGGAGTTGTTGGGCGGTTTCGTTCTGTGTTGATGTCATATTCAAATTCTGGGAGATCTCCCAGTAATGAAAAACCACTTGGAGAGAAATCATTTCGAACGGTAAATGTAGGAATGTTTAGACGTGGTTTTATTTTGGACGGTTGGATTCCTACAACGTACTTTCTTTCTCTATCTTGTCGATTGTTGCTAGCTACGTCATTTTCTGTGCTTTGTTCTTTGTAGTTCGAGTAGTTTTCTAGATTTATATGACGCTCTGCTGGATTGACTTTAAATACTTTAACATTATTTCCGGAAGACGAAGACGACGAAGTTGAAAACTGTGATTGCTTCTGTCTAAAATGTGGTTCTTGATAGGGCACCCTTGCGTTTGTTGATGGCGCCTGGTTTAAGATTTCTTCTTCGCTGGCTTCGTTGAGGGTTGGTACTGGTTCATCTGCTTGTAGTTTGTCGTACAAGTTTTTCTTCTCGACGAAACGATACGGACTAGGTTTTGTTGTAGGAAAAACAAGGAACGCTTCGGATTTACTCGGTGATATAAAATCAGTATTTTTGGCAAAGTTAATGTTTTGTTTATTGATGACATTGTTGTTGTCAAAGTTCCACTGTTTGTTATTATTGTTTGAGCTGTTGTCAAGGTATGATCGAGTATTTGGCAGATCATTGTCATGATAAAGAACTCGTGAGCTCTTGGTCAGTAGATGTGCGTAGAGTCGTCCGTTGTCCAGGGTGGTGCCGAGTACCTGGGTTGCGTACTCGGTCGTGACACCCTCTTGGATAAAGGTACGGGCAGTTGAGGTGAGCAAACCGACTGCTGGTTTGACGTTCAGAAATCGACCGAGAGATGAACGGCCGTAATTGTCCACCAACAACACAGTTGTAACATCTACAATAGTAGCCGCACAGATGGGATGGGGGCGAGAAAAACAGAAGTAAACACTTAGTATTTATAAAAGTTTCAGAAACTCTGGAAAATCATATACACAAAAGCCATAGAAGCGAAATGCGAACCTTCACCTATTCGTACTCGTTGCAAAAATATTCCTAACAACCACATTTGAACCGATTTCATAATATTAAAGAGGACCATAATAAATTTGATAACATTAAAAATTATTAAACAATTATGTAAAAAAAAATTGTTCTTAAAAACATATATTCAAAAATATTTTAATTTTTAAATAAGATATGACACATATTAACCGGTTTCTAAAAGATTTCTTAAGATCAAATTTCATTGAAGCAGATAATTAGTATATTCGTAAGCAACACAATTAACATATTATTAAATCTATTTTCACAAGTGCAAGAATTAGTTTAAAAATATTTTTGGAACGTCATAAAATTGAAATAATAATAAACAAAAGAAAAATGGAAAAATAAACGAAAGCTAGAATATATTAAAGTAAATAGGGAAATACTGACGTCATGGTCTCTCAAGGTGACACTCCCTGAGTCTTATAATGCGTTGAGGATGCCAAGAATTTTGTTGTGAGTTAAGAAAATAGGCCTTGAACCCTCTTGACTCACTTGACATTAGCAACTCTAAATCACACATCGCATTATCTACCTTTGGATAGGTGTTCAAACATGCAGATATCTATATATAGGCTTATGTCATTCCAAAACCCAAAAATGAAATATGTTATAGATAAGATCTTTAGGTGAAGACCGATCAGATTAAGAAAGTATTTATAATGTACAATTTAGAATAATATATTAGTGGTTAGTGAGATTCAAGCATGAGCTTAAGCAATTTTAAACAATATGCAATTGAAACTGACGTCATAATCTCGAAACGATACTTAAATAAATAATTCGTGTAAATAATATTTTTTAAATCATATTTTCCTTCGATTACGAGCATTAATAATAATAATCTTAGAAAATCCGTAAAATTTACAGCAAAACCAAAAAAATTGCATATTTTTCAACCGAAACCATTTTAGATATTATTTTTTTTATAAAAATGACTTACCGTTGTCATCTTGCCTTCGAACTCTTGACGAGTCTAAATTTTCGAAACCTACATCAACAAAAAAAATGTTTAAAAAGTATTCCAAAACATGAATTTGAAAATGAAATATTTGTAAATTATTAAACCAAAAACCCATAGTTTTGTGATACTTATTTCTTTTCTTTAGATAAAATGAAACAAAATCGAATAAATATGAGATTTCATATGGCAAAAAATACCGATACAGTTATTCTTTGATATATAAGTATAAATATATGTTTTCTATGATAGATTTTTTGTAGCACCTTACTTCTCTATAAAATGTAGTCGGTATGTGAATTTACGTAAAAAATAAAACATAAATGCACTAAAACACGCACACTATCTGGCCAGATTTTATTGTATATATAAATACACATTTGTTCTACTTAAATAACTAACAGTATCAGCATTTTCTAACCAATAACATGTTCATTAATCCCATTTGCAACACTTCTTTATGATGCTATTTTAAAAAGTGAAACGTTTGATCTTCGCAGACGCAATGATTAAAAAACGATTTATATTTAATAATAACGGTAGTGAAGCAAGATGTTTTACTTTTCGCACGCAATAGTAACATCAATTGTAATAGATTCGTATCTCGGGTTTAAAAGTAAAATTCTTAGTCAATTCTTTCAAGTGAAATTAGTTGCTTATTACGCCGAGACAAACACAGACAAATATTGATTACATTTATTAATCCGTCCACTTCCATCGTGCAATGATTAAGTAGATCAGTAGCGCGACGAGATCCCTCATGTAAAATGCGTGGTTAAAAAGATTTTGCTAAAGGATGCAAATTATGAACATGTGTTGATTGTTCTAACAACTTAAATGGCAGTTGTTGATATTTGTGTGCTATTTACGAAAACTTAAATATTTTTTAGTAAACGTAACGTGTTTATTAGAATTGTATTAACCTTTAAGTTTTTGAGATTTATTATATGCATCTTGTCGTTGCTAATAAGACGATTTATATAATATCTATTAATAATATCGTTTGTTGAAAGATTTGATGACTAAATGAACAAACCTCTGGCGATGAAGCAAATTTTCAAATAATCAATAAAATTGTTTTGTTTTTTTTTTGCTGAAGCTCGCGAGTCGCTCTAGGTGCAAACATGATTATCTTTACACCTACAAATACATAATTATCGTACTACAAATAGATAATTAGTGTATAAAGTGAGAATATTATTATGTTTTAGCAAGTTATGAGTAAAACAGTAAAACCAACAAGCCAATTAACATATTGTCTGGTTCAATAGAATGTTAGGACGGCGGTCTAGGCGCTAGGCTCAAAAGGTCTAAGATCAGTATGCCACCACTATTGTCTGTGTCATTCGTGTTCTCAATTCTAGATTCTCTTTTATGGATTTTACAAGCCGCAACTAATATTTGTCACATTCTCTCTTCTCATTTTTTCCAACTCTATTCGTATGTAAATTAAGTAGAAACGTTACTACCCGAAAGTTTCACTAACATTCGCTTAAAAATATGTTTTTCGGTCACATTTTTAAATTACTTTTTAAGATGATAAATTTAAGATAAAATAGACAGTTGAATCAAACAAAACATCTCATAGTTATTTCTATTGAAAATCTTAAAAGAAGAAAGAAAAATTACTAGATTTTTATAAATTCACTAGTGGCTTAGTATTGAAAGTCGAATTTATTTTATCATGAATTCAACTTGTTTGCGTTGTATTTAATACCAACTTTGAGAGAAATTGTTTGCTAATAATTTGACAGTAAATCAATAATAGAATTAACAATATTTAGTGTTGCCCAAAAGAAACTATGTCAAGTGCCGCCCATGCTTAAAAAATGTTTTGCTTGTAAACACTGAAGAATCGTATACATTTAGTAATAAGGAGGCCACTCATTGATTACCACGGTTTAAATTTAACGTAGTCCGGTACAGGTGACCTAAAAATCTCTTTCACTCTGACTCTGCACTGCACCCGCTGCGAGAACAGACCAAAAAATCATCTACCATCAATTGCTTCACCATGCGCTCGTATCAATTTCGATTTATTGATATTACTTCCTTGTAATGAAAATCTACCTATTTCCCAATGAGTTATGACTTATGACCATTTATAGACAAATGAAAAGGATGTATTTTTTACATTCTTAACTTATTGTGTTGTAATAAGTTTACGTGCTTGGACTGAACACAGATGTCGTAATATGATGTAAGAAAAACGCAAGATGCAATTGAAGAGGTGCTTAACCTTTTTTTAAATCAATTTCTTGTCCATGTTTATTGTCGCTCAAAAATTAAATGTGTTTGATTGATGTTTAGATTGAAATCGTTTGTTTATAATGTTTGATATATACAATGTGACCTTCTAAATATAAATATAAAAATGTGTAAACGTGTTCAAGTAGTAGCGTTTTCTGAGTGGGCCATGACAGCCTTAGAATACAATTTTTCTAAAAAAAAATATTCTCCTTTTAAGAAAGCTTAGATTAAAAAATTAAACTTCAAAAGCTATCTGCAAATTTTACAATTCATTTAAATGAATAGACTCTATTTCATTATAATTTTCCGTGTAGGTGTGATGTGTATATCAATTAGAAAATCAACTAACTAATTATCTCATTACCAACAAAAAAGAAACAATTGACTTGGCTTGAAGGTATAAAGACAATCAATGAGACGACTTGGATGTTCTGTGTTGCGCGTTTGTGTGTGAACAGATTGTGGGTCAGATCGGCGGCGAACTAACCGAGAGTCGGTCAAGCGGATTCTGTGTAGAAGAACGATGCTAGACGCCGGAGGGCAAGTGCCGTATATTTATTATGTCTGCCCTATTCATTCCACACTTTATCACATCAATCATGCAAATACCGAACGCCACTGATCAATTTAGCAGCAAATAAGTAGTTTAAATAACAAAAAGAGAGTTGTTAATTTAATCTAATGACTTATGCAATAGTAAAATAATTAAATAAATTCTAAATAGCGGAAACGGAATGTTGAATGATTTTAATATTAACGCGTTTTTAGTTTAAAAAGTAAACAATCATTACTGCAAATTGTTTACATAATATTTATAAGCAATAGGAAATTATTTAGATGTAATGACTGAACAATTAACCATATAATACTTTTGTTACGTTAAAAGTAATTTAAAAAATTTAAAACAATTTTATTGCCTAATCTAAACAGACCTGACCTACCTTAACCCATCCATACTTAACCTATCTAAACTTACCCTAAGCAATCTTAACTTTGTAATTTACAGCTAATCCATACTTAAGTGGTTTTAGGTTTAATCGTAATTATAAAAAAAATCATTCATAGAATATTTTTAAAATTATTATATTATGAAATTCTTTTTAAGAAAATTGTCATTCTCAAAATTGTCTATTTAAAATTTATGTTATAAAAGTTGATTTTCGAAAAATCGTCAAATTTCATAAAATAAACGCGGCTTTAATAATTTTGAATAGTTTATAAGAAGTATCAAGTATCATATACAATTATATATATATATATATATATATATATATATATATATATATATATATATATATATATATATATTTCGATAAATCATTGGATCATTGTACAATAACAGGAATGGTCAGACAAGTCACTTTCACAAGAAATATGCGTTGTTATTCTTATACACCTGATGCGTGATGTATAGGTATGTTTTACATAAAGATATACCTACGATTATAATAATAATATAATGGGTTAGGTTTGGGCCAAGCACCGACTCTCTTGATCATATCTAGGTTAACAGGTTCCTCTTTCAAATGTTTCAGCTTCGAATGAAACTGTCATCAACGCCTAAGCAATAAATATCATCAAAACTGTCCACTTGATATAATTATTATTTCAAACATTTCTAATCATACCAATTACCAATAGAAATGTTGTTGGTGATATTTAAATTTATTTATAGCCAAGATAATAATAAAATTTTTAAAATATCATTATCTAGCACAAAAAAAGTGAAATGTTTTATTTTGTTTTGTACATAAGATTATAACATTACCATAAAAGTAAGTCGGAAAAATTACATTTCAACCATTTACTTACAAAAAACCACAAAAATTTACTGTGCATGTACGCTTAGATGTAAATTATTCTATGTTTTGTTTCCGTGAACCTTACGCAATGGTTTTCTAGCCAAACCACAATGTTTAGGGCGTTATCTGGTGGTTTCTATGTGACTAATCTTTTATTTAAATACCATGAAATATTCTGGTTTGATTATGCAATAAACTGACAAGACAAACTGATTTTAATTCGCGAACAATGACGACGAAATCATCAAATTTACTTTCATCACGTGAAAGTCTAATGATTTCTTAAATACAAATTCTTTCTTCATCGTTCACGGTGTATAAGATATTATATTTGTTCCTCTATTGTTGAATAATTTTTAATTATAGCTTCCTTTCAATGAAGCATTTTTGTCACTAGGAAGCTGTTAAAATATATGGAATTATCACTTTCTTTATTTTTTAATAATGGTGATGATACTCAATTGTAATTTGATTTTAATCGGTGAAATTTCTCAGCCCTCAACATTTATTAAGTTTCCAAGAAACTTATTTTGCAACAATAAATAAATTTATGTCAATATTTAGACAGCATTTCTAAGTTTATGTATAAATAAATAATATAGGTAAGTAGCGATAAAACTTAATTAATAAAAACTCTCAATAAATGTATACCAAATTTTATAATTTTAGACACGAACGGAAATAATACAAATTACAATGTATCTCGAAATCTAATTTCTCCAATAATTAAACATATCCCATTATCTGATCAGAGAATCTAGGAAATGTGAAAAAAAAACGATATATAATCAGTGTATAATCTCGTAGATTATACTGAAATTTTCATTTTTGAGTGTAATGGAGAAAACATATTATTTAAGTGAACACTGTTGTTTTTATTCAATTTATACATGATTGAAAACTTTTCAAAGCAATTTAAATAAAAATAAGTATGTTTAAAAATAAAATGTGAGGCCTCTAACCTCATTAAAAACACCCCAAATTCTTGATAGCTAAGTAAACAATTGAGGTGTCAAGCTTATGTTTTTACATATTTCTGAAATGTCAACGTTGTATTTTCTATATTATTTACGCAATGAAATACAATAAACTTGTATAGAAATAGTGTATATTTTTACAAAAGTCAAGGTAAATGATTAAGAAATGAATATTATTTATTTAAATATATATATATATATTATATATATATATATATATATATATATATATATATATATATACATATATATATATATATATATATATATATATATATATATATATATATATATATATATATATATATATATATATATATATATATATATATATATATATATATATATATATATATATATATATATATATATATATATATATATATAAAATATATATATATATATATATATATATATATATATATATATATATATATATATATATATATATATATATATATATATATATATTCGTTCATTGATATCTACAACCTAGTTGATTTTAAATCATGATAAGAAATAAATATTTTAAAAAAATATTTACAATAATTTTAAAGAATAGGTATATATTATTACACCGTATTAACAGTTAGTTGAAAATATTGAAAAAAATTATTGAAAAAGCAATTAGTTTTAAAGCATATTTTTATTGACCGTAAACTGTTTTAATTCTTCATGAAATGTTGCAAAACTTTCAATGCAACTTTCGACTATAAGCAACTGGTTAAGAATGTCAACGATAATTTTTTTCATCTATTTAATTTATTTTTTAACAAATAGATACCAATAGCGTCACTGATCACTAATTTCTATCTTCAGTAAAAGATTATTGTTGCCATTGTCAATGTTTTCGGTTATGGATTGTTAACACATATAAATGATGTATCAAAATTTTCATCAATAAGAACGGGATTTCTTTTATAATAATAATGAAAAGACAATTTGGAAAAAATAGAATGCAGAGATTCTCAAAAAAAAAAGCGTTACTGTGAAAAGGAGAATTTTAAACTAAAACGTAATTTAAAAAATACGCTATAAAATGTTAGTTTCAAGGTCAGGAGTATTCGTGAAATCTCTTTAGATTGTATTCCCAAATGCAGCGATAGCTTGAAGATCATTTTAGATAATGCTTATCTGGTAAACTCATAATTACAGTTTTGGGTTGGTTCGCGTCCACACCTCTGTCATTGAAATTTAAAACAATGCACACAATAGCCGATCTATGCGTTGATATTTCAACTTTTGAACTTTCTTATTTTTGCTGCAAAATTGCCTATTTTCTATTCTTACTGCAAGAATAACCTACCAGAATGTCAGGAGATTCATTGACATACAACGCAATTATACTAATCGAAAATTATAAATATATAAAGTGCAATAACTCATATTATATCCTTGGGTCAAAAAACTGAAAAGCCCAATTGCTTTTAACATGCAAAGCAATAAGAAAAGTAAATACTTTTATTTAGCTTCCCGCTTTAACGTAACCTAAATAAAATAATATGACGTATGCTTTATCTTGACTATTAGAGTAAAAGCTTAAGAATTTCATAGATTTAAACAATTTTATATTAATTTAATAAGTAATTATGCACACACAACCATTGCACACTCCTGAAAAGGGCATAAGTGATAAACTGTCAAAACGGCATAAAACTAATCAACCACACACTGCGGGTTACAAATGCTTAGGCGTTATAGTATTGATATTAATGGTCGACTACGAAAACGTATATCCGTGCAGAGTATTTCACAGCAAGGAAAACTACTTAAGTCATATGAATTATCTACACGTACTAATCATTCTGAGGTTTACATAATTATACTAAAATTTGCACTAATTAATACTTAGTGAAGTTGGTGCATGTTAACCGATAAACTACAATGGGATATAACGGAGGAGCATAGCTTTGAATATAAGAATAATTAATTACACAGAAAGCGGTGACGGTCCAAATTATATTTATATATGTGTCGATAGTTCTAAAGCTGAAGTCCAACAATGTTTTAGATAGGTGAATTTGGAATCCACGTATGAAATACGGTGGCAGTTTGTATGGTTATTTCCGTAAATACATTTTGTGTCTTTCAAGATTAAGCGTACAAGAATGTCGATGGATAAAAGTGAAAGTGTATTGGACACATACGGACACACGAGCCGAACGTATGTTTGTCCAAATGGCTTGCAAATATCATGCAAGAGACATTGACGTGTCTTGTGGATCTTACGTAATGTCAGCATACATAAGACATAAAAAGATCTTGTTCTGTTTCGGGGATTGCTAGTATTTTAATCTCAAATATGTATATGTTCAATAATATAAATAAATATGTTATACAATGGGTCTATCAATAAAATGTGATTAGACAAATGATTTTAGTTTTGATTTAAAAATATTTTAATTTTACTTTATTTGTGTATTTTTATTTTTGGTGTAAAAACTTGTTAAGTTGAAATTTCACCTTGTTTTGTTAGACTAAATATTTTATCATATGCACCTTGAGTAAACGGCCTTAAATGAAGGTCAATATTGCAAAAGAAAGGTATCAGTAATGACCAGAAGGTGTCTCAGGTTCATTATTGCGGTTGCACATTAAATATAACGGGAATTAACACAATTTAAAACAACAGTTAAGATTTTAACATCTGTATCAAATCCGATTATTTTATTTCACATTAGGTACTTATCATAATAAAATATACTATTAAAAAATCCATGATATTCGAACCTATAAAATAAAGAAATCAAATATATATAATTAGAAATTCTTCGAAATAAATAAAAACTTCAACACGACAAAGGTAATACGTACACAATGTTGCTATATTTTCATATAGCAAATATTTTGATATCGCTTAAAATAAATAATTTATTAATAAATTAAGATAGTAAATCATCTGGTTTACTTCCGTAACTTTTTCTAATAAAATAACAGTTTAAGTGGTTACATAACAACTTGCATATAGAAAGAAATCAGAATAGCACGCGCTGTGGTTATTTAGCATATTCTGCGATTGAGTTTGAGAATGATTGAAAAACTATCTGAAAGACCAACGTAACTTAATTACCAAACTGTTGTGAATAGAGCGACATAATTAGAATCACTTGATTCGTTATTGGGTGAAAGTCGTACGTATTTATGTGCTGTGTGAATACGTATACATATATATTTATATATACCGATAGGTTGTCTGTCGTGGCGTGTACTGTATCTGAGATTGGTTCAACTGCTTTCGTTTTAAATCAAGCTGTAGTTCTGCTGAAAATGTTTTAAAAGGTCTTTATGTAACACTGACCAAAAGAGAAATTTATCAGATGTAATAGGAAGGAAGTAGATGCTTAACTTTTTTTTAAATTTATGATAAAATATGTTTTATTTTAACATATTCTAAATTTGTAATTTTTATCTAATTCAAATACCTGTATTAAATTATATTATGACCCCTTGCAACACAAAGATACCCACATTCTGTTGATTTATACCGTCAAATATTATATTAGGATTTATGTAAAGTTGCACTTGCAATTCATGCAATTACATTAAAATTTTAAACATTTTCTCAAATTCAGTCAAATTGTATACATATGTATGTATAAAATGTAAATTAACTGTCATTTTTTATAGTGCATGTTAATCAATTGCTTCTAAATAACACTTTCGTATTACACGAATATATGTAACTCTTTCAATAAGTGACATATAAATAAAAAGTAAAAAAAAACTGCCGTTTCTAGAAAATCAAATCAGTATTTATAATTTTTAATCATTTATATTTTGCTATATTAAGCAACTAATCGAAATTAACGAATAAATTATGTTAAAATTAGTTTAAATTCATTTATACGAAGACAAATTACAGCGCGATTCTTATCTCTCGTTAGGATGCTTATAAGAAAAGGCTGGTCGCGCACATCATATGCTATGAAATATTAACGCTCTTTTCAATCTACAATTTGGGGAAAAAGCGTAATAATTTATTAATATATTTAGGCAATAACGTTTTATTTAATAATTTGGTTTATTTTAAATTATTTTTATATTATCTTTAACTTTATTTTAACCAAAAGGTTATTCAAATTTGCCCATGAATGCTATAATTTCATGTTTTTAATTTAAATTTGGCGTTTGTTATTTCTTAATAAACCTGTGGAAGCGCCATATATGTGATGTGATATTATGTAGGTGGACCAGACCAGTAAGCGGTAACGTGTTTGTATCTGATAAAAGCAAGCAGTTATTACAGTTAATACTGACGTTGCTAATCTTGTTTATCGTTGGCACATTTATTTATGATTTATGTATACATTTTTCATGAATTGTTCTGACAGTTTTAAAACTCAAAACTGCAACTATTTGAATTATTGCATCAACTGTTAACATCGCTTATATACATATGTATATAAAAGGATAACTGTTTACCACATATCCAATAGAAAATGCCAAAAAAAGAAACTAATTTACTTTTTTCAATTTTGTCTTAAATTTAAATTAAATATTAATATAACGATTGATGCATTTACAAAATATGTCACCAAATTTATTATATTGAAAATCAATGTAGAGTGCGTATCCTTGAATTGTGTATTATGCTCAACAAAACTTGCTTTCCTTGTGTGGGCCACGAAGCTTACTAAAACCGTTTGTAGCGCCATTTGAAGGTAGCTGTGGCGAAAGGCACAACTGTCGCCGATTTTTTAATTATATTCCATGACTTAATTTATGCAAGAAAGTCTGTATACTTTCTGTATATTAAAACTGTCCTAGACTAGATTTCAATAAAATTGGTTTGCTATTAATACCAAGGTATTTATTAAGGTCTCTTCTAGAGTATGGAATTAATCAAATCATATTTAATTAAAATTTATATTCATCTCTTTTGAAAAACGAATTGAAGAAAATAGTCTTTAATTCAATAATGTTTTAATTTACATTTGGACGTGTAAGGGCGTAATCGTGTAACTTTGAAATGTTCTCACCAATCGTCTTCGCGAAAATAACTACGAGCGGATGCCACTATGAGGCTGGACCACTGACCTATCACGGTTCTATGATTCTCCTATCTATGCATCTTATGTTAAAACTATACATATTTCAAGGACTTTTCAAAACGATACAGCGCATACCATTGGTATTGTTGGTATTTGCTTTTGTTTATAAGATGTGCTTTCGTAATGGTTTTCTGACCCCAGTTTTAGAATAGGATAAAACATCTTCAGGTTATTTCTATTATCAAATCAAACTTACTAAAGCTCTGAGTTGTATGTGGCGTACTGAGCTCTGCATACATATATTCAAGAAAAATTTGATTTCAGAAATAGAAATAACTATCGTAATAATAAATAACAAACATTAATATGAAACAAAATTGAATTCTAAATTGTTAAAAATAGACTGCACTGTTGTTGCGATACGACTACTATGCAAGATGCATTTTCTTTGTTAATTTTTCTAGGTTTTGGTGTAATTAAATAACATATTTTTCAAGTTTCTTGTACAAATTTCGTTGTATTTTATACATAGTACGGTACATTGTGTTGAAGTATCCAAAATATAATTTATTTATTTAACCAGAAAAGTCTGCAGTTGAAATTTATTACTTTAACGGTATACACAGAATTTCGCAAATGTTCTATTTCCTAGTTACCTTTTATAAAAAGCAACATAACCTACGCAGTTGGTTTCTAGCTTGAGTTATAATAAATTAATAAAAAGACTCACTCGATTTGTGTGGGGGCTTGGTATTTGAAGAATTTTTTATTTGTAATCTGTGAACGTACCTGTAATAGAAAAAAATAAATTATAGAATAAATATCCGATTTACATGTTAAAGATTACAAAAAGATATATTTGGTATTTGGTGACTCATTTGACGAAATTTATTAATACCTAAGAAACATTTACTATTGACCATACCCGATTTGTTTGTGTGCATGTGTGCGCGCTTTAGCATTAGCCAACCTCTTAGTCAATCTGTCTGTCCCTAACGTTTAATGTATGCACTTGGCTGCAAGCATTCTTTATAAATGTCAATATTGTTCTAAGACGTTGTACAGTGATGTCGTTTTGTTATTTCATTTTATAAGAAAACATGAAATTATGTATGTTTTTATTGCGTAAATAAAATAATATCTAATCAATGTAAACATATTGAAAATGTTGTTATTTAGCACTTAAATTTCTATTTGTTTCGGAGTTAATTTCTCCACTTTCATCTTAGAAATACTTGACGTGAATCGTGAATTCTTTAATATGCATTTGTGTCAGTTGATAAGGCGATGTTTTTTTTGAGTTGAGTTGAAATGAAAATTATTGCCTTGGTAATATTTCTAGTATTGTGGTGACTTGCAAATGAGAATACCTACTCTATATCGTAGGAGGCTGTTTGTAAAACAATGAAGTATCGTTTAGCGTATTGTTATTGTTTTGCACTGATGATTGAAAAGTGAAAATACTGATTGATATTTTTGATGACCATGACACAGTTATAAGTGGAGATATTTCCGACAATTTATGACGGATATTTCCGTTCAAAATATCTGATAAAATTAAATAACTTGAACAGGCATCTACATTTGAGGAAAATAAACATAAAATTTATAAATTCAAAACAACTAAAGATTCTTAAGTATATTTTTCTGATTTTAATAAAAATTGTTATAAGGTTCACTTAATTATTTGACGATACTTAGAGAGAAAATAAAACTTTACTAACGTTATTCTAATAACTAAAAATGTATCTAAAAAAATATTTACTTGTACGTAAATTCTAGAAATATTTAGTGTATAGAACAAAACATATTTACCCAAGGTATGAGTAGATAGCATGTTGTCCTATTTCCAATAACTAATACGATTTTTTAAATTAATGACAAAATTCTTTAGCATACTAAACGAAAGTATTTATTTAATTCATGGCACATTTCACTGCAATAGAAAAACATATACCTACGGGTATTTTCATATATGTGAAAGTTGTACAAAAAAAAAAGGAAAAATTATCTTATCCACCCGCCAACATATAAAAGTCATCATTTTTAACTGGTATTTATAGAACGTGACCTTAAATTAAAAGAAAATTCTTTTTCTGTTATGTAATATTTTTATTTCTGAAAAATAGAATAAATTAAAAAAAAATCTCATACATAAATTAAATTCCATAAATTGATGATAAATGTTGCTATAATTATTAATTATAAAAATATTTATTCATTCAATTTAGTGGTAAATTAAGTAAAAAAGTGTTTGTTAATCACAACAAAAATTAAATATGAATATCCAACAAAATATTTATAGTGTGTGGGCTTTAAATTTATAAAAAAATTAAGCAGTTATGTTTTGTTTTATATTTCGTATAAAAAGTGTGCCAGTAATGCGTGGGAAGTATGTATTTCATCTTTTAATATATATATAATTTATAATTTAATTAACAACAATTTATTTAGAGCAATTTAGTTTTAGCTAAAATAATTAAATTCGTTTTAAATGTAAAATAAATTTTAAGCGAATTACATTGCAATGATTGAAACAGAAACACTATCTTATAATACTCTGCGGTCCTAATCCTAATATGGCAGGTTTTCAATATTAGCCATCAATTTCGCAATACCTATGTATATAAAATAGCAAATTCAGGTTAACATCAACCTTAATAAACTATATTATTTATAATTTAATTGAATAATTAATAATAATTCATTCAGTCTGTTGTTGAGGTATATATTAGATTTATTCAAAAAGTTACAAATCTACAAAATGCATTTTTTATTAATTCTCGTGCATATATGAATTTTGTAAATCCACCTTAGCTTTATTCTATTTTAGAGTAATTTTACAATAATTAAGTTTTAAGTGAAGCAATTGATGTATATTTTTTACAGTGCCCATAGACATAAACGCACAAGTGCGTATGGCCTCCCAGTGACTCTAGGTCATAGCGGTAGATATATCCGTTTGTATAGGTGTATCTACGACATTCTGTAGGTCGAAGCCTGAAGGCGTAGCTATAAAAATCTTCAAAGACACACACAACTTTAAAAGTCGAACATCGGAAAATGTTTAAATAACGTTTTTAAAATATTTTATTATTAGAGATGACACCCATTTATTTGTTGGTTAGTCACGGATTCAATATTTTTTTAAGAATACAAATTGGATATTAACTATAGTCTTTTGAGAGTTTTTGCGGTTATCTGAGATGTTATTACTTATGTTTGTATTTTCTATGACTACATCAAAAGTAATCGTCGTTGTAACATTATTTCTATGTTCATACTTATAAAAAAAGACAGTGTGGTCCATTTAATATTATTATTATTTGTTTTAAATAAAACGTGAGTTGATTATATCAAATTGATTAAATAAGGAATTATGATAATTTTTTATGCGTTTGTATGTATTAGTGCTTTCCATTCGAGTTATGCCGCTAATATCATAATAGATTAAATTTTTTCAGATTTGTTCCGCATAGTAGGTGCATTATATGTAATTATTCAAGTCACAGAGCAAAGCATATTAATAAGACACGACTCTTGTTATCTGATGCAAGATTCAAATTATGTTTATTTAACTATTCGCGAAATAACTTATTAATTATATTTGCAACACATAACCAAATAATTAGAGAATATCAGCTAATATAGAATGAAAGTGATTAATAGTATTTTTTATCGTAACATTTAATAATTATCAAAATAAATCTTGCCTTGTATACAAAAATATTTTCTGCAGTGGTTCTTAGTACGAGTATTAGCGTTAATATAGCATAGTGAGCTGTAGCATTTGATGCTTGCATATACATTTGTGTTCACAAATATCTAAATTTATTATTTGTTTGTTTTAAAAATTAGAGAGAAAAAACTCTTTGCCAATGACTGGTTTTTAAACCAAGAACCACAAACACAAAATAAAGACACGTAAAAAAACAAATGCAAAATTTGGAACACAAACTTGTGAACCAGTTTTCGTGTAACGTGTGAGTGTGTGTATGTGTGTTTGGATTTGATTGTGTATTATTGATAGGTACGTGTAGTCGTGTAGACACGTATTTTAGGCGAGGTGACTTGGGTTTGTTCATGTAGTCTCGTTTGTTCAATATTATTCGCTATTACCGCGAAACGGAATTAGGTCAACGGTACCCGACAACGTTGCAGTCGGCCAACTAGACCGCCGCCGCGCCGTGCCTCTAGGCGCGTTATAGCTATCGTACTTAGCGAGCACACAGGCGACAAACTTTGCTTTGTATCCTGTTCTCAAATTAGCTACTCACAAAAAATTTGAATGATTGTGTCATAGGTGAGTTTATGACTAATTTTAGATAAATTTCATCAGTCAATTATCTTAGAAGTACATAATTATTGTATGACTACATTATTCATGTTATGTACCACTAAATCAGTATATATCAAACTTAATAAATACCCGATAAGTATAGATCGATCAAAATATATAATTGATCAATAAATATCGGTAAAAACATTAGAGATATTTTTATTTTTAAATAATTTATCAATCGTTTCAAACTATATCCTAGCCTGTTGCAAATATTCAATACAAATATAATACATATATATATATATATATATATATATATATATATATATATATATATATATATATATATATATATATACATACATATATATATATATATATATACATATATATATATATATATATATATATATATATATATATATATATATATATATATATATATATATATACATATATATGTACATATATATATATATATATATATATATATATATATATATATACATACATATATATATATATATATATATATACATATATATATATATATATATATATATATATATATATATATATATATATATATATATATATATATATATATATATATATATATATATATATATATATATATATATATATATATATATATATACATATATATATATATATACATATATATATATATACATATATATATATACATATATATATATATATATATACATATATATATATATATATATATATATATATATATATATATATATATATATATATATGTATATATCTGTGTACTTAAAATCAAATTTAGTAACTTTAACCTCCAGAATACACGAAAATATAACTTTCAAAAGAGAGAATACCGAAGCAAAATATTTTTTATAACGTTTCTATTTCATTTCGAGATATCATTATCTTCTTCCTGGCATTCACATCCAGGAAAAAACAATGCAGATGCAACCACAATACCTACATAATTACAATTAGAACAACAAAGTTATATAATAATTGCGGTTAGCTAATGGCATGTGTAATACAGCGCGTACGGTGACCGCCATGGCGCATGCGTGTGGTCAAATTGGCTTAAAATAGGCGCTATTTAAGAATACTGTAATAATAATTATTCGTAATGATTTCGGTTTAAAAAGATACGTTTTTATGTAACATGAAAAGACATGCAATTACTGTAAGTATGAGTATTAGATGAAACAAAGAACCATGATAGTAAAAAGTATTTTAGTACGTATATATAACTTGTTAAAATTAAATATATTGCAATATAAAATTGCATAAGGTTTTTCTTGCACATGAGTTTATTAAGATTTTACACTGCATTTTATTACTGTTGCTAAATAAATACGTGAAAATTGAAAGTACTATTTAATATGTATGAAAAACATATGACCATTATTGTTGTAACAAATAATATACTATAAAATGTTTCGACTCCATAAATAGATGTTTGTCAATTGATATTTGATTAAGAAATTCTTTGATTTTCATTTTATTATTAATAGAAAGCTCAAAGCAAAGCATATTAAAATATATGAAATAAAAACGAATTACGTTAAGCGCAACTGAAATAATTTTCATCTTGTCCTGTTATAATAGCTGAATATTTAAAAAAATCCAGAAGATTTATCTATATTTGTGACAAGATACTTACAATCATATTCTCTGCTAACTCTTTGGTGTAGTATTATCATTTTTTATACGTAAAGATAAATTTAAAAAAAAGTTATACAATCAATAACTACTTGCAGAAAATTGATCTTAAAGTGTTAGTTAATATTACAATTATAACCTTTTAACCAATTTCGGTTTCGTAAAAGTGGTGTATATTTAGAAGAACGGAAATGTTCATTCATAGATCCTATTTATCTGGTTGAAAACTTGACTACCTTGTCAGACAAAAACTAGACCAAGACGATCTAATTCCACATATATAAATGTTTTTTGTACGTTTTATTAGGTAATAATTAAATAGCAACGGTACTATTTCCTGTAATTAAAAACTGAAAACCAATATAAGTGTTGAAACAAATCGAATGTCCGTGTGTTCCTTTGACACAGAAATGACTATCCGGACCATCTAGCTGCATTCTTCAGAGGGCTAGTTCATCTGTGGATGGCCTACTCAACTTGTCACCATAATATAAGTAGCGATAGTCATTTTAAAGATTCTCATATAATTTAACGTAATTAGTAACACACAAAAATTTTAGACACGTCAATTAGATACTTTCTATATACTTCTGGAGTTACAGAATTTCGAGAAGTGTATTATTAATTTTAGATGTTTTGAATATATTTTAACGCAATTTATACTTTGGATACAACTATAACTAAAAGAATTATTTTTATCTATTTATGACTGAAATAGTTAATTTTTAAATAAAATATAACACGTGATTAACATTTATCAACATCGCCAGGATTTGAAAGGCCTCGGAACAATATTTCACACGCACTTTTGTCCGTTTCAGTAATTAATATCTAAAAATAATTCAACAATTAAAATCATAGTCGTAATTACCCTAAAACATATATTAACTATTAATATATGTGTGGTTGTGGTAAGCGCCCTAAAAAATGTACCCGCAATCAGTTAAAATGATAATTTTAAACATATAAACACAGTTAATATAACACTTTTAGAGATTGGTTAAGTCTTATACTTCTAGAGATAAAAAAGATGTATGATTGGCAAAATATTTGAATCTTAATTACATATGTAAGCGTAGGCGCTTTTTATCTCAGGAAATCTTTCGTTGTTCTTTGTGTGAAATATATAATGATATATTTTATTTTGCACACTAATGTTGTACTTAGTAGCGAAATTATAATCTCATTTATTATTAAATAAAAATATTAAGTATGTCATAACCAGCGTATAGCGCCTGAGATAATGGTTAAAAAATAGCCTTTTCTACACATACTTGATGAGATTGTGTTTAGAATTACAATGTTTTGTTATATTTTACATTGTTAGGTATGCCGGTAACGTATTATTTAACATTCATACACAAGTACCTTGACTGGAGTCTGAATGTTAAAATTTATGATTTCACATATCGATACATTATTTGGCCAACGACTTGGCTATGTACATATTTAATACAATCAAGATTAAGGTGATATTTCAAGGTTTAAATGTAAAATGAATTTTGTCGTGAGAGTTTAAAATAATCATTTTTCACATCTACTAAATTTTTAAACTCTAAACGGTACAAACATCTTCATAAGGCATTTTAAGTTCCGCACTAACTGTAAAATATATGATTGAATTTAAGATTATCAATAATATTACTATGAATTTACTTATATACATAATAACTTGATACTTTCTCTAAGACTAAACATATTTACACTTTCATTTATGAAAAGTTGAGTTCAAATGTTGATATTCTCTTTCGATACTAACACAGTGTGAAAATAGCTATTTCACGCATGTAAAGTTACGTAAAGTGATAGAATAATTACTCGCTTCGATTAGTTAACAATCAACTGAGCGAAATAATTATGGTTCTGTCAAAAATAGTTTCACGTTTGGTACAGTTTTTAAAAAAATCAATCGAGCATTTCTAAATCGATAATAATCGATTGCTATGTTAGGTTTATGCCGAAATATGTAACGCTATTCTCCAGATAAAATTGAATCTTTTACTAAATATTAGCTTGGCTAAAGCCGAAATGTGTGACTCTATCCTCCAGATAAAAAAAAACCATTTTACTCTTCAGCTAAAACTTCTACCTGGTAAGTTTATTGGTGGAAACCAGTTGCTATTTTTGAACAACAAATTCTGGACACTGGACCTGTTTTACCACTTTTTCACAACATCTACAACAGGGTTTGCAACTTTCAACAAAGAATTATTTTAATATGAACTTGGTTATGTTAGGCTAAGAGTTAGGTGTGTGATTCTATTCTTAAGATAAAATAGAATACATTTTATAAGACAGAAATATATAACTAGAGATTAAAACAGGAAATTAAACAGCTGGTCCTAAGTTGGCGTATGGTTCTTTGCTTCAAATCGGTTATGTTAAGTTGTGGTAAGTAGAGTAATGCTAAGGTCTAATAGAGAACCGCTTAGTATGAGAGTATATTTATGTTTCTCTTTCGACTGTTGTAATTTAGGTATATGATAGGTTTTTGATTCAGGATGTAGTCAATTGTCAATCTTGAATCAAAAACCTATCAAGTATATTTATAAAGATTGGCCAAATAAGATTTTATATCTCAAGAAGTCAAAACATCTTTAGAAATAAGTACACTTGACTTTTATATTACAACATATAAAATAAAAACCTGTTTGTTATAGAAACTAAAAATGTTCATCTCTTCATAATATATAATGCTTATGAATTATGAGACATTACTGTGAAAGTGTACATACGCTCATGTTAGTTAATAATCAATTCAAATTCATTGACAATAATTGTTACATCTTTGTTATATAAACTAAGACATGTGGTATTTTATTTGCATGATACAGTAAATGAGTTACTTTTTTCTGTTTGCATTCTAACTTTTTTTTGTGTGGAAAAAGACAACTAATGTATCCTGAATTAAGGAAGGACGTACTTAACTTGAAGAAAAAATGTGCTATAAAGTGCAACAACCTTGCATTATGTATATATGTTCGGGTTTTATGTGTTGCTGTGCAGAAGATCACATTTAAACCGGATATGCAAGAACAATATTATAAAAAGAATGTGTAATTTATGTAAATAGTTGTAGCTATACGCTTACCTACTTAAATGTAGTTTTGAGATAGTTTTAATTTTTTGCTATGAAATCTCTGGCGATATTTAGAGTTAAATGCACCACGGATTGAATATTCTAAAGATTCAATTTGCGTTCATTGATTGATGTGGTTGTCAAGGTTTTGTACTTTTATATTTCTTGGAGATCTCGCGACGAGACGATCAAGTTACCGTTGAATGACTGCATTGACCAACCGGTGTGTTTACGGAACTCAGTTCCAGAACTAGATAATCCAGCTATGTTGAACGGAACACTTGTAATATATATATATATATATATATATATATATATATATATATATATATATATATATATATATATAATATATATATATGATTTTTTTTGTCTTTCAATGGTCAAACCTGCTAGATATATCGACTTCTAGGTAATCGTACACGCCTTTACGTGATACAAGACCTAACGGAATGATATAAAGATAGTTTTACAATCAAATTTCATTTTATTAATAGAAATTAAAATATTTTAATATAATTGAGTAGTTATTAAATGAATAAGGTTTATTTCAAAATGTTGGAGCTATCTAATTTCAATTAAATAAGCGTCAAGTAATATTGCAAACATCTATATAGGTTACTATAATGTAAACAATGCTTAAAATAAGAACAGTAATGGCTCTGAATATTTCCTTTTGTTGGCATAAAAATCAAATCAATGATCATACATAAAAGTTCGAATAACCGTACTTCAAGCACCATTCCAAATACTAATGATTGTTGACATAATTGAATTACATTTATAATAGTAGTATGTGTGTTTGCGCCTCCATTACGAACACTAGACTCGTGTATTGTTTTCTTGTGTATGTCAGTCGATAAGGCAGTTTTCCTTACCGACAACAACAGAAACCAGGACAAAAGATGTGCCAGTAACACATGTTACACAATATGCATGAAAGACTGCGATTTTATGATAAAATGAGGTCGACCAATGCAATTCTTTATAAACTATAATACTCCAAAGAATTCTTCTTTGACCTTCTACACGCTGCAAATGTTAACAACATGGTGAAGAAGCAGCTAGCGAGAACTAATGGAAATTGATGGGACATTTGAATAATGTAACGGTTTTGAATGTAATAAAATTTGACTATAGCCCACAACTTTTACCTATTTATTATTTGCTTAAAAACAAATAAAAACCGCTAAAGCCCATACCGTTTCAATATTTTCTTGCAAACATGTATATAATACACATGGAGAAAAATGATTGAGCTCAATACAATATTACACCCTTACCCATAAAGTATTTGAAAAGCTAAATACGTATTTTGACAACTAAGTTGGCATCATCACTAGTAAAAAATATAAAGAGGCGAGCGTATATAGCAACGCGTTACACTTTTAATAATATAAATTCGGAAAATTAAATATGATTCGACAGAATAATAGCTTACGGGCGTGAACAAATTATATTTTAATATAATTATGTTATAAAAACAAATTTATAATTTAACCACTTTTAAGTGTACTAAATATTTTTGTAATTAACAATTACATTTGTTTAATTTAATTTTACGCCCGAAGCGTTAAAAATAATTAAAACATGGCCCTGATAATGACTAATAACAATAACACTCCTTCAAGAATTTCAAATCGCGAAAAGAATGCTTAGATCTCTCTGTACTTGGATCAGTCATCTGTCTTGAAATAAATAGAACACAAGAATCTTGTCAGGGTGTGCCTTGTACTGGCGTATAAATATGTTATACAAGGTCGAAAATTACAATTTCAATATGATTATTCATTTGGTCGCAGAGTTGCTTCCACGAACACGTGCTAAACACGTATTTTACTTAACACGCGAACCAACAAATCATAGTTATTTTTCTAATACCTAATAATAATAGTTTATTTAAAATTACACGTGATTAGTATATTTGACATTAAATTTGCTATATGACATCATAAGAAAAATATTCTTTCGGAAATTTGTATACGAGTGTAATTTTTATAAAGGAAGTTATTGAAATACGTAAAGGAGTCTTAGGGTCAAAATGTAGCTCATTCATGATTTCTTGAATTAGACAAACCTGATCTTATGGCTAATACTATTTTAATTTACATATTTATTAGATTCAATACTAATTTATTTGTTCGTAATTAATTTTTCTGCCAGAAATATATATAATTGTGGCAATGCAATTTTATAAAAATTATTTATTGATAAAGTTAAATATTTATTATATTTTGGCCTAAATCTAATTATCTATAGCATTTTATTGTAAATATTAGATCCATATCTGCACCAAGAAACTATTTCGTTTTAACATATAAAAATATATGTATGATTGTTGCAAATCGACAATATAGATATAATTGTTTAAAATATTAAAATTTAAAAATATAAATATATGGCTGTCTTTATATCTGTCTAACTGGAATAAAATATTTGTAATAGCTTAGAAACACCAAATAAACTGCTTAGAATACCATGCAAGGTATTTTTAATTAAAGTAAAATTGAAATGAAGTTATGTGGGTCAGTGAATGCTGAAAGCTGAATTTTTTTTCTGCAATTGTAAAAACAGTTGAAAGCTAGCTTCTTCTATTTGTATACAAATTCCATAACAACTCTCTTTCCCTATTTGGGTTAACTAAGCTGAACATCAACATATATCATCGTAAAATATATATATATATATATATATATATATATATATATATATATATATATATATATATATATATATATATATATATATATATATATATATATATATATATATATATAGAGATATATATATATATATATATATATATATATATATATATATACATATATATATATATATATATAATTTCATACAATAGACTAATGTCGCAGACTGTACATCAACCCTACATATAATTATGTATGCTTATATCGTAAGCAAGGTAACTTGGGTGCAGCATATTACAAAATATTTCAAAGGCGGTTGTTAACATACTGTATCAATAATTCATTATATGACAATTCTAAGACGTGGGTATGAAAAAAATTGACGAAGAAAATTCATCAATGAAAATTTCACTTTGTCATGTCACTCAAGAGAAACCCTGATCATGTTCCGTCCACTTTTTAATTTTATCTCTTTTTCTTTCAGAACTTGTCGTAATTAGCAATCACTTTCTTTACGATCATAACTGCACCGAAAATGCATGGATGTAGGTTAAATATAATTATACATAGCCTAAAACTGTTCATATAGAAAATATTGTATTGTATGACATATATAACTTAAACCACAGAATTTAAATATTAGCAAAATTACTTAAATTTAAACAACTAGAAATGTCTTAAATAATTACACATTTTTCGTGATTCGATGAAACGTTTGTTTAAATATATTTCATTATGTAATTATTAAAATAAAATTGAGATTTTTCCGGCCAATACAAATTTTTAATTACTATTTTAATTATTTCACCATTTTAAATACTTTGGCCTTTGGGTAAATACTAAATACAATTGACTTTCACATATTTTAAATAAATTTTCGACTACTATAGTAAATTCAAATTATTAGTATAAGGTATTTGAAAGCTGTTATTACTAGCTAACAATAGATAAATCGTTGACAAATTTCGTCATACGTATACGTATATATTTTCCAAGTCAGTGGGTATAAAATTAAATTTCACGTTTAAATATCTGTTAAACATTTAGTTTACAATTGAAATTTCACGATTTTAAATAAAATACGGAAGACGCTAAACTAGCGTGTCTGAAAATTATGTTTAAATATTAATATTAAATTTCTATCTGACAGTTTTTTATTACTAAAGTTGATAAATGTGAACATTATAAAAAGAGAATTAATGATGTAATAATATTTTTCTTAAACTAAAATTATATATATATATATATATATATATATATATATATATATATATATATATAAAAAAATCTTAAGTATTGATTTCATAAATATAATTCATGAAAGAGATGTCAAAACAAATTGTAATTAATAAATTGAATTAATTATGAGATTAAAAGATGACTGGGCGGAATATTAATTGTTCAATAATTTTATAGAACTACTGGTTGAACTCTAACATAAATATGAAGAAGTTTGGAATTTTACCAAATAATATTTTGGCGGAGCAAAAAGTAACAACGTGTTTTATTTTAATGATTATTTTAAAATTTAATAATAATAATGATCATTTTGTGAAATTTTTATATAGGTAAATCAAAATGTCTGTAATTATTATAAAAATACCTTTATGAATCCATGCACAGTGAAATTAAAAACAAACTGTGAAACTTGTCCACAATGCTTTGTTATCCGTTATATATTCAATGTTAAAAGCATTATATTAATATATTTGGCCCACATTAACAAACTCATATATCTCTACTTTATATAGTTTCCTAATTTAACAATAATTGAACCATTATAACGGGCCACACCTAATAAAACCCAAAAAAAATTACTTCCTTAATAATTTTCGGCACAGAACCGGCTTTAAAACTATTTCCTATTTTTTGACGGAGTTTTTAATGAATTTCTATGCACCTGAAGGCGGTATACGTTACCTAACAATCAAGGCATCGTTTTAAGATACGTGCAAGTAGTATAGATTACAACACACGGAGAAAGATCTTATGAATGATAAATTTTCTGTCGCTATTTTTGATGATGAAATAATAAACATGTGTTTAGTAAAGAAACGTATAGGAAACTATTTTATTGGAAAGTTATTGACAAATAACTATATATGATTTAATTTAGAATGCTCAATGAATCTAGAAAACGATTTATATTCTTACAACGATGCATGTATTCACATTTATTAGCTGTAATTGTAAAAGAGGCAATGAAACTTTATTTCACTATTAAAAAAAAGATTTTGTTTATTAATTATTAAGTGAAAAAAATTAAAATTGATATTCAGAAAAAGTTTATAATTATGCTCAATTACTGAAAGAAATTGAACCAAAATACATCAATTATATGCACATACAAAAGCAATTGAAGAAACAATTCATCCAAGTGCTTTCAATTACAAAAGTAATTGTGCCAATTCATCAGTTACCTTACAGTTACATTCAATTACGAAATATCAATAAAATATATTTAACGGGCAGTCGGCATATAAAGTCCATGTTTTAAAATCAATAACGAAAATAAGCAAATATGAGTATGAATACTAAATGTCAATTTTTCATTATTATTACTCACAAATATATTTTATATTGCTTACAATAGTGATAAATGAATAAACTAACATTGCTAAACAAATACTATTATTCAAGATGGAAGAAAGTTATACTTTTTGTATTGTGCTGCCCACACAAACCAATACATCATTTCGGATATTACAAAATGAATAAGATGTGAATGTAGATGTACTAACCTTGAACTTTCTAGAAAGGCACTTGTTTATCGTGGTAATAAAATTACTTATCTTCCAGAAATTGCAAGAGCGTTAAAAATTAAATACCATAAAATTGTATTTACTCACTGTATCATATGCATATTTAGAAACACATATTTGCTTAAAATAATTGTAAACATATATATTTTCGTATTTGAAAGTATAGTTAACCTTTTAAACGAGCTAAAAAGTACATATCCATGACATTACTAAATCTATCAATTACCTTTAAATTATAGTAGTAGTTAATTAATCAGGAGGATTAAAAGCGTTAGTTAAACTTTGAGGTGTAGTAATATATAGATAAATCGGAATAATGTGAAGCGCAGAAGAACTATGATAGAAAAAAACAAGAATACTCGTATAAATTGCATGTATATTATACAGTGGTTGTGGCAACAGTCTCCTGGGCAGATTAAAGTTGCGGTTCAAGCTATTCCGAGTAGCCTATATGTAATAATGATTTTTTGGTTTCAAGTAATATGAGATGAACAATACACTTTCGCCAATTGCATCCTTCATATGATTCTCAATTAACAAGTAGCGGACAATGAAGTCTTCCTCAATAAAATAATAATAAGGAAGCTTCTAAAATATATCTACAAGTAATTAATTTTTTATATACTTATAACCAAGTATAATTAATGAAAATACTTAATTTTGAAAGTATCTAACGAAGCTTGTCCTCAATTACTTCTAGGTTTATAGTATTTTTTGTTACACACATAAATACAACTCGCGCAAAATGATTTATATATTGAAATGTGGAGAATAATAGGTAAATTGTAAGATGATATCACTCAGAACAATCAATTTGAGAATAATAACAATGTATATGTCCTAAGGTAGACCTAGGTTTGTCACGGTATTCATGAGTCGTGCCGCAAAAAAACCTTCTTGCTTGTGTATATGGATGTTCTATGTCTTTTCCGTTATTTAGTTACAAACAAATGAACAGTCCATCAAGAAAAACAATTATTCTCAGGTCGATGAGGATAATGGTTGTAAAATTTCACTTTCTCTCCACAAGTACGCTGGCCACTTGCGTATACATATATTACTCTCGAAAAGTCATATCCCCATATATACAATGAATGAAGTTAACATGTACAGCTATGAAATAATTAACAATTTCGTTCGTATATTATTATGATGGTATACTTTATTCAACTATGAACACTTTCACATTTATAAATTTAGTTTTCGTTAAGGGATTCTAAATCACATTCGTAATTGATGAATTTTCATCAATTACTGTTGTTATTGAAGTTTTATTTGTATTAGAAAGTAATTGATCGTCAATTACTGTTGAAAGCTAAATACGAAAATTTTCCCAATTTCTATTTTTATTATAAATGTTTGAAACTATTTGAAAATTGAACACAATACTTTTTTGTAATTCTTAAACAATTTAAACGGTAAAATAGTTAATAATCATGAGTCATACTATCATAGATTTTATATCGCATACAAAAATTGTTTGAAATGTTATAATTATTATCGGAACATCTGTGGAGATATTCACATGATTAATAATACCTTTCTGATCATATGTAGGTTAATAGGTAAATGTTAAGATATAAATAATATTTTTATCACAAATTATTTAATACTAAACTCCAGCGAAAGTTTCTGTATTTACTGCATGATCAAATCTATAAATTCTATTACTTTTTAAGATATACCTTAAAAAAGTATTCAATAAAGTAGGGTAGAAAAGAAAAACACAATTATATATGAGTAATATATGTATATAATGTTCTAGAAGTATTTTAAAAACAATAAATAAGAACTCTCGCAGGTGCATTTCATCATGAAATGATTACAACATTTTGAAATAATTCTTCTGGTATTTATAACTATTGACACAGAAAATATTGCTGCGTAAAGTTCTCAGAAAAAACTAAAGGATTATTCTAATTATACGTAATTTTCGTATAGGTCTCTCACGTGTTAATTTTTCAACGACACTTGTGCAATGCATGCCGGGAAACAGGCAAAGGCATCGTGCAAACAATAAACAAGTGAATGTGTCAGTCAGTGAGTCAGTGAAAACTAGATCAAATCTTATTTGACTTTTGTGTGAACTCAGATAAACTTATACGTGAGAATCGGATTACATAAAATAGAATAACTATGTATTTGTTTTTATAATGATAAATTTATTAAAAATTACACTGGGAAACTGTTGTTACTATTGTAAATATTAATTATTTGGAAATGCATGCGTGTGTTTCATTATTTATGAAATATAAACAAATCTGCTCTTGTAATTCTGATTAAAGTATATTTGTTTATTATTTAAGAGAGACCAACGCCATTTGGATGAGGGTTGTTAGATTAATAGATACATATTTAGCTACCGTTATGAATTTAATTAGTATTTTTGCAATTACAATAGGAAATTTCATAATACAATAAGTGATTTGTTCTTGAAGTTATTTTCAATACGTGACATCAATAAGACGAAAGCCGTTACTGGATTCATAATTAATATAATGATTTTAATGATTGTCTTAAGACATATGTTTTCTTATTATGTAGATATGTATGTATAAACCGCATATACAAGTAATGTTCACGATTATTTCTTACGTCATGTAAAAATACGTTTATTTCCTTAAATTATTCATGAATTTTCTTTGGTTCTGCCATTATTCACACAATAATTATAAATACTTAAAACTGCATGTACCTATAGTAAAGAAAAACTTGACATTTATGAAAATTATAATTATAATCAAATACGCGAAAGTACATAATATAAACTGGAAAAGCTTTTTTCAATGCGGGTAATAAAACATAGATACTTAATACAGCTATTTTAAATATACTCATGTTTTGATAATACCTAATCTAGCAGTGTTGTCTCAGGCGGCTTTCTATCACTGAATTACATACTTGCACATGCTGTATACTTAGTTTACTAATTAAATACATTTTAACAATATACCAATTAAGAATTAACATAAACAATTGTTTAGTAATTGATAGTTAAAATTACTTATTTCAAATATTACATGAAGTTTTGTGTGTCACCACTGAAGGCAGTTTTATTTTTAAAAATATTAATAAACAATTATATCTATATGAGAAAAATAAATAAAATGTATAAAAAAACCCACTTTCATAACACATATATAAGAAAATACGGCATCAGCCGAAGACTCTTCCCAATTAAAAAACTGTATTTAATTGGGATTGGATATTATAATAACACAGAAAATAGAATTGAAAATAAAACTATAATAAACTGTGGGAAGTAATAACAATTTACAGAAAATTTAAATCGCTATACCGTTTTGCTTGTTGAACAAAATTATGGTGATACTTATTCTAGTTT
Source organism: Nebria ingens riversi (assembly GCA_018344505.1). Taxonomy (NCBI): domain Eukaryota; kingdom Metazoa; phylum Arthropoda; class Insecta; order Coleoptera; family Carabidae; genus Nebria; species Nebria ingens. Next base: position 238,842 of record JADQWA010000576.1, on the reverse strand, counting down.
ACGAATTTTTACGAACTACATAATTTGTATATGCATAGTGTATGTATGAGCTATATGGTGAAAGATAGGCGGAAATAACTAGTTAACACTTTATCCTAAATCAGTGTAGCGTAAATTATAGTTCTACTACATCAAAACTACACGTAAATATTGTTATATACATCGTAAAAGATCTTGGAAACTGACAATAAACTTATTGTATATGTAGAGATCTGCTACAGACCTGTTGTTGTTTTTTTCAATATCTTAAGCATTTATCTGTTTGCAAAAGTGTAAAATACTATTAAAAATTCATTTGGTAAACAAATATACCACTTAAGTATTAGATTTACACCTTTTATTCAGTGAACCATAACTATGCGTCCTCGGAACTGCCGCTACTTTACTTAAAAAGTGCTGTTCAAACGGAACCTCTTCCGGTTATTTGACGAATTAGATTCAAAATTCCTCACAAATAATAATTCATTGTTTATACTAAATAGGCTACTCAAATTACAGTTAATCGGGCATTTAAGTTACGTTTAGAAAATATCAATTAAAATGTATTATAATAAAAATACCGTTTTGTATCAAATTTTATTGTTTACATTAATTGTAAGCCCAATTAAACAACATAATTGATATAATTTTGGCTTTATTGCACCAAGACACTAATATTAATTGGAAACCATATATTAATATGACTAAAACTATTACGTCACCACTGTATAAAACTAAAAATACATCTCAATATCAAAATTAGAATATTAGATATGAATTCAGACACTAGGTATAATTTTACATAAAAGAAGCACATAAAAGTGTTGTGAATATACCAGGAAAAGTAAAGATTCATTCAAAAAAAATTAGTATTTATTAGGCAATGGTTAAAATGATTTCGTCATTTAAGACGGGTATTTATTATTTATGATTGTAAAAAATTATTAACAATTTTTTTTATGAATACCTATCATTTAGAGTCCTTGATTATAAATATAATAAAAAGCTTTAATTAAAAATAATTATTAAAAATTGCATTGTCAATAATGGAAAGTTGTCAGGAAGTATATCCGCTAGTGATGAGATTTAAATCACAAAAATATCTAATGAAAGTTATGTACATTAAAACAATTATTGTAATTAATGTATCAATAAATTATAAACTGTGAGAACCACCCATACATTTTATTTCTAATTTCTAAGTGCAACAATGCTATTATAAAATGTAATATTTATATCGCTTAAAACGGTAATGAAAAAGAAAAGAAGAAATCGAATTGTGAAAAGAAAAACAAAACTGTATGTATGTATGTGCAAGAAAACCGCTACATAACACAAATATATGATTACAAATTGCAATAATATTGCGGCGAACTCATATTTCATCGCCACAGTAGATGTCAAAAGACCTTGAAACGAAAACGGTGGGGAATACCGCTATAATATCCGTAAATCTAAGGCAACACAACTAGTGATTCCGATATACCGGTAAAATAGTTGTACTAATCACGCGGAATCAACACGTGGGTTCTTCAGCAGCAGTACCAACTGTTCAGACCGAACCGAAGGACTTTGATAATTTATTCATTACTGATGATGGTATTTCTAATAAAAAGATAATAAGGTGACTTAACACTAAACAATTTTCCTTTAGGCACTATTTTTTTATGTTATTTATAAGTTTTTACTTATATAACTATACCTACATTTTCTAACTACTTTAATAATAAAGATATGGTTATCACTACGCAATTTCCCGCTAAATTAAGATTGATAACGGATGTTCAATGATAATCTAATAGTGAGTTTGAAGAGTTAATCCTTTAGAAAAAATAACGGACTGTAGATATAACGGTGTAAACATATAGGTGTCAGCTGTCTTCTTGACCAACAACTATTATTCTTAACGAAATTACGATTCGCATCGAAAATTATTATGTTTAAGTTGGCGTTGGAATCTAACAAAAAAAATCTGCATACAAGTTATATTTTTTTGCTTGGTTCGTGTATAATTTCACATACCATTGGATTTTAGATTTTACTTAACTAACGATTAGTATATCCTGTAAGTTAATAAGCTGCACAAAACAAAATTAAATATGAAACTTTAAAATTAAAATATATTTTTAAAAATCTATACTCTGCAGTTGGGTTTAAGTTAAAGGTTTAATTAAATATTTTTAAAAAATTTCGTTGGCTATTATTACAGGGTCAAAATCAAACCACCGAATCTTGTTGCATTCAATTTGTTGAAGACCATGATGATATTAATTTTATTAAAATAAGTAACGTTAGGTGAGGTTTAATGTTAAAATTATTATAAATTACGCGTTTAAATTGGGTCATATACGTTTATTTTTATTTATTTGAAATTAAGGTCCTACCAAATGTTAAATAACTATTAAAAAACACGTTAAAACAAATATCAGAATCAGTCTATGACCTTTTCATATAAATCCTTCCGATTTTTTCAATACAGTGCTCCAGTTTAGCAAGGTCGTCGCAATAATAAAAGAAAAAAGACGTAGCAAAAACGATCAGCCAGTTTATGATGCTCAGTTAGCTGAGTCCTCACCTCAGTGTCCATATAAAGAATGTTAAAGCTAGCTGGATGTCGGTTTTCTAAAGGCGTGTTCAAGGCACACTCACAGTAGCGGTTTTGTTAATAATTACACGGTACGGAATGTGTCATTAAATGGTGAACAGCCTTGCTTGACTTAAACAAAATATAATAAACTATTTTGTAAAGTAATTTATATACTCACAAACGACCATTTAAATTATTTGACAATAGTATTGTTGTGTGATCTACCGTTGAAATCTCCAGTTGTAAATACACAAAACAGTTCTTTAACTGTTATAATGCTTGTTTTAATTGCTGTGTCTAAGGATTCGTTTTGAAATTAGTTTTAGATAATTACAAAATAATATACGTATTCAAAACCGGGTAGAATATAAGTTAGAACATAATTGTTTTTATTATATTTGAAATATACTATCTTGGATGTAATATAAAAGAAAATATTATAATCATATACATTTTGAGCTCGAGAGTGTTTATTTGTGTGTTTAAGGATTCTTTTCGGCAATATTATTAAATAATTACTAAATAATAATAAGCTATTCAAAACTGGGTAGAATTAGAGTTTAAAAATATTCTCTTCTACTAAAATTGGAATTATTTACTTTATTGGACGTAACATAAAATAAAGTAATATACTCATACTCATTTCTACCTCAAGAGTGTTTGTAAGTGCGTGGGTGTGAATAATAAACTAAAAACACGTGAAATAAAATAATAATATATGCAGTGCGATCACTTTTAATCCACTAGGCTATAAAAATCAGTACTTTAAAATGTTTAAACTGTTATTGTATGTTTATTTGTCTTATAAGTATTATAACAATCAATTGAAATGCGTTTTGATTTATACTTGTACGAGTATATGAATTAATTGCAATCGTTTGAATGACGTATCTAAGAGACTGTTATGTTACCTGGGTATAACTGTATGCATAGAAATATACTTATTATATGATTATTTATGAACTTTAGTGTTAAAATATATTTTGTAAACTAAAGAATTATGAATATTGAATATATATTAAGGAGAATGATTTGTAGTTTATTACAAATATATTTAACCGTACATTTTATTGTTTTTGAACACTATTTTATATTTTAAACAAACATGCAATTTGAGATTCTAAAATTATAGTTAGGCATATATAATTTACATGACACAAAAAATTATGCATATATTTCAAAGAAGTAAAAAAGTCATTTAAATTTTTTCACATGTAAACAAATATTAATGTCTTTTTCTATCAACTGTCAACTGCGCAGTTGATTGTGGTCGTTGCATTTAAAAATTATTTATATGTTTCTTTATAGAAGCATACACATATACGCTGCAGTTGATGTGGTTACTCTCATAAAACCGCAATGTATAATGACGTAATGTAGGTATGTACGTGTAGTCAATGCATGTTTAAATTTAGTGATGTGAGTACTCTCATATGATAACATGTAAAGAAAAAGACGTGACCAAGCATATAATGTGCTGCGACGTATTTGGGTTTTATAACTTTTAGATGTTTCCATTATAAATTTAGTTTATCCGTTACGATGTTATTTTGTATAATCAGTCAGCATGTAAAATGTTAAATTCAATTTGTTCTGGCATATAATTGTTATGGTTTGCTATTTAATTACATGTGGAGCTTGCTGAAATTATCACGTACTAACACGTATGTATGCATGCTTTGTTCCGTTCATGGTTCGGTTGCGGTAAATTGTCTCGTTTTTAATTTTATTTCGGTTTGGTTATGCACGACATCAACTAGGCCTGATCAAACAATATGTATTTGATTTTATCTATGAAAATATTTAATTATGTACCTATACGAAATAAACGCATATATCCTATATTCATCATATTATCCAATCCGTTATTTTTAATAAGTATAAAGTGTATATTACACGAAGAACCGGAATCGTATGGTTGCAAGATGACATCATCTTCTTTTCTGTAAAGTTCACAGTGGAAAGTACGTTGCTTGCAACATTTTAAAATGCCGAATTCGAAAGTATAACTTTTACAAGACATCTAACGTTTTAACCCAACAAATGATTACGATTTTAAAACAAATAAATCAAATCGCATTTGCCAAATATATCCGAATTAATGTTTATAAAATTGAAAATTAATTATATATTAGCAATAAGCCGTAAGGTTTAAAATAATATTTATAATAATTGTCATAATATATTGTTTCTTTTCCGTAAACATAGCATGCAATATCCTTAGTACTACTCGAACATATAACCTTGTATACTAGACATAACCAAAAAATCTCCATTTTACTTTCAATTAATAGCAAAAAACCAGAAAAATCAAGGCATATTGTATATTATTAAACAATAAATTATAAATAGTCATTTCCGTAATAATTGAATATAACCTATATATGTACTTATTCATAAAAACATTACGTTCATCCCTATTTATCATAATTTAACGTTTGTTTCCAAAATATTACAGTTTTAAGTTTGCAGTGAAAACTCTTCATTGCAGTTATTAAAATTTGATTTAATTATTTTTAAAAACTAGAAATTAATATTACATGAACAAAAATAAATGATTAAAAATTATATAATTGTTGTAACAAGAGAATCTGGAAGCATTAGTGTTTCCGCGATGCTTGTTTTAACTAACAGAAATAAAAACAAAATATGGGGTTGTCAATTTTAAGTGAAACAATAATTTTATTGGATCGAAATTAAGAACTCAATTCGCCGATGAATGATTGATGGTAACGGCATTTATAAGTAGATAAAGATAGAAACTCGATCGTAATCAAGTCATCTTTGTTTATTTGATTTGTGCAAAATAACTGTTGCAGTAGATACTTCATTAATGGGTTAGCACAAATGCATATAACGTAACTTTTAAATGCAATGCCCAAGCAGAACGTGCCCGAGAACAGTTATACCTATTTGTAGTATTTTATTTGTGAAAAGTGAAAAATAAAATATCAAATACCGGATTCTGTTATGCATGGTTAATTATTAAGTTACCGGGTTAACAAGCTAATGTCAACCAATCTAAGAATCTTCGGATCGAGTTGCATTAGCAGATTTATAGAAAACGTGTATTTATGGATTTTAAGCAAATATGTAAATCTATAATACATTACAAATAAAGCATTGTTTGAATATCATTTTTTCGCCAATAGTGTATTATTTTAAATTGCGTATGAATTTTATTTTAGTTACAATCAAATATATCAAATTTATTTATTTACTTACTGCTCTTTTATTGGATTAACTTTAAATAAAAAAGAGCGACTACAAATGATATTTAATATTATATAATATATTCTATAGAATATCTTTTTTATGTGTATACGTACGCAATATACTTTCACATATAGCTTTTAAAGGTGACATATCATTTATAGAGGACAATCCAACTTATATGTTGAAGGCTAAAATATGTTTTGTATTTAATAATTTGAGATTTAAGCTTTAAAAATAGTATGAAAATGCTGGGATTTTTTTATAATTATTATATGAATAAGTTGTCAATCATTACTAATTTAGTAAAACATTTTTAAACATTTTGGTATCTATTAAAAATAAAAGAGCGCATATTTTCCAATTACCGAAGTACTTAAAATATCCTAAAATAAAATTATTTTTTTTTTGTAAGAATAAAATAATAGGTATTGCAATAAAATATATAAGTAGATAAAATAGTTTATAGTTTATTTAATGTCGTTTGAGAAAAGAAAGCAATAGATGTCTTCGAGAATAATAATTCAAAATGTATGAACATTCTTTTCGCGACAAAAACATATAACCTTGTATTAGTGTAAGCCATAGCTAAGATATCTGAAACCGGATTTTTATTTTTATATACCTGATTGCCTACTTTTCAAAAATGCGGTATATTTTTATGGTAATTTAATCAAATTAGCGTATATGCAACTTTGGAGCGCCGTTTGATATTCAGCCATTTGCCTAAAAAAATCAATCTTCACTTTACTATTGGAGACTTCAACCATTCTTCAACGATCACGCAGCACACATTTTATTTTTCATCATCAAATTCCAATCATTATTCAAACAATCACATATAATAACGTTATTAAAAGATGTAATTCGTAAAATTACTATATTATAACAATGTCCAAGCCGTGTACAACAAATCTGAAAATCACACGTGAACGCGCTGAAAACATCCGGTAGTGAACATGTGAACATACCTGTAGTATCCGTAGCAACTAGAACTATAATCAGCAACAGTGTACTCCTTGGTTGTAACATGATGAAGTAGATAAAAAATCCAAGTAAATCACTCAAGAAAAATCAGTATTAAAAAAAAAAAAACTGAACGTCACAGCTCACTTAATACAAGTTCACTCAAAAATCACTTCACCATCATATCGCCGAACACTAAGATGCCCAAAAAGAACACGACCAAATATATTGGTGAAAGCCGCATGCACTCTTTCTTGTTGAACTGTCCAACGGTGACTGTTACTTACAGTCTGTAAGTAAGAAACAGGCCTTCCGAGTCACCTGCGACTTGCCGAAGACTTCAGAAAACGGGGATATTTAGCCTCATTCTCAACGCACACGGCGATCACACTACCACACTTGTAATCAACGACGAATATATTTGCAAGAACGGAAATTCAATTTAGGATTTGTTTAAATATTATTCACGTATTCAAAATGCACTGTGATTATTGTGGAAGTATTTACCGTTACTGGGTTACTGCGATAACCTGGATTTTATCACATAATCCTGGAATTCAGGACACTTTTTGAATATTCATATTGTGTGGCTACATTTGGGCCTCAAAGCACTTGCAAGTAACACGTATTTAAAAGGATACAAAAAGTCGAAATTTTGTTCAATTTTCATAAGTTATAAAGCAATATTCATTCAAAGCAATATTTGAGTATTTATGGTATAACTTCACATTTGGGAATTAATGCACTTGTAAGAGTATAATTTTCTTTACATATTTGTAATTATATAAGGAAATTTGTAATTTTTTCAAATAGTTTTAAATTATTTCAAATGATTTGTGAATCAAACATTCTCGTAATTTACAAAAATTTTCGAACGTAATTGTATTTATTTGGGAAATTTCAAAAATTTATAGATTTATCTTGCAGAATTACAAACATATTCAGGATTGCACTAAGCCATAAAAAGTATTTATGGACTCCCAGAAAAGTCATAATTTGTAATATTATAGGAGTTATTAAAAATCAAATATTAAACTTGTAAAGAAATCGACTGTTCAAATATAATAAGTATGTTTTTTTGCAAAAAGATAATCTTCTACCCCATTTAAGGGAAAATAACTCATGCATATATTTATAATTATTACACCTATTATTAATAGCGAAAGCACTAGGCGAAAGCTATGGATCAACCCGACCAATCAAGTGTACATGTTCATATACACAAGTTATGGCTCCTATAACTTTGTAGAACTTTTAGATTTAAATTATGTGCGCCTAGTGAAACTGCGGCGTTATATAAACCAAATTATTAATTAAATAAATCAAAATAAATCGCTTGTCATCGAGCTCGATTCTTTAATCAACTGCACAACTCTCATTGTTTCTGGTTGAGCGAGTAAATTGTACAACAAGCAAAAAACAAAACACATTAATTCGCATCTCCTCCGCGTTATATGTGAAAGTAAAGTATTTATTTCTCACATGAGACTTTTCTATCACAACGATCGAAATTTTGGGTTATTTCTTTCTCTATATAATTATTTAAGGAGACTGGTTGATGGAGCAACAGTAGAAAATTGTGACCTTGAAAATTCACGAGAAAACTAACGTTCACAATAAATTTAATTGATAGATATCTTCCTATAATTACTTTATTGATCATGATTTTAAGGTTAATGTTAACCTTGATGGTATTATTTATTGCTGAGCAATTATTATTATTAAAAAAATAATTTTTGATAGTAATAAAATGAAAGGACAAATAAATGATTCTCTACAACGTGTATTAACTATTTTTAACTCCTCGTACATAATATACAAGAACTTAACTCAAAAGTCTCTGTTAATTTGTTTATATTTTCTATACCAATACAGTGAAATATTTAAACGAATTATATGTTTTATAACATAAAATGAATAAAAAATGCTGGATAACTATTTCTACATGAAGAGTATAGATTATGAAAGTGATAAGAAGAAATTGCATTATTATTTGAAAGGTAAATGAATTTTTCTTCATAGATCTGAGATGAAGAAAACAAAACCACCATCATCCATCCATCCATCGTATCTTTTGCAAACCGAATAGAAAGTAAATGAGTTACAGACGTATCTTTCATTCAATGCGTTTATATGAAATTCTTATAAGTAAAGATTTGTGCGTTTTCTTACCGACAGGTTCGGTTTTAGAAATAATTATACACAATATCCGGAGTTGTTTATAATAATGTAAAGGTATAAATAATTATTAGTGAGTCACATTATGAAGGTTTCGATATGGTACACAGGTTTTCTGTTGATTTGAGAAAAATAGAATCAAATAAATAAATATTGTTGTTTCCTTTATTTCTATTCAGTTCGTTGTTCGTATTGTGCGAGAGTTTTTAAGTGATTGGTCATATAGGTTAGCGTTTGCGCCCGTGGTTTTGTGAAATTAAAAGGCCGACTCAAACAGGTTCTTATATACAGTGGTGTGCCGCTTCTGTATATGTGTGACAGGTACCTTAGCATGCTGAAATGAAAGGATAGCCAGAGGGCAAGTTCCACATATATACAACTACCAATCTTTTATCGATAGTGCCTGTTCGAATTGACCCAGTCACCGCTAATACACATACACACAAATTGACACATACTTACACATAAATAGACACACACGTACACACATACAGACACACACACACACACAAATAGGGAAATAGATATCGATTTTGTTCTGGGCATAGCTACATATATAATAAAACAAAAATCCTAAGAGCATCTGTTTGATATTAATAATAACGAAATGTTATTTTATGAATATATATATACTAATTTTGTGTATTTTCTAGATAAATATAAACCTTTTGGGCTCTCGCAGAAATAAAGTGAGACCTGCCATTGTGAAATATTTTAGAAAAGCGATTTTCAAATTTGTTCCATTTACATGTCACTTTCGTGCCCCATATACAATAGATTTACTCAACAAATTTTAAATAAGCGATTTTGTTCTCCATATACCATAATGGATACTTAGTGAAATATTTTAGAAGAGCGATTTTCAAGTGATTGCTATGAACTTGTCACCATTGTGCCCACAGTACAATGTATTATAGAAAAAACATATAAATGCGATTTTAAATTTTGTTTTTAAATAAGTCTACTTTGTGTCTCATAAATCATGCAACTTAGCGTATTATTTTAGAAAAGCAATTTTCAAGTTAGTTTTTAGCACATCTAGGTAAATATTTTTTTTTGCAAAAAAGATAACTATTAAATAATTCTACAAGTATTATATTTTTATTCATCCTTTCACAAAAATCGTTTCCAGATAGAACGACAATTAAATATAATTAACTAATTTAATGTTACAAACATTAACTGAAAGAATTCTGACATGATCTACTGAACCTTAGCTGTTTAAGACATTTGTAAATTTGTACATCAAAAATTCAGGTCAATATTTAAACAAGCAGTCAAAATTGTTGAGTAATATATTTAATTATTTTTTTACCATCTAAGATATTTTTTCATCTGTTCTAATTCTTATTTTAAATTCTATAATATATAATTTACGTACCTACATATTTGACAGTTTAAAATATATCATCACACTAGGAATTGCTAAAGGTATGAGAAATTTAAGTTGGATTAATTATAGCATGTTCATTGTTTTTGTTTAATTAATATTCTTTAGTAAAATTAATTAAATTTAGATGTGATCTAGCTTTTTAAAAATAATTTTCAATTATTATATTAGTTTAACTAAATAAATTAAAATATTTTTCTGAACTGCAAATTCACGGTAATTTTAAAACAATTACAATTAGAAATTCAATGCACTTAACATTTCACACTTTCATTTAATTATTACATGAATTAAAAAGATAATTTCATAAATTTGCTTAAGCATTCCATAAAAATAGGGAAGTAAAATATATATATATATATATATATATATATATATATATATATATATATATATATATATATATATATATAAGGAAATAATCTTAGGAATAGATACTACACACAATAGTTAAATGCAATTTAATTTTTACTTATGCCTCAAAACTTTCCAATTCTCACACACAGTGTCTAATCATTATTAAAATAAAAATGTTTATGTATAAAATAGATCATTTTAGCTTAAGTTATAACAATTGTATTAGGAAATATTCGTGGGACAATTGTCAACGATTAATTAAAATTGTAAAAAAAAAAATGCATGTTATATTCTCGCAATTTGTGCTGAGAAATCACAAATATTGTAGGAATCCAGGTTAATATTTAATTCGCACGAAATATAAACTTAATTTTTATGAATAACGAGACGTTGAAAAATATATATTTATTCTAAGGGTGAAATTTACTCTTTGAGAGCGCCTAAATAAATCTATATGTATTACAAAATTGTAGTTTAAGTTGCGTAATGTATACGTATACAAAATTGTATGTTTTAGAGTTATGTAGCGACATCTGTTGTTTGTATTCAACAAATCGTATTATCAAAACGTGACATATGACAGCAGGAAAAAACGTAGATATTTTTTAATAATAAATACTGAGATTTATTATATTTTTAATACAAATTAAATAGTTCCTAAACTGTTCATAAATTGAATAAGTTTAATATTAAATGCACAGGTTAGTCATATTAAATGAATCACCTGTTGCATGGTTGTTTACAACATGTCAAGTTCGACGATATAATTTAAGCGATAGTTTCTAAAATGTATTTAGTTTAAGTAGATTACACAATTAATTAAATCAAATATGGATAAATTACGGAAAGTCTTGAGTGGTGATGAAGCCGATGAGGAAAGTGGCATCATGTCCCAGGTATGTTACAATTTTTATCTTTTAAATATATTCTATGGTAAATATATAAACGCATTTTGACTGGCGCGTGATACTTTATGAAATGAAGTAGGAAACATATAAAATTGTGGCACTGTAGGTGTACATTTATTTATTTAGAAATAAAGCCAAAAATGATTACATTCCAGCTTAACGACTCAACAACTTTATCTTGGTCAACCCGAATAAAAGGATTTTTAATATGTTTTGTAGTGGGTATCCTCCTCTCGTTACTGGGCTCATTTGCGTTATTTTTAAACCGCGGTTTAACTGTATTTGCAATTTTTTATACTTTAGGAAATGTTATTTCATTAGCAAGTACATGTTTTTTAATGGGCCCAGTAAATCAAATAAAAAAAATGTTTGCTCCAACGCGAATTATTGCAACCGTAATAGTAATTTTAGCCATGATTTTAACACTTGTGGCTGCGCTTAAGGTAAATTTAAGCCTTGTGGTAATGTTATGGTCATTTATAAAATATATTATTTCAGTTCCATAAACCGGGATTAGCATTGTTGTTTATTATAATACAATCTGTTGCTATGACGTGGTATTCGTTGTCGTATATTCCATATGCTAGAGATGCTGTTAAGAAGACTGTTACTTCATGTATTGCATAAATAATTGAATAAGTACGACTGGTTAACACGTTCGGTGCGGGACTGGAAAATATGTTAATTAGCGTGTTTTAAAAAAAATTACTAAGAACTTCAACACACAGGAGAGGGATGTATGGATATATAAGTGGTTATCGCATTGGAGCGTGTTAAATATATTTTCTATATAACTATAATATTAGAAAAAATAATATATATTTTGATATGTGTATACGTAACAATAATAATAAGTTTAATGTATTTTACTCAATACCTATTGCATTTAAATGTTTTATAAGACTGCGTAGTCAAAAATAAAATTAATTTAACTTATTATATTAATATTCAGATAAAAGATTGAAATTGTAATAAAGTATCCCCGATTTATTTAACCTCTGTCCAAAGTTTGTGATATAATATAAATATATCGTATTTGATCAAAAATATATTTTTTGTTTCGAATTACAATTTTTATTACTACATATATACAAAATATTTTATGAGTGTAAATATATATATATAAAAAAGTATATTTTTAATATATTAAACAGAGTAAATAGGTGCAATTACATTGCAGTTCTGTTAATTATATAAAAATGTCAATTATTTATATTTAATATTTGTCTTCCAAATAAAACTATATATAAGTCAAATATGATTTTATTACTTTGAAACCTTATTGTAGCATTTTTGTTTATTTTAATTTGTTACTACTCGTGTTATACATATAAAAGTTTAGACTTGATGTTGAGTCTAATAAGCACAATATTTTATTACTAACATTTTTACCTCGCTGTACGTAGCACAGAAGAGCTTAAGTTTGTGTGTGTGCGTGTATATTTTGTCTGTAAAATTCTCGAATATATTAAATTTATAATGGGATTGATTATCTTTTAAGGTATTATACAAAATAAGAGAAATAGAAAATAATCAATTTATTGAAAACAATAAACATAATAACATTCATAACAAATCAATGGATCATATTATATTTATATATATATATATATATATATATATATATATATATATATATATATATATATATATATATATATATATATATATATATTTAATAATAAATATTTGGACTAGAATATTGGTCTAAAATTAATCTATCTTAACAGAAGCTCGTCTTTTGTATTTATCATAACCCTGTTTAAGTAAATTCCTATTTTCGGAAAGCCAAACCAAAATCGTGGCTCCAAAACATAAAGCCCCCACTGCTATATGCAGCAGTAAACTTTTTGGATAGACAGTCACCTTAAAGAGTTAAAAATTAAATATTTCCTAAAGGAAATTGATGAGATATTTACCTCAGATATTTTTGTGACTATTCCAGAAATAAATAATACTATAAGAAATTTAGCACTTGGCTTTAACCCTTCTAAGGGTTTGTATATCGTGCCTTGGAATCGTTTTTTAATGAAATGGATACTAGAATTTATTACAAAAGTTTCCATAATTTATTTGATTGCGCAGAGGCGTTAATGCGTTTTTGCGCAATAACGCACAAGATATCACTAACCTGTGAATAATTCTAGCAGACATATTTATACAATTAGCAATAATAAACCCAACTGGACCCAAGAAATAAGTTAACAAATACGATATCACTAAAAAGGTTATAGAAAATATAACCATAATATAATTATATCTGAAACATACTTTTTTTAGTTTCTAACGTCAATGTTTTTTTTCTAAGTAACTAACCTATCAAGTTGAACGGTATTCATCGTTGCAAAAACATAACACTCAGTCACCCCATTTATTGCTAGTAAAAGAACTGCTATACAGTGACATTTTAGTAGAATAGTAGGTAGTGAATCTGAGGTTAAAACATCTCCTCCATACAGATATAAAAGACTACTACTGTAAGTGTGACCAAAAACAACAACTAGTAAACCTATACTGGTTACCACTTTACAGATTTGACTTAAAACTGAAACTGCCTCACTGACTTGTCTCTAAAAAAATATGTTTATGTTTTGAGGTGTACTGCAGTTAAGGCCGCCATTTTAAATGACGCCATGACAGCTATTACCTGATCTTGTTTTTCTAACAATTCGTCACGTTTTAGCATTTGGGTAAAATAAAAATAACTACTATCTTCAATCGGTCGAAAAACAAATCTAGAATTTTATATATATATAATTTGGTCAACACCCTAATTGTATTAACTAACCTCGCAGCTAAACTCCCTAAATTATTAACTATATCATACATAGATTGTTGACTAAAAGTTAATACTGGTGACAATGTCATTACATATCTTTCTCCTTCAGTTAATAATTGCTTAACTATGCATTGTTTAATAAAACTGAATGTTAAAATACATAAATTTTTATTGAATAAGTTATCCTATTAAAAAAGAAAATGGCGTCATTTCTACGGTTAAGTTCACAAAAGTGACGCTTACTTTATTTTTCATATAACCTGGGAGAAAATCAGTAATAGATTCGAATTTAAAGTCGTTCATATCTTTGTAAATGGCTGGTAAATTAACTTCATTTAAGATTTCATCTTTAGTGCGCGTTTGTCTCAGTTGGTTTAACTCTTTTATGTACCACCAAAAGAACAAAATAAACCCTATGCAATAGACAATTTGTGATAGAATTTGTGCTAAAGAAAATGCGTTAATCGCTTGTTTTGGTTCGTAAACAATTATTACTACGAAAATAATTGTGCGGACTGTTACATAAACAGTTTCTAGTACCACCTAAAAATATATTCATTTTTAAATAATTAATATATAAATTTAAGGCTATTTCGAGGCCATTGCTGCATTAACTATAATACACACTTCGTACTTCATGTTGGGAATAGGCATAAAGTTATGTATGTATTTCATATTAAATGGTGGGCAACTT
This sequence comes from Nebria ingens riversi, assembly GCA_018344505.1. Lineage (NCBI taxonomy): Eukaryota > Metazoa > Arthropoda > Insecta > Coleoptera > Carabidae > Nebria > Nebria ingens. The sequence continues at coordinate 223,791 of JADQWA010000576.1, read as the reverse complement.
TTATTGCTTTAGTTGGGAACACTTATCATGTGCTTGATGTATAATATGAGATTTGTGATTAAGTACATAATTGTATTGGTGCTATTCTGTATCATATTTAGAAACTCTATAACACTATAAACACATACAAAATTGTTTATATTGTTCTAGGTTATACAATTTTTGTAAAACATTTTTCTGTAGATTATACTAGCAATTTTTTTTTGACCCCATTGGCAACAATGATAAATGGAAGGAGTATCGAAATATTCAAAACTTTAGTTACATATTTTAAAAGCGAATATTTTTTTATGGATACGATTTAACATAAATGCTATTTACTACAAAACGAAAACGTATGTCGCGAAGCTTAAGATAATAAATTTTAATCAATCAGAACTGGCGTTTTTTTAAATTATATAAGATATGAATTAATGAAATGGATAAAAAATACCGTTCTAAATAAGTTGTAGCGTGACAAAGTGAGTCATTGGAAATTTTCTTAGGTTGGCAACACTAAACTAGTGTCCCTAACCAAAGAAAAAAAACCTAGTACCTAAAGTGAACTTATAATGTTATATGTGTAGTTTAATATAATACTGCAAAGTCGCATCTAAAATAGCCTTTGACTAAATGTTTATTTACCCTTAACTTCACAAAACAATAACTTTGAGCAACAAGATAAAAACCCTGTGTTAACTGATTTAAAACACATGATAGAGCAATACTATAACATCCATAACAATATTGAGTAAAATATTGTTCCTCAGTTGGACTTAATACATTCACCCACACGTAAACTAGTAAAACACTTAACACACTGCAGATTGGTACACTGTCAACACACAAGTTAGTGATAAATTAGCACAGACAATCATACTTCACTATACTTACGACGCCCAAATTTGATTGATAACCTGTGCCCAATTATGCGATTTTGTATTTGTCAAACATGCTTTTAACAGCGGTTCCCGTGATAAAAATAATATGGTTGATTCAAGAAGTAATAACCTAACATTCATAATGCCAAGCACATTTTGGCCAACGTGGCGTATGACAAATGCATTTAAAATAAATGTTACGCATCGGAATAAAATCTAGAATATAATTTCTGTGAAAAATCTTGAAATTTATGTTGATATTTTATACGAATTACCTGAAAAATAATGCTGAATGATGCATCTTGCAAACTACTTTTTAAAATATTTCTACTCATGATTAAAGCGTAGATTTCGTTCACATTTTTATCTTAAAAAAATACCGCTAGGATTAGTAATTTTGCTAGTTTTGCAATTTTAAGATTAATTTTAGGTTATTTTGACGTTTCGAATTTAAAAATGGCTATTTGGCCAGTGGCAGCGTTTATGTAAAAAGCTAAAGGGGCCAATGTATAAAAGTGTTGAGCAGTGTTGAGGTGTTGAGTTACCAACTTGTATCAAGTATCAACTTGTTTTGCGTATCTTTTCATTTTGTATTTCTATCTCATTTGCAAAGTGTAATTTATTCTGATAATAATATTCATGTTATTGTCGATGAATATGTAATTTTAATCTCAGTTGCTGGATTAAAACTTAAAATTATTTAACCTAAATTTGAGATCAACATGAATTCAGATGGGCGGAACATGGAATTGTACACAATTCACAGTAATATTAGTCTAGAGTGTGAGAAAATGATCGAGAATTTACATCAAATGAAAGATCAGGTATGCCTCTTTATTTATTATTATAAGCGGTACTTTTGCAAACCAAACTGTCTTGTTCCAGTCTGAAAACGCAATAGCATCTTTTGTGCAATTAAATAATATAAATAAGCTGAAAAGTTACTCTAGTATGTATGAGTATTTAAATAAATTATACATAAAATTACTGGAACAAAATTGTTTATTCGAAGTGTTTTTCCTCGAGTTAGTTGACTCACAGATTTGTACAAAGCTCAGTGGTCACTTAAATGGTGCAATTTATGCGAGCGTCAGCAATCGCAATTTATCCGCATACAATGAGTGTAGTTTCGAAACGACACGTTCTCGAAAGTACTCGGAAACGCATTCTATTGCTTCTATCGATAAATCCGCACACGACATTGGCTTAAATCCGTTAAATATGAGTTCAAACGTAGAAACCCACGAAATTGACGCTCAATCTCAGGAAGAGACGTGTGAACAATTAAATGAACGAGATAGTTTGTGTAGCGTTGAAGATAGTGATGACGCCGAACAAAGTTACTCGAAACTAGTCGAAAATATTCACAAGCATCCATTGAAAACTACAAATATTCCTGAATTTGTTCATGACTTAGATAGCTATCTAAAATTTCCATTAATACAACCAAATATTCCTGAATTAGACCAAAGTTTTAATCCAAAAAACCTGAAAACTGACCAAAAAGATAAACAATGTGCACTGAAAAATCCACATATTCCTGATTTTGTTCACGAAGCTGAACAAACTCAAAATTATAATTTATCATCAACAAACATAATTCCTGAATATTTTCACGAGTTGGAACAACATAATCAAAAATGTAATTCAACAAACGAACAAAAACAGAAAGTTTCAAAATATTCAAATAATCCAAATTTCTTACATGGATTAGAACAAGCACAAAGTTTGAATTCAATACGTAATGTTCCTGAGAATGTTGAAGAATTAGAACGAATAAATTCGGAAAATTGTCAACAGAAATCCACAAACATATCCAAGATATCACATATCTTAGATCCAACCGCTGATACTTTCAATTCAAACATTGAACAAAGAATTCATAATATTCCTCAGAAAAATCAAAAGAATCCAGAAGATTTCTCTGAATCAGCAGAACGTTACAATTTTTGTTCAAACATTCTCAAAGTAGACGCAAATAGCCTAGGAGCTCTCAATGCAAGAAATGAACAAAGAGTTCATGATCAAACGAATCCAGAAAATTTCTCTGAATTAGAAGTACGTTACAATTTAGATTCAAACATACTCGAGATAGATTCAAATAGCCTAGAATCTAATTCAAGTATCTCAAATACGAATTCGAGTTCAGATTTGGCAAAAGAAATGAGTACATCTTCCGAACAATCTGAGGTTCCGTTAGAAAAGATAAACAGCTTAACAAGTTTACAGGAAGCTCTCTTAAAAAGCAAGCGACGTATGCGCGATGCAGACCGAAAACACGCTGTTGAAATTCCTAATTTGCGTCCGACGGTGAAAAGCAAACAAAATCTAGAAAAAACTCAAAAAATTCAAAAACCTGATGCAGGGAAATCGAATCATAATGAAACTAAACAGAAACGACCAACGAAAAAATCGGTTGTGAACGATGTCGGGCCGAAAAACCCACTACAAGATAAAGAAACTTTTGGTTATTATTCTATTGATTGTGTTTTGTGTAAAATAAATTAATAAATATATTCTTTTAGTGATTAAAAAAGCTAAAAGTCCTGAAGAGGGGGAATTGTGTTATGTGAGTTATGTAGAATCGCCAACTTCTTTTTATATTCAAGTAATTCGAGAAGAGAATATCATGATTGATTAGTAAGTGTATTAATTTAAATCTAGTGAAATAATATGTATGAATTTTAAAGTTAATTACGTGGAATGTTCAAAATATTTGTTTGTTTCAATTTAAAATAAAATTTGTATCTAAAATAACACAGAATTACTAAATAAAGCATTTTATTGTCAAGATTAACAATAATAATTTTTTAGTTTATCGGATCAGATAGTCGACATTGCGACTCGTCTTGAACAATTTCCAACAAAATTGATTGCGTATTGTGCAATACAGAAATATTGTGTTTGTTACATTGAAGAATATGATGAATGGTATCGAGCAGAAGTGCTAGATTGGTTGTTGGTGCGTTACATTTAAGCTTTCAAAAATAAATGATTATGTTATGTAAAATTTTAATCATCTTTAGGAAGACGACAACAATGTAGAAGTACGCCTTCTTGATCACGGCATTACAGGTTTCGTACCACTAAAATATATTCGAGAAGCTCTTTTATATTTGTTTGAATTGCCTATTATGGCAGAAAGATGCGAATTAGCATTGGTAAGTTTTAAAATTAAGTATACATTCTAATAAATCAGATATAAACACGCATGTCTAATGAACATGAATAGATATAATTTATTCGTGTAACATCGGCTGAATTCGGAATCAAATGCCATTTAAATATTGTTTCTCATATAAATGTTTGTTAAGTCAACTTTTATTTCAATGTTGATGGGGTTTGAAACATTTTATAGATAAAACCAAAAAATGAAACTAATTGGACGTCCGAATCTAGACGATTCTTTCACAATATCGTTGACCCGCAAGCTAACCAACTATTTACCATTACCTTGGCTGAAAAATACGGGTAGTTATTTGCTACAAATAACTTTAAAATATATAATTAAGAAATTAAAATATTTATTTTATTTTTACAGAGATACAATGTTGATTGATCTAAAAACTAACGAAATAGACAGTGTTGTAACAGCAATGGTCGTTGAGGGTTATGCTATCGTAAATATGCCAGTTGTAAATGATACTCCACTGAATGATTTTATGAAGAAGCAAATACTTAAATCACAAGGTTATTTTATTTGGGGAAGTTTTAATCAGCTTAAAACTTCTAAATGTCATTTTTGCATGTAGGATTAGATGAAGCGCGCAATTTGGCTGAAGAAGATCATCTAGAACAAGCATTTCTGTTTGATGATGAAGAAATCGCAGATCCTAATTTGGCAATGGCCCATTATAACCCTGTTGATGAAACACAAATTTGTCGAATTTTCCTTTCGAAAGGACGTTGTTTTAAGGGAAAAGGTTGCAAATTTTCACACGAAAGGTTAAATCCCGGTAACTAAATTTTTTTTATCACATACTTTTTGTAGGATTACTATTTATGTTTTTATTGTTTTGAATAACCAATCGAGTATTTTTTATTTTTGTTCATATTCTAAGCCCTGTTTTTTTTATATATATTTTGTATAACAATTTATTTGTGCTACACCACAATTGTTATAAAAACAATTTTTATTTCATTTTGTTCTTTTTCTAACATAACCTTATCAAAAGGTTTAATTATTATTATATAAGTTTAACAAATTAAATAATAAACCAAATCATGTTGACATGTTTTGTTTATTAAAAATTAAAATTATAATTTTATTATTAACTGTTAAATTATAATTAGAAAACACATACATTTCCAATTTGAAAATTCCCTTCTAAGTTTAAAACTTTAATAACCCAATTTATTGGTTTTCTTTTTGAATAATTATTACATTGTTAATTAATTAGTATAAATCTAGTCTTATAATTAGATTTTAATATTTGAGTATATAAAACAGAACTGCGATAAATCTAGTTTATAAATATAAAGACTTATTAGAATAATAGTTAAAATGTGACATAATTTTCTATTCAATAAATATTTAAATATTTTTCCAATATTGAGTTTTATTTCACACTAAAATAACACAATCCTTTTTACAATTTCAGGTGGTTGGACCACGGATAGAGAACCAATATATTACGATTCTTTCAATAAATTACTACTACCAAACGCTGACACTGAAATTTCATTAAAAGTTATCAACATTGTTGATTTACGTACATTTTATGTAGTGTTAAAATATAATCAGACGTTTAACAATAGAAGCGCTAGTAAGTATTGCCTAAACAAGTTGTTTTTAATATATGTGTTTTCCTACCGATTAGATTATTTTACAACTATTCTAGATCCAATAAATACAATAAAATGTTTGGTCAACGCTATGAACAATCCGGATACTATTAAGACGTTTAAATCGTCGCCTGTAATACCGGCCATTTCACAAATGGTTCTTGTGAAATATAAAAATGGCTCATGGCAACGAGGACGAGTTGTAGATATGAATGAATATGCTAGTAAAGTTGAATTATATGTAAGTTTATTATTAATAATAAACCAGTTCATAATAAACACATGTTTTGAATATAAATTTCAGGTATTTTTGGTAGATTTTGGTGAAATATTTCGAGTTAATATGAAAGATACTAGAATAATTCAGGAACAATTCCTACATTTGCCATTCCAGGTAATAAACTCTTTATTTTATGTAATAACATACATACAAACAAACATAACTTTATATCTATTCTTATTAAATGGGGTGGCAGAAAATCCTCCACATGCATTCACATCTTGACAATATTTCGCCATTCAACTCTATCCTTCCAAACTTCTTTTGATAATAATTTGAACTTATTTCCCAGGCAGTAAGATGTACACTTGCAAATGTCATTTTAAAAGAGACTATGACTGATAAAGAAAACGAGATGGGATGTGATTATCTTGAAATGAATGTGTTAGATAAAAAAGTACAAGCTAAAATAATGTAAGTAATTATATGAATTATAAAAAATATGTTTTTTTATTATTTATTAATGAATAAGGAAAAATTCTTGGGAATCCAGTCAATTATTTTTAATTTATTTATTCAGCGTTGAATAAATATATTTCAAATTTTCCTTATTCATACTAAACTAGTCAAGAAAATCCACCACAATATTTATTTATATTGTTTGTAAATAGGTACAGTGCAAGCTTTCTAAGTGTTCATTTATTTACTGCAAATGGTGATGATGTCGGGGAAGAATTGATAAAAGCAAATATCGTTGAAGAATGCAAAGAAAGCTTTTTGCCAAGCCCAAAATTTAATTTTTTAGTAGATTAAGTATTACAATTCACAATTAATAATCTATGTTCATGCTTGTTAAAATTAACATTCAAGCCGCTTTACCGTACCGGTAAGTTATTAATTTTCGGTAACTTACCAAGGTAACATTTCACTTATCCGATACTGCACAATTATAAAATGTCATATTTACACTAATCTACACGCGCTAATTATTGCTAGATTTACATAAATATATTAATAATTATCACTTATTATTTATACTTGTTCTTACATACATACATACATAACTTCATGGCTTCACTACGTAATAATTATAGTATGTAATTCTACAATTATGATCGCATGCAATGAGTATGCATACTTACTGGTGCATGTAAACAAGCTAAAACACCGTATATAAATTAATTATTATAGTACGAAATTCTACAATAGTGTTTTGATACTAAATGTAATATAAACCTGTACATTACAATTGGATTGTAATTTAATTCGTATTCTTCTCAAGTTTACCCGTTTAGACCGTATCGTTTATTAATTATTAGCAATTAAAGTTTCGTATTTATCACCATCTTGGTGACGTCAGAAAGATAATATTTTATCTACCTTCTACTAAATCGAAAAGAGCGCGGTATTCTTCTATTTAACGTGACCAATGATCGCCTTCGAAAACAAAAATACCAAATATCAATTTTGTTTTAAACTTTGTGTCACATTTCATGCAAAATTTTAGTGCTAAATACGATAATCATTAGATATGGAGACCAAATTAACAACAAAAATCAACAAAATAGCAATCACAAAGGAATAAACAGGTACTGTTCAAAATGTTGCCAACGCTTGTGAGAAATTGTCACCATCCATATATTAAAAAAAAAAAAAGGTAGATACGCACTCTTTTTGACGTCATTTATAGAACTGTCAACGCGCAAATTTAAATATATGTATAAGATTTTTAACAATAAAATTTAGATTAATAGCTTATATTATAAGAACCTTTCATAAAATAATTCGGTAAAAGTGACTCTTAGGCGTAAAAGTGGACTCTTAGGCAGGCACTTTTTCATAGTTATTTTGCTCCATTAATACAAGTTTAAAATAAACGACATTTTTACCATGCATTTGTTATGCAAATTCATATCGAGTGGTATTTTTTTTTTAAATTTGCAAGGCACGATGTTTTAGCGTGCTTGATGGTTCACCTTAAGGATAGTTCCAGATAGTTCATCGAAAGTGTTTTCTTGATCTGTCCTCACCTCCTCCCCCCTCCCAAACCTAAACTTTGTCCTGGCTTCGTAGGGTTCTATGTATTTCGTTGGCAACTGCCAGTGAGACCTCCTAAGATTCACTTTAACCAATAATTCTTTTAGAGGTATCAACCCTATTGCTATCGCATGGAATTAGTATGTATACTCACTGTTGCTTGTAAGCAAGCTAAAATGTCGTATATACATACGCTAATTATTGCTAGGTTTACATAACTATACTAATAATTATCGAATTTATTACTTAGTGATACTTAGCCATTTGTATAAATATTCATAGAAAAAATGAAGCGTTCCCAATAATTCCCAGATTAAAAGATTTAGAATTCATTAAAAACCAAAAAACAAATTTTTAATCAGAATTACTGTTTTGTTAAACATTTAAAAATATATTAAGATTCAAATATAGAATAAGTTTAATTAAAATAAAATATCTATAATAACAATACGAATTTTAAGTTATAACGGTACGAAATAAATTTATAATTTGAACTTTTAAAATTTTTTTATTTACCATTTCCGATATTTTTAAAAAAAATTTAAACAATTATTGATTTACTATATAAATGATGTAGCTTTTAACATCCTATTTTAGCTAAGTCAAAAGTGCTAAGGAGCATAGTTCATGCTCCCTGGTATGTGCCAAACGAAGATGAAATTAAACCATTCAGTGCAAAATACCACGAAAGACTCGAAAAACATACAAATGTACTCGGAATAAACCTTCTCGATAATAGCACGGTGACTCGCAGACTTCGGCGATTTACTCCACTAGATTTACCATTTAGTAATTAAATAAATGTGTAATTTATAAAATTATTAATAATTATTTTTACTTAAGAATAAGTTATATAAATAGAGACTAACCATTGGGTTAGCCCTCTCGCATGTTATTACCTACTTAATCAACAAATTCAAGTATTGTTCTTAATTGAACAGATTGTAAATTATCCATAGAAGTTAATAAAAAAAAATAACTTTAGCTATATTTATAAATAAAATGCGTAAATATATCTTAAGGTCACATAAAAATAGACACACGCAATAAAAAGGCTTGAAAATCGACCTATTGTCGCCACAATTTGCTCAAAAATAGCTCAACTATATAACAAATGATTAAACATATAGAACAAGTTATATCTCTAGACTGTCCCAAATACAAACTTCAAAATTAAATTCGATTTGTTTAACAGATGCAATCGTATAAACAAATGCGTGTTTTTAAATTAAAGTTATAGTATATAGGTTAATCAAAATAATTCTTATTTGATCATAATAATTTAGATATTTAATTGAGCAAGAAAATTTAGCCTTATATTAAATTTTCTGGAAATGATGAAAAACATATTTAAAACAAACGCTATTATTGTTTGTCATAATTATTGCAATTATAATCTATGTAATTAAATGATTCTTTTGCTCTACAGTGATAATTGTAGTTAAAAATATAAACAAAATGGACCTTTTTGCGCATTAGTACCTAATTTAGTATAACGCGACACGGAAAGTGCCATTTCGTTAAAACGCTGTTTCGGTACTTTATTCTAAGCGTGCTTGCGATTGCCCGGTCTCTACCAAGTATAACTCTGTTTGACTATAATCCATTATATTGGAAAGTAGACAGCTGTCTAGGGGCTTTACTGACTAACAAATATCTAATGGTACATGAGTACTATTCATTTAAACTCATTCCGGAAATCGCAGAAAGTAATTTGTGAGCGTCTACGAAGAATAATCGATTTGTGAAAAATATTTAGAATACCATAACCATTCAGCAGAATGGTTAAATTATATAAAGAGAAATCGCATTTAAGTAAACAAAAATAACATGTTATGAGCATCTGCAGTTGAAAATGTCAATCTACTAAGTATGATTAAGTATAGTTATGCATATGTGCCGGAATATAATTTTAATTACTGGGTATGATAAAACGGTTTTATATTCATAATTAGTATCTATACCAAGGTTACTATACAAAACTGTTGTATTCATATACATTTGCTACGATGACATCAAAATAGAATTTAGGTAAATCACTTTATTTATTATTTCACTATTAATTATTTGTTCAGTACTTATTTATATATATTCTTTAATTATGCAAATATTTGTATGCTTTGAATGTTGTTTGAATTAAAATGATAATTCGTTTGATAAAGTCAGAAACTGGATGACGTTTTATTTATTATTTTAATCTTTTGATAGATAACTCTGGTATTATTAGGAATTAAAAATAATGCTTTTAAAATCTAGATAACTTTTAAAAAAAATGCTTTTTAACATTTGTGTTTATATAATAGTAGTAATGACCAATTCACATGCTTACTTTCCTATATGAAGCAATAAGTAAGTATTGTAATCACGTTAAATTTCGATGTCGTTTTGAGTGTCATTTTTGTACAATACTTTATCACGTATTTATATTAAGTACGTACTCATTGTTGCTTAGGTAAAAGAAAATCTAGTGAAGGACACTGCAAATATTTTATGAAACTTCAAATATTAGAATATTTACAATTCTGTAATTTATGTTAGTTTTGAGATGTATAATGAAAAAGTATTTAAAATAAACTGTTACAGCACAGAGTTTAAAAATAGATGTTTTTCCGTATTGTCGGTTTATAATATAATATTTAAATTTGAAGGTGTGTCTTTATATATTATTCTTTTCAATTAAATTATTATTCCCATGTATATAAAAAAGTAGGATTTTATATTACGTTACAAAAATTCAAATAATAATAAATTTATTCCATGCTTTCCTATGTCAAACAATTTATTTCGTGACCTTAAGAACATTTAAGGTGTGATCAATAATTCGTATTCAAAACATTACGAATTATATTTCAGATTCAATCGGAAGCAAGTCGTGATTCTGCGCTCGCTTATAAATAATTCCTTCAACAAAACACTCGAGCAGTTAGCGGCTCAAGATCACAAAACAGAATAACGAACAGAAACTATTTATTCCCTATCAACTTACAAAACTACAGTCGCGTAGCGTGCTTCGTTGGCAACAGTCACTATAATGGAAAACTTAAACGCGCAACCATTTATTGTTTTCCTGATTCTATTAATTAGTGGCGATGTGTTTGCTAAAGATCTCGAGCTGCTAATTTTGCACAACAATGATATGCATTCGCGTTTCGAAGAGACAAATAAAATGTCCGGAACTTGTCCGAGTAATAAAGCGGGGTTGTGTTATGGGGGGTTCGCACGAGTCGCGCATGTTATAAGGACAGCTAGGGCGAAAGCAAATGCTGGAGATGGCCCCCAGGTACTTTATCTTAATGCTGGGGATACTTATACGGGTACTGCATGGTTTACTGTGCATCGCTGGAAGATTGCCGCAGAGTTTTTGAATATTTTAAATCCAGATGCGATGGTAAGTAAATTATTATTATTAATTTTTGCTTGAGTGTATTTTTACTTAATTATGACACTTTATACTAAAATTTATGCAATGTACCAAAATATGATAAAATTATATACCTATAATATTCATTTATGATTATATGCAATGCAAATTTAAATTTATTTATATAATAGATATTTTTAGTAAATGTCCATTTTTGGATACACTGTTAAAAGAATGGTTGAACTTGTGTAAAATATAAATTACTTAAAAGACAATCGTAATGCAATATAATTAATTTGAAATCTTATCAATTACTTTATTTCAAGTAATTACATCCATTGTAATAGTGCAAATTAATTTAGTGACGCAATTAATAATTTACGATTTAATTTTATTCTGTAAACAATAATTGTTTTTTTTTGTGATAATTTTTAATTGCGCTAATTAATATATCAAATGTATAATTCATTTCAAAAGTTTATTACGTTATTATAATTTACATTAAAAATATGTGTTTCTTTTGTTTTTGCAAACAATCTTATCAGGAAATATGTAGAAAAATATCAATATTATGAAAAAGTGCATTTTGTATTTTCTTATCAGAAAAAAAAACTTAATTTATGCGTTTTTTTTTTCGTAAATATTTATGATGCTTTAAAGTTTAAGTCTGTTTTAAAAATATTTTATTGAAAAGCAGCTGGTAATTATGAGTAACGTAATCATTAATTATATAATAAAAACATAAAACAATTACATTTCGCTTGAATTCTTCGTCCAGTACTTTCTCTAAAAATATTTATTTATTCAAAATAAATTCTAAAGGAAAGCGATTGGCGAAAAAAAAGTATAAATTATTAGCTCTGCTTATTATTTATTTCTTCTATGTTCGTTATTTAGATAGAATAAAGTAAAAACTATTAATTATATATATATATATATATATATATATATATATATATATATATATATATATATATATAATTAATAGTTTTTATTATATATATATATATATATATATATATATATATATATTTATATATATATATATATATATATATATATATATATATATATATATATATATATAAGTAACTGGTACACTTTTTGAAGAAAAATTTCAAACAAAATTTGTGTACTAATAAAATGGTTCAACAATAACAGATTTGGTTTGACATACAGTTGGCATTTGTGATGTATTATTCGATTGTGGTAATGATAAGGATTTATTTTGGTGACTGAAAAACCCCAAAATAAATCCTTCGTTTGTAATTTGATCAGGAAACTAATAATGATAATGTCCCCCGTACGAATGAGTATACCATTGTCTATTTGTATGCGATTTGACACCTTGATTGCGGAAGTAACAACATCAATCCAAACTCTCATTCAAATCATTATCAATGCAGTTTATCGGATCATAGTTTGAAATAAATTATTTTGATATTCAATTTATATTTGGAAAAATAAAATATAACTAATACATTTATATAGTGCAAAGATACCAAATGTTTACTTTGAAAAAAAGTAACCATTTTGAAAATTATATATTATTATTAATTGACCAATAATTTTATCCTAGCATGATATGCAGTTACGAGATTGTACATTTCTCTGTAATGCTAGATTGCTAGGCTTAAATATATACCTATGTATGCAAAAACAAACTGAATACATTCTTTATTTATATACCTAGTTTATGTAATAAAATCATAAATGCTTTTAGAAGTAGACACAGTTGTAAACTTTTCTTAATGCCTTGAGATAATAATGATTTTGATTAACGTATTTATAAATTCAGAATTTAAAATTGAACATTTGTTGTCAACATAACAAAACAAATTTGTTTATATTATTGTGTATTTTAATGATTGTTAAAATGGGAATGAATGTAAAGGGTTATATATCACCCCATTTGATGGGAAAAGGCTAAAATTATGCAACCCCCATATCATATAATCACGTAAACTGATTGGACGAGGATCTGTTCAATAAAATAATTGTTATATCATTGGTTATATGTTATCTTTCAAGGGACATTGTAAATCTGGTTGAAATATTTCAGTTATTATTATTTTTTTAAATTCTGTAATTATTTTGTACATTTTGAATATCGCAATTTGTTGTCTATGAAATACACAATGTCTGTGTATATGAATTATTGCAATTTTGGAAATAATTGGCGGAGAATTACTACTTGTTTATATATACATAAATGCCTTTAGTTATTTATTGGTAAATTATTATCAAACAAAATCTAATTATACATATGTGTGGCTTTAAAAAAAACATTACTAAACATCGGTCATAGTAAATGAAATTCCAAACAAATGTTAAAACGATATCTAGAATTCGTACCATTCTTTTGTTTTTTATTAATTATCTGATGTTTACAATAGCTAATTAAGTTTTGATTTATATATATATATATTTATATATATATATATATATATATATATATATATATATAAATCATTAAGAATCCTTTAATTTACATTTTATGAGAAATTTTATAAATATTTTCATTATTCAGGTGAAAACCCCCATTTATAAATGTTTTACTAAAATCGTTTTTATAAAGTTATAAACAAAAAGAAGGATTATCTAAATAATTAAATATAAAAAAAATATAATACGAAACCAATCGCAAAAAAAAAATTCGAAAATATTGCGTGAACCGTGAGTAATTAGCAATTTCGTGTATGTCGATTTTCATGATTTAGGTAAACGCCAGCCTTAATGATAGAGATGTTACCTAACGACTAAAAATCAAGATAAACTAGATAAATATCAGAAATTGCATTATTATTTTATTTTAAATGATAATTGTTGCTAAAAACTAATCCCGCAAACACAATATTACAATTATTCACACATATTTTCTAATTTTTATTCTAGTCTTTGGGCAACCATGAATTTGACGATGGAGTTCGAGGTCTCGTTCCATTCCTAGACGCGTTAAAATTTCCCGTAGTTACCGCAAACGTTGACTTCTCCAAAGAACCAGACTTAGCTGCAACACCTCTGAAACCTTCAACTATTCTAACAGTCGCTGATCACAAGATTGGAGTAGTAGGTTACCTAACTCCAGAAACTCAAATCATCTCTCAAACAGAGAAGGTCATCTTCAAAGACGAAGTCAGCGCTCTGATAACAGAAAGTGAGAAGTTGAAATCTGAAGGGGCCACGACGATTATCGCACTTGGACATTCTGGGTTTGAAATGGATAAAATTATCGCGGCACAAGTACCGTTAGTAGATTTGGTAATTGGAGGGCATACAAATACGTTCTTGTACAATGGTCCACAACCAGATGCTGAAATACCTGAGGCATTGTATCCAACTGTAATGACGCAAAAGAGTGGTAAAAAAGTTCCAGTTGTCCAGGCGTATGCTTATACTAAATATATGGGACAACTAACATTAATGATTAGTTCAGATGGTAGTATTAAGTCATTCCACGGTCAACCATTGCTTCTAAACTCAACCATACCTCAAGGCAATGATGTTTTGCAAGTTTTAGATAAATATAGAGAAGAAGTTAGCAATTTAGATAAAATGGTAGCAGGCCGAACGAAAGTTGTATTAGATGCAACTGACTGCAGAATTAAAGAATGCAATTTCGGTAATTTAATCGCTGATGCCTTCGTAGCCTATAAATCATATTTCTACGGAGGTAGCTATTGGACTGATACTCCAATTTCATTTCAAAACGGAGGAGGAATACGTAATTCAGTTGATGCTGTCCACAAAATGGGTAACATCACTCGCGGTGACCTTTTAGGAGTGTTACCTTTTGATAATCAAATAATTTCAGTAAGTTTAAACGGTTCAGACTTACTCCAAGCGCTTGAAACTGGAGTTCGTAGTAATGGAGAAACTTCTCGAGGGGAATTCTTACAAGTATCTGGACTTCAAGTTGTTATGGACACTTCTAAATCAACCGGTTCTAGAATAGTGGCAGTCAAAACGAGATGTTCGATGTGTAGTGTGCCAAAGTATGAAAAATTGGATCCTCGTAAAGAGTATCGTGTTATGATCACTCAGTTTTTATTAAATGGTGGCGATGGGTTTACTGTTATACGAGATAAAGCGTACAAAATCATCCGAGAAGATTTGAATGATGTCGATATGGTTACGTGGTACTTGAATAATTACAATCCAGTTTTTCCGGAAATTGGCGGAAGAATTATCAATTTAGCAAGTCCGGATAAGGAAGAACTACAAAGTTCTAGTGCGCAAATGATGCAATCAGTTCCTTTAGTTGCTTTAATAGTTTTAATGTTTGGTGTTAAAATTTTTACCAATTAAGTTCATATTAACTACTACACGTTTGTTAGTAAAAATATATTTTATTGTATGTATGTACTTCAGTAGTGACTACGACACTAGTACGGACGTGTCTTATTGGCCTTTATTTTAACTGTATATTTTAACAATAAATAATATTATTATTAAATTGAAATTGTTAAACACAATTTTACAAAAAGATATAATTTTTTTTAAATTCAGCAGCTATTACTTAAAATAACTAATATGTCTGGTAACCTATCAATAAATGTTCTAGTTTTGTTGCGGACTGTGCACATTATAGTCTGATATTCATGTAAAGTTGGTCGTACTGAACAATACATGTTGTTTGTTTGTTTGTTGTACGAATGAAACTCACTATTGTAGGGTTAAATAAGAGACCTTGTAGTGTTGACACATCACGACATAATTATAGAGAACAAAATAATTATTTCTGTTAACTTAAAAAAAACTTATAATAATATGCTTGTAAACAATCTGACTAGAAATTTATTTTAGTTTAAATTTCTTGTATCCTGAAGATTAAAACTAAAAAAAATTGTCGGTCGTTTTGTACATGACTTCTAAACCTATATATAGATTATTTTTTATGCAAAATATGTTAGCCTTTATACAGTGGCGGTTCAAGAATCAAGTGAAAAAGTTGCATTTCTCACGAAGTTTACTAATTTTGTTTAAAATTTACCTAACTACACGAACATAAAAATGTATAATTAGTGCTTAAAAGTCAATATATATAACTTTAGGTACATAAAATAATACGTAGATTATTTTGTGTACTCATATACTGTCTAAATAATAAGAAAACAAATAAGAAAGTTAAAACAAATATTAATAAAATGTATTTGATCGAATGTTTATATTTTCATGTTAAATAAAAATCTAAATTTTTAATAAATTAGCAATTTATTACGCTGAGAGAAATATTTTGGAAAAAGTATCACAAATATTTATTGTTAATAAAATTTAGGAGTTTTACTTTTAAAAAATATAAATGACATTTCTTTCAGTTGATGTTAAATTTATAACGAAATTTCATATATGCAAATATATTTATATAGAGATAAAAATGAATAGTTAAATTTGAAAAATGTATATTTAGACGAAAATTACTCTAGTGCCGCTACTGGAAATAATTAAAAATTATAAATGACATCACAATTAATCATATGTTTTATATATAAATATTGTAATAATAAATCAGAAACGTATTTATAATTAAGTATTTAATAAGAAACTATTGTAATTATTTCCTGATGATAAATGCAAATATTTTTAAAGTATAAAGGTCAATACTTAAAAGTCCTACAAATCATTTTAGTTTGAAGTTTAGTGGTTCATATTATGTCATAAGCTTGTGAACATTAACAAAATTTGGTATAAGATAAATTCACAGTCCAAAAAAAGAGATTACGACACATTTTAATATAATCATGTGTTATTCATATTGTAGAATATAAAAACCTTTTTAGTCAATCTGTTATTCGATAAATTTTCAATCCATACTGTCTGTCTCACCTTGATGCACTAGAAATTACTTCATTTCTAACACAATCGTTTGCATCATCCATATCCCACATTCACTCCTATGACATTGAAATAACCGAAATTTCAAAGTGAGAAGTATAAAATCTATATCAAACGCCTTAAGACAAAATCAAACCATATTAAATGTACACCTGGTAGTAAGGTAACCATGACAACACAAGTACAATTCGAAATAAAACTCAAAATGTTGTGTATGATGTGATTTCACGCGGAAATTGATTTCTACATGTATATTTATCGCTTGCATATGTATATATTAATTTCAATGACTTGTAATGTTTTTTTAAATTATTGTCGGAATTATACGCTTTTCCAACCTTAAAAACTCTGAATGTAAATGACTAATCTTTTAAGAACAAAAGAATTGCTATAAGGAAACAAATGAACAACTAAAATTTGTATAATGGAATAAAAATTGCTATTTGTCAAATATAATTCGTGTAAAAGTCACGTTTTTATTAATATGTTTTTACAATTTAGTGTAAATTGAAATATTAACATAACAACGTATCGCAGTAATTTCTATGATTATCCTCTATTAACCAATTAAATGACACAATATTTCAAGTTTACAACCTTCACAAAATAAATATATCATGGGAAAATTGTTAATTAATTTCATCATTTCATAGTTGCACGCGCGCGACTTGAAGATATTGAGCGAAATCGAACGAAATTGAATGTTTGTATATGTATTTTGTGGTTCATTTTCGTTGTGCCCTTTTTGAAATAGAGGTTCCTTTTGAATAGACAGCTGACGCTGTAACAGTCAGCTGTTTCATGGTACTCTGGTGTAACAGATGTCTGTTGTCTATATATAGTTATAAGTACTTTTTTTCCAAATTACATATCGCTTTGATCTTGCATTAAATTGTTTTAACTGTCGGTTTAAAACGATAGAACATTTTTAAAAATGTTCAGGCAAAAAATCAAAATAATTATTTTTCGTAAAATTAAATAATTAAATATATCCTAAATCCATATGTATTTCTTTGTTTGTCTGTCTCTAACGCATGACGTTTTGGTTTTAAATTTCTGGCATATCTAAAGGTGCCCATTCTCCTTCAATACAATGCCGAATTAATCTATTGTAGACTGGACTGTAATTACCCGTATCGTCTCGTAATATTAATAAAATCTGAACTCGAGAGATATGCGGGTTGATTATTTTATTAAAATAGCATATGCGTTTTAAATTAATCATTATTTGATTTATTTGTGACTACATGTTGCGTTTCTGTTAAATGTTTGGCAATGACATATTATTATTACAAAAAAAAAAACAAAAACAGATCTAATGATTGTGGTGAAATATAAACAAGCCAAAATATATCAGTTTTTTAAAGTAAAAATAGAGTATGGCGCAAAATCAACGAAAAATCTTATTTTATTTTAAGTAGTGTGAAATTTATGATTCCAGACGTCAAATCACTCAATGCCAAGATTTTTTAAAAAGAAATCTATTTTAGATTCTAGATTACAACATTTTATATATGTTTATTTATATGTGCGTGTTATTAATGTTTATTTATTATATAATAATAAAACATCTGCAGTGTATTGCAGTGGACTTTCTTATACGTTTAGGTATATTTTGTTTAGATAGAAATAAAACTATTTTAAACATTCAAAAGAATATAACCATTCTAGAAATAATTATGACCGAACGTGTTTTAGTTTTCAAATTAATTTAAAACTTGAGAAAATATTTATATATAATATTTTATATATTTTATTAACTATTGAAACGCTTTCTTGGCCCTATAACTTTAGCAAATAAATTAATAATCATTGCTAGTATTAAAACATTTATAGTTAGCGCTGTTGTCTATTTGATAACATGAAATTAACTGTTACTAATAAATAATGTACCGGTTTGTCATTCAAGTATAAAATGATATGTTTTTAAATTTCCGTGCAAAAGTAGTAATGTTTTTTAAATGGCCACGTTTGGAGTTTTTCGTTGCATCTCGCACTAATCATAACAAAAAAATACTTTTGACATAGAATTTTTAATAAAGTAATATTTAAAAATTAGTGAGAGAAGCTTAAGCCCCGCCACCACGTCAAGCTAAACTCTAAATTCTAAACCCTATCTATCATTTGAGATAATTATTCTAATTTGTGCTTTTGAGCACGGGGCACACACAACTTTGTGCTGTGCATGCATGATGTATTGTAACATTGGGTACGACACAATGTTACACCTATAAGTACATATCTGAAAGAAATTTGGATTAGAAGGCGAACTGCCAATGAGTGCAGTGTGCAAGTCTGCTCACACACTGCGAATACTTTAAAAGGTGGACACCCAGTTAACCAGGACTGGGACGTCCGAAAAACGTTAAATCTGGAAGTGTGAAAGTACAGTTAATTATGGGGGCCCACCTCGCTCCTTCGGTGGGCCCAGTGTTTCGAGATTTTATTTTGACCAAACGGAATGGTCAAACCAACCAACAAATCAATCCGGTTCCCAGTGAACCCAGTTCGGCACTAGCACAACCCTACTGCACCCTGGTCGTACAATAGAGAAAACTCGAAACCATTCCAGAGACACCGGGCACCCACCGTACATCGTACAATGTACGGATGGGCTTTCTTGGACGATTTGTTAGTTGGTTGTTTGCAACGCGCCAAAATTAACAAGTGCCACCCATCTCATTTAACAGACTGTGTACTTATTGACCCTGCACATGCACGAGCTAATGTACCTTTTTACACCGCACCCCAGGTCATCCGTGTCACTGGCAATGACCATCCTACCGGTATATCCAACCTAAAGGCACATCCGCAACCGCCAGCAGATTTACGCTATACGAACACGTTACTCACGCGAAGCAGGACACAGAAGGAAGCTACGATAGGAGGCATGCCAGTGAACAACAGATCCCCAAGACGAGAGCATATACTTAGTACCTCCAGCACTCGTATCAGATGCTGATCGACGTGTAGTGACGCAGTCAAAAGTACAACAAACGGCTAACATATTGATGAAGTCACACCTAATGATATCAGCGTTAGGTATATTACTTGAATCGCGAACCGCCCGCCCCAAAACACCCGAGACCCGAATTAAAAACCCAACCAGATTGAATGCAAACACCCGAGAATCTATAGCACGCGATCAACAACAACGATCTGCTCCCGGAGCAGAACTGCCTCTGTGTATGTGGACAGTACACGTTATCGATACAAAAGGTCTTCATGTTGCAGTTGTCGTCTAGAAGTCCAACGGTGGTTGCTCCAACGATGTCAAGGAGGAATGTGTATTTACAAACGGAACGAAACGAAACGAGAAGGAACTGAAGAAAATACTTGCTCTAACCGTAAGGGCAGGTGCTACCGCATATATTTGAAACCAAAGCGCGTGTTTCAGACATATGCAGACATTTGTTTGTAGTTAAATGAACCATGGTGACTGAATTGCTTCAACCACCACTTCATCAGGTTCTGCAATTATCAGGGTTGGTTTGGAACAAGTTATTCTCTAAAGTTGACAATTGTTTTTGGCATGTGCTATTTTATATTATTTTAGTTAATTTTAATTAATGTTATTTAATTAAAAATGTAATTGATCAATATGAGTGAATTAATTTATATTTCCCAGTTGTTTAACCATTTCTGAATACGCGCCGTATTCAGAAATTGTTAAAAGAAGAAAAAAACATAGAGTATATATTACATATTCGATACACCCGAAGACAGTGGATTATCTTTACATTTTGTACCCTATAGAAAATCACTGCCTGATACGTACGAAGTATATTAGGAGTAGAAATGGTACTCACCAAATCCAAATCCAATACTTGTTCCTCTCCTATACCACAGCTGAAGTTCTTGTTGCTCCTGTTAGCGATTCATTGATGATTGCACTGTATTTTATTTCGCGATATCATTTATTTTTAATCAATCACTAGCACTATTTTTAATCATGAATTTAATACAATTATTTAAACACTCACTTTTACTATCACAGAATTTTAAACGGAGTTGTTAATTTATTTTTAAGAAACTTTCAATACTATTTTATAGGGAATGGCAGATATTTTACGAAGTCATTTCACTAATTGATAAACACTCGCCGAAATATTCAAATATATAAATCACTTGTTTACGAATCGGATGGTACATACATACATTTATATGTTTATACATGTAAACAATAAAAAATAAAGAAAGAAACTGGGAAATATAAAGATAGCACATGCGGGATAATAAAAAAATTACTTACTTTTTCTATTCTTAAAGCGCTTTGGTTGTTGTGAATTGGTCGACCCTAAAACATTGGCAAATACATTAGTAATCATGTCTAGTAATTAAACAATGCTTAAAGCACCCCACGCGACCGTTTTTAATATTTATTTATTAAATTCTAAACTCAAAGTGAACGAAAATAAATAACATGATCTGAGATGTCTGCGTTATACCATATACATTCAACATATAAGGTTAGACATGAAATATTTTCGCAAAAATTTAATTTAATCTATCAGATTGCATTATAAACGTTACTGAATATTATTATCATTATATAAGCTAATTTTTAACACCAAAAAACATAAGAACCGCGTTATTAAACCCCTTTTTTTATAAGTTTGATATTAACAAAATTTCTGCTGTCAACCGTAGGTGTGCGTGCACTGTGAAGTATAGCTGGCTGATCAAGGCCTACCTTGTTCTAGTATTATTAACATTATTATACAATTACTGGTTTAAACTGTAAAAAACATCTAAAAATTTGCAATAAAAACACTGCTTATAGAAGAGCCAAAAGTACACAAAATGTAGACAGATTTTAAGCTTAGCAAACAACCACTCTACCCCTGTTTGGCGGTTCAGTGTCTGATTTTGCCGTAACATTTACGAAAAACTATGATTTAAAGCACAATTACCATTTCATAAACATTACACCCGCGTTTAAATTAGGTATATTATTTAATCACATCAGTGACAGACTTTTTTTCCACAGTTTTAAACGGAAAGAATAAATATTTATTTTAAGTTTAAAGTAGGTATACACATAGTAAACACTTGGTACTAAAATTGCGGCACTTGTTCAAAATAATCAATACAATTGGTAAACATAACAATAATAGAAACGCACTTTTAATTGTAAGGAAAAAACCGTTTTGCAAAAGCGCCACATGCGCACGGGGTCGCAACGGGTACATCCAATTTATTGAATTTAAATTTTGAGCCTTTTACTGAATATATCAAGTTACTTATTTCAAAAAAAGTAACAACCATTTAAATAATATATGATCTCTAATAAATTTCTAAAATAAATTTATTGCTAAATAAAAACAATTTAAACAAATATCCAAAATATATAAACCCCGTCCTCTCCCCACCCTGCAGAGAAACATATATATATGTATATATAAAAATATATTTTATAAGATGACGATTGAGATATATAAATAGGTACATACGAAGGCATAATAATAAAAATTATATAGGTTATATTAGAAATTATTATACCTACTACGTATAAGAAAGTAAAGTGCAAGACACTGCAGATGTTTTAGACTTCAAATGAATTAAAAACGTAACAAAATATGTATATACATATATACGTATATACGTATATATATATATAATAATAATTTTTATTTAATTATATATATTGATAAAATTTTAATTAATCTAAATGTTGCATATTTTAATTATTTTGCAAAACAAGTTTTAAGCTACCTATAACAATAAAATTGCGCAGTTAGACAATGTGCTATATTTTAATTTAGCTCTTTTTCGCCCTCATTAAACTCAAAATTCTATACTGTCTGCAATAAGGCAAGTTTCATTCATTTTAATAGTGTATGCCTACGAAATAATACAACATATGAAGCACACGTGCAGTGATCTATTAATACAAAAACCTCACATCTGTTCTGCCGACTAACCAACAGACATGAACTATATGGTATGGTATGGTATGGTAAGGGGTCGGTAACCACCCTACAAATGTAATTTCAGTCAGCGTCATACCGCGTTGCTGTTGAGACCTGGGTCGTATAGCCTTCCTTCTCAGTAATAATAAATTGTGTTTGTGTCGTTACACAAAATGATACCACCAGAAGATTTATCCGAACCTAACTTCACTACCACGTATAAAGAAATAATAAATACAGCACCTGTAGTTTTGGAACACCTGTATATTAAGAAGCAGCCGTACGAAGAATATAAGCAGATGACAGAGGGGAGAACAGATCTTGCGACAGACACGAAAAAAGCATTGATGCTTGCGTGGTTTAAAGGTGGTGATATTTACTATCAGAAAAGCGAAAATTTAACTAATGTTCAAGTGGAATCTAGTGTTTAATCTAAAAGTGTATTTACATATATAGTATTCTAGTCATATTTATAAAATTAAGAATATGTAATATATTTAGCAACAAATACCAAAAAATGATATTAAATTTTGTTTATATATGTATATATAACATATGTGAAATGCCATAAGTTTGGATTATTAATACTAATACTCAATATAAATAATTCTTATGGTATTCTGAAAAATATGCAATACACGCAAAACATTGTATTACAACCGTAACACACACAATATTGTACAGGAGCAAATAATGCAATAGTACAATAAATGTTAATACGTATATTATTGTACAACTGATATTTGTTCTTTCTTCTACAATATTTTACATCTGTGTGGGTTTGGAATTAATTTAATTTAAATAATTCAAACCATATCCAAGTTAGGATATCTAAACTGTAAAACATATTTTATTGAATTTAAAAATATTAATTGATTTGATTAAAATTCTTGCAATTTTTACAATGTATCTATAATATATATATTGCTGGTAACACATGACAGAATGTATTACTGAATACCGAAGCCTTAAATTGTGATGATTTATTTTATTATAAATATAATAACTCGAGAATATATTTTTAAAACTAGTCAAATTAATTATGAAATGTATTGATAATAATTAAAAACTTTATAAATATATATTCAATAATTAAAATTTTTAATACTCAAAATGATGTCTAAGTTATACTAAGCAATTATACATAATAATTTATAATTTGTTCATTGTATCTTCGAAATAAAAGATATAATTCTGAAATAATAACGTTGTACTTTCATATTTGATGAACCTTTTGAAAAAATGTTCACTTAGTTTATGACATTAATCATATAATATGTTCGATATATTTAGTTAATTCATATCATGATTCACAATGCAACTCCTTCAATGTGATCAAAATTATTCTTTCAGAATAACGCGCTTAATAACTTTAGAAATAACATTAAAATTATATTACACATATACGCATTGGATAATTGACCTATACGGACCTATCGTTTCTAATAAGACACATATGTAGATAAAACAAATATAAATTTTATATTCACTTACGTTATTCTATAAACAGCCATGGACCATTTGATATCAGGAACACACTCACATATTAAGATAATAAAAATATCCACAATTTCACTATTAAAACAGTAACAATTCAATTCACTAGCGTAGAAAGACATATCAATCATTTTCTATCGGCAGTCGCGTTAGTACTGAGGTACTGGCGTTATTTTAAATAAAAATACTGGTTTGTACAAGAAGTTCCCTTAGATATTTGGATACAACTTGTATTATAGTTACATCATTAAATATATATTTAATACATAGAAACACATTTACTAGTACAGCAACCGGTTAACAGGTTGGATTTACTTATAGGAAATTGTGCTATATCACATTTTAATAATTTATTTTTGAATATATTTATGTATGGGTAACGTTAATATGTATCTCATGTTCTGTACACGTATTTACTTTTAAAATTGTATTAGTTTATTGAATTTAAGGAAATTGTATGATTTTTAGTGTAGTTTTTTTTTTATAATTAAGTAGATTATATATATAAACGAATGGACATTTATTTCTTTTATAATAATACAACATATTTAAGGGTTTAATACTTAAAATTATTGAATCTACTAAACTTATTCTTGACTTATTGACTTATTTTCGAAATTCTATTGCAAATATTACCAAGTATATTAAGATAACATTATCATATAATAACAACAATGGTTTTCAATCGGTATTTTAGGGCAGCTTATGGCGCAAATCCTCAATAAAATAAAATTATAAATTAGCAAAAGTTGGATTAGTTTCAACATATACATATAAGAACTTGATGAATTTATTTTTACTAGACTTGCACTCTTCACTCACTTTAAATATTTCAAATATATTATAATAAGTAATAAAACATACATGTGTCTTTTTAAAATATTATTATTGTAATTCCTAAGTACAAAATGCTTAAAAATAATACTGTAACCTTACATTATCATTTGTGTGACCATTTCTTATACTAATATATAAATTTCTTTGACTAGACTTTTATAAGACTTTTAAAATGACTAGAATAATGTATTAAATTATTTATAAAATATTGTAAATTATAATACAAAATATTTTGGTATTTACCTAATAAAAAAAGTAGCGTATTAAATTCAGTACATACGATATCATAAAAATAAAATACCATTTATAATGTATAATAACATCCTGCCATATCATACAATTAAGTCTCATCAGCAAATATTAATTAATATTTGATCATTTGACCTTATATACAAATCATAGTTTGAAAGGCACTTAAGTAAAATGAAAAATAACTACAATATAATTATCGTTCATTACTCAACAACCTCTGCGACAATCCACGTATAACCGGATTATCAGGCGTTAATCCTTCGGCTGCTAAGAACCTTAAAGTTTCTACGGCACAAGCAGCGTAGCCAGCGGCTTCAGCATCGTCTTCGTCAGAGCTATCCTGGTGGGCAAGCTCAGCCTGGAGTTCGCAAACCTTTTGCAAACATTGCTTCAAAAGCTCGTTGACATGACTATCAGAATTGTTGTTATTGTTGGATGTTGTTCGGTGCATCTGCCGAGAAATCAAATTTGAAATTGTTCTGTTGGTATGCGCTAAACCTGTTACAGGTAATGAATATATGTTTATTTATGAGGATTCGGACAGCGGGGTGCGGGTGTTAAGGGGGCACCGATAACACAGGTTTGTAATAGAGCAAGTAATAATAGAGAAGGAATTTGAAAATTAAAATTAATTAATTATTTTTTGACCACACATAATATAAAACTTTTAAATTTCATTTACATATAAGATATGTTTGAATATATTTCAAAATTTCGTTAAATATATAGAAAATCTGTACTAATTTTTATTAAATACGATTTATTTTTGTGCTAATATTTAGTATACTCTGAAGATCATATCTAATTTATATATATATATATTAAAACAACAAATGTGAAATTTTGTTTAATGAATAATAAATATTGGAGAGAATGTATTTTTCATTTTGTATTATGTGTATATATAGCAAAGGTGGTCCGCCCTACCATAATAAGCGAATGATATGGATTCACCTACGCAATTTAACTGATTTTGTACGTGCTGCATAACTTGCATTAAAATCGTGCAATGCTGGTTGCGAGACTTTAGGTGGCTATAAAGGGACAAGACTTATGTTCGAAGGTGTACGTATGTGCTACGCTTTGGATGAAGTGAATCATAATTTAAAAATTGAATTTTAGAGTGTACTTAAGTTCAAGTGTAAACGGAAGTATGTAATTGCTTATATCAATTATGCTAAGATTCATTTCATGGTTAATACAATTTCGTATTACAACATAAAAAAAAGCATTACATTTTTTCGAATTGTACTTTAAAATCTCATTTGATTTAACTATTTGTGAAGTACGAATTACATTCTAAATCCTAAGTTGAATTAGAGAACATCTTGAGAAAAGAAACCTGTGCTATGAACTCGATAATTTTATTTTAATCAATTGAATAAATAACGATTAATTAAATAGTTAATAAATAAATTAAAATTAATGTATAAAGCTATTAAAATACAAACTTTAAATACACAAATTGAAATAAAAAAGGAATTCAAGGAAGTAGAGTGTAAAGAATTCACACAATTAAAATAAAATCAATTTATACGTACAGATTTCGTTCGTTTCGCAGCGGCCCCACTGCTATCATCTTCATTCGGAAGGCGCCGTTTCATCTCGTCACCACAAATAATGTATCCGAATTTGTTTTAATTAACTAAAATTCCGAATAGTTGATGCTGCACTTGTTGCCATTCACACACACATACACACTCCGAATTGTATTCGAACATACGTGATACACTTCCAATCGAGAAATGAATCCAAAGTTTGCGGTACGATGCAAGAATGAGTGTACCCCAGTGTTCGGATATAGGTATCAGGTGTGCGGACAAATCACTGTGCATGGTTGGATTGACGGACGGAAAGGTGGATTTAAGAACCGCTTGGTATACATTGGTATAGCGGTCGGCAGCTGTTTTTATATCTGACAGATGTATGCGTAAAACTGCTAGCTTTACATAGGGATTTTAGTTACGGATTTTAGAACTTTATACCAAATTCGGCATTGTTTATTTTAGTATTCTATTCGTTCGCAAAGAATTTTTGGCATCGTAACAAGTTTATTAAAAGTTTCTCTTTTTAAAACAAAACATTGCTTACGGCGTTTATTTCGTCGCACAATGCTCGTCTTTGGTTAAAATTAGTTACGTTATTTTGACTCTACAGAATTTTCAATACTTATTGATATATATACGGCCCTTGGATACTTAAGAAATGTTTTGGCTCTAAGGTCTCAAAATGGGCCTTTTCTATAAAGAATTTAATTTATTTTTTATGTTGTTAATTTAAAAATTGTACTATATATTAATAGTAATGTTATAATATGTACAAATAACCGCTTTCTAAATAAATTTATTACAAACAATTGAACAAGTACATAGTACTGATTGAATAAGAATATAATAATAAACTTTCTATATTATACAGTTTTGTCTTTCAATAATTGTTTGCAATACACGATTTATATCATTTGCAAGAGAAAGTCAAGTTTCCTACGTATATGTCCAAATAATTTATTGTGATACGTAAAATATTGTTAATCAACGAGAAACACTTCTGTTTCTATTCTAAAGTTTGAATTAAAAAAATTACATGTGTTTTTAACGACCGCTATCAATTTGCTAAATTTATTACTTTTACTACTTTATATAAACGTAAAATGGGACAAACGTTTGAACGAAGCCCAGGAGTTCCCCCTGCAGATGTGTCTACTAAGTTTAGGGGTGGTGTGCGAATGGAGGGAGCACCAGGTGCAAGCCACACGACTGACGCGCGCCTTTCACTTTACTAGTGCGTAGACTGTTCACCCTTGTAGCTCGTATCCAAAAACTAAAGTGGTTTTGCGCAACAACGTTTTGATTCACAAACACACGCTTATTTCTAATTATCAAGGGTAGGAAGGGGTGCCACCGCCCTAACAGCTACCCAATATCCCGTGCGGGATTAAAATTTATAGTCAATTATTCGGTGAACTTCAACCACCCGTGTTCTTCATTAAAAACAGATAATAAGTTTATTTTCTTCATAATTAAAAAAATTTACGAGTTTCTTAGAAGCTAAATATCGTAAGATTTTTCGGAATTTTAACTTCATTAAGTTGAAATTCTCGGCACAAATTAGATGGTTGTGATATCACACATACCACCAAAGCATTTGATTTAAAACTCTGATTAGTGGAAAACAAATATTTATCATAAAAATTGACTTGGTCAAAATTAGTCTATAGAAAATATTTTCTATGTAAATAAATGTAAAGTTTTACTCCTTAATATTACATGTATTAGTTAGTAAATTGAAAATAAATATGAAGCCGATTACAAAATTCCTAATAAATTCTGTAATTTAACATGGGAACGCAAGCGTAAAATAAACCCATAACTAGTTCAATATTAAGGGTAATTCCTATGGGAGGCCATAATGTGAACCCTCACAAATACATCTAAAATTACAGCGTATGGTTCCCACGGCACTAGGTTGCATCGATCCAACAAAATAATAAAAATGTATTTATTCACTTACCGAACATCGTACTTAGGCAGCTTTGCTCCAACCTCATGCATGTATGTATGTATGTACGTACATATGTACGTTTGCTAAAGAAAAATACTTGTGATTTTTAACTTTAATACCAAGCACGAAATATAAATTTATAAAAATATTTTATTCTGAGAATATTGGAATTATTCTTATACAGTTCTGAAAAAAAACGCTTTTTTTATTATTGACAAGTATATTGATACTACTAAGAATTGTAGGATACTGATAGTACTAGGAACTCTAGTATAAGTTAAACGTAAAATAAAGAAATAAATCGTCGCTTCAAAGATTCGTATTGTATTATTATGGAAATGGATATGTCTAGTGTTCCCAACAACATTTTGTAGAAGTTTATATATTGTAGTACTTGTGTTTGAAATTTAAAGCGTTTGCTATTAAATTAGACACGCACAATCTCTTTTTATACGCACGCATGCAGAAAATAAAGTCACTAAAACGATATTTTTTCAAAAAAATCAATATAGTAGAATACTTTCTACCACATCAAAGAAATAAAAATTAATAGAACATCAAACAACCATAGTTAAATAAAAATTACCATACTAAGCATGAAAAGTAAATAGTTCAATGGCTTTCTAATATTTAACGAAATTAGACCAATCATTTACTTGATTTAAATAAACACTGATCAACGTACGCCACATAACAAGCAACAAGTATCACATGGATGTTAATACGGTTACAATTACGTCAAATTGACATAAATATGAAATCATTAGTAAATCATTGTTATAATTATAGACCAATTATTTCATAAATAAATATATATAAATTAACTTTTGAATATTTTATACGACGTATTATATAATGTGATTGTCAAAATATTTATTTATTTATAAAAAAGCTCTAGATTGCATGTCTAAATAAATATACCAGAGTAATCAGCAGAAAATATACAAAATTATTCATTGAAACTGAAATTGAAAAATTAATAGTACATAATAGAAAACTACTTTATTCCGGAGAAAAGCGAATTCTGTTCTAATCTAATTTTTTACATCTTTATAAGAATTTCTTTTGCACTTTAAATGCAATTTCATTCTTGGGCAATTAAATAAAATTTATTAAATTCCGTATTACCTGGCAAATACGATTTTCTATTTTGAATGTTCAGATTTATATTTCAATGCGTATAGTTAGTTGGAACAAAACAAATTATATATCCGGTATTGTTATACAAATCCGATTATAGAAAATCGGATGTATTCTACAAAAACATTTATATTGGGATGCAAAACACAAAAAAGACATGTTGGTCAAATATATTTGTAATATATATTATATATATATATTCATATAGTTAAGTATTAGTGTTGTTTGATTTAAAACAAAGCAAATAAAATGTGTTGCAAATAAAAAATTACGTTTTGTTTTCAAGAAGATAAATTTCCTCAATTAACTTTTAATAAACTAACACAATTTCTTTAAAGTACTTCGTACGTTAACTTCTCTTTAAGGTGTAGATATCTTGCCTACGGCTTTTCCGGAGAAAACGACAAAGAAAAACGGACAAGATAATACAAAACTTCCCCAGATAAAAATAATAAAAAATAAAGCTCACTTAACGCTTTAAAGAAAGTGTTGTAATTTTTTAACAGTCCCAAGCATGATTAATGATAACCTTTTATCACTTTTTTGCAATTTAAATTAATAAGTCCTTCCGTGGTGACGTGTGTTTTCTCTTACAGGCATCATCATAATATTTTAAATGGGAAAGAAAATTAATTTAAAGTGATTGAATTTCTGCTCGTCATCACTGAAAAATTATAATTAACACTACACACAAGTAAACTATTTATAAAATTAATGGAATATTTTGACATAGAAATGAACCGAACTTCTGAGAAATTTTTATTATAAAACATAATTTAGACATCTTAAAATACACAACATTATATGACATATTTTTATTTTAAGAATGAATATTTGAATAAGTATTAAAATTAATATTATATATTTAGATATATCAGCTTGTATTTTTACAGCTTAATAGTAGAATTTGTGCAAAAACTAATCTAATATTTATTGTATATGCAAACATAACATTTCCAAGACCCACTACATAAATTATTTGAAATAAATTACGTAAATTTCCATTTTAAGTAGTTATGTAATAAAAAGACGTAATTGAAAGAGAAAATGACTTGTGTTTACTATAGGATAGATACTTATCATAAAATAAAACTATTATGAACGATTCTTGTAATTTTAGGTTATATTTATCTCAAATTTATTGTTTAAAATTTAATATATTTAGAGATATGCATTTTTAAAGTTACGCATAGACATTATACGCGTTAACTAAAAAATTGAGCTTAATCAACTCATTCGTAACAACGCGTTCTCATTTGTTTAATGAAGACATATTTGATTGATTACTTGTGACGTTACGACAATTACAAAATTTAAAATGTAAATAATTTATTAACGATACAGTTTAAATTGGAAAAATATATTAATTAAATTCTAAAATAATTGTAATGTATAGGTTTATATTGTATTTAAAGACAATAGGTATCAATCCTATTCAGTTTTAACCACAATCCGACCACGTTCATTACTGGATACTAGTTTTTAGATGAGCAATAAAATATCGCATAAAATCGTATGAAAAATACATTTTAGCTTTATGACTATTTTATTCTATTTGATTTTTTGAAGAATTAATTATTATACTGTTGTACAAGCGTAAATATAGTGGGTCTTTTAATAATTATAACATTAACACATATTTGGACCATTATATAAGCAATAAATGATAGTAGTTTGACATTTATTGAATATTTTGATCATTTTGTATATCAGAGAACAATTAATACAATTACTCGTCGACAGATGGAGCATGGGGAGTATAGTAAATCAACTATACGTTAATTACATGACGAATTATCGCGAACATTAAATCAATATTTGACGTATAGTTATTCGTGTATTTAGAACCCAGGAGAATTATAATTATACCGGTTATTTGCTAAAACATATTTCTCATGCGCAACTTTAGTGCGTTTAGTATTAAATACATAAATTTACATTTCATATGTTTGATCAACTACTTTTGATATTTTTATATAATTGTTTTTAAGTTAAAAAGGGATATGTCAATAGGAACACAATTTCAGCTAACCTAACGATTGTTGAGTGAAATAAATGGCCACTAATAAATTTTGTTAACCTAACAATACTCTAAATTAGTTACAAAATGGCCAATTCGTTTTTCAAACTAGGCACCAAATAATTCAGTGACTACTTCTTCTTCTCTTAATATCTACAAGTAACCGGAAGTAATTTATTGTCACAAGTGGACAGTGTCTTGAAAAGTTGAAACGGCTTTTATAGAATAGAGTGCGTCCATTAGGATATACCACTAGCCCATATATATATAAAGAACAAATATAGACTCTATAAAAATAAATAGACATCAAGTTTGAAGTGACCTTTTTGAATAACACTTCCCAAGTTTCCAGCACTGATTACTTGTTCTCTAATCTCCAAAAATTGTATGAAAACATATTAACATTTATACTATATTATATTTCTTCTATACTGTTTATATCTACCTAGATATTTTTTTTGTCTTATCTTAAAATATACCCTGTATTCTTAAAATTATGAAGCATTTTACATTTATTGTAGATTCTTAGTATTATAGTAGCTGAAAATGTTATATTTCAGCAGTACGCCGTATCTGAAAAGCCTATTTGTTTTCCCCTAGACTTTTATGAAACATGAAGTTTAAAAAACACAAGAAATATTACAGTTATTTATAGTACAAATATGTTTAACTAGATATATATATATATATATATATATATATATATATATATATATATATATATATATATATATATATATATATATATATATATATATATATATATATATATATATATATATATATATATTTCACTTATATTTGGTAAATTTTAACTTTTCATTAAATAATAAGAAATACATTAAAGCTTATTGAAATATTATTCTATCATCTTAAATAATAATTAGAATAATTATTTAACCCTAGCAATAATTAGTAGTAGAATTATCATAGATACGCCATTTTGATTTGTTTGCACGCGCCAAATGCACGAACTAATTACAAAATCATACTATAATAATCATTGAGGAAGATCACGTATAAGAACATTAATATGGACTAGAATTAATTTTTTAAATAATTTGAGTTCGTCTTTGGTCGTATTATTATACAATATTAAATATATTGATTCAAACTAGGTACCTATATGTAAGTTGTTTAAAGAATATTTAATAGTTTAATATTGGGATAATTATTATGCCGAAATTTGATATTTTCTTCGAGCTATACTTACAGTCAAGACCTTACATCCCCCAAAATTATCCTAATAAAGCTTCAATGTATTCCTTCTCAGACCTTTACATCGAAAAATTAATTACGGAATTATGTGTATAGTATATTCAATACAAAGCATTTATATCACAGATAATAATAGGATACTTACAATATTTACAATTTACAAAATGTATTTCGAGAATTCACATCAAATTTAATCAATTGCATTCGTATTAATGAAATATACATTCAGTACGAGCAATTGGAAGCAGACATACAAGTCGTAATTCGTAAAAGTTATTTGAAAAAAAAACCTGGTTACAATATAGGTACCTGGATTTAGAATCCACAAGGTACAGTACCTATAAAAATCATATGCATACGAAATAGAAAGATACTAATAAAAAAGTTCGTCATATAACTCAAAATAATTAAAAACTCGAAATACATTTCTGTAGAATAATTATTCTGCTGTTCTGAGTTTACCATTGACAATCCTATGAAACATATAACATATATGCATACATCAGAAACCTAACTAGTAACTACTTTTTAAAAGTAAAATTGTACATGTCTATGCTATTTGGTATATATGTATGTATATAGATAATTTTTACATGTAAGAAGATCATTTATATTTTATATACATTTACATTGGCTGCAAGCTGTACTCATTAAAATAATACATACAATTTCTATACAGTTTGTTTGCTCATAAAATCGCATAACAATATCACGTTTATATAAAATACAAAATAAATATTTAAATAATATAAACTAGTGTTAAAAGGGTCATTATATTTTGTGAGTGGGAACATTGCGATACGAGGCGAAGCCGAGTGGAGCAACCACACTCACAAAATAAAATTACTTTTAACACATGTTACATACACTATTTTTTCTACGACCATTGTTCAAAGCACGAATGCTACAAACCTATAGCACTCTTTAAGAGGTTGAAATTATTTTTGACAGTTAATGATTTATTTAATGACAAAACAGCACCGAAGTACTGTCAGTTACGTTGAATATTCTAGAATTTATACTTTTTCATAGAAAATTCATTTACTTATAAATAGTAAAAGAAGTGACTGTGTACCGGACGAGATTAAAGAAGCTGCTAAAATTATACTATTCATTTAAATATTTCTAAGTAGTTTGTGATAAAATTAGCATAAATCAAGAATTAGTTATTTAATTTTTTATTTGTTGGTAACAAAAAAGGAACTAAATCTGGTTACATTATGGTACTAGTGTTAAAAGTAATTACTTTTAACACGCTGTCTCATAATACGCCATTTTTAATTCGCTAAGCAACCGTTAAAAAGCTGACTTTTAACAATGGTCTTAGACGAAAGTATATTTTAATTAAAAATCTGATTAATTTCTAAACTAGAAAAACATGTTTTTGCAAAATAAGCCTTCAATTAGATGTTTACAAATATTTAGGTATATACAAATAGCTGACCTTTAGATATATAGTGTATTATTTTGATTAGTACAGCACATAACATATAACCATTAATTTCCACGTAGAACATTCACATATATATTCGTTAACCATTTACACCTTTAAAAAGTCCCTAAGGTGCAGTTACACTGGCACGCTAAACTAGAAGATGTGTTGATTAGGTCCCTTCAACCAACAAGAAATTCTTCTGCAAAAAAATCGATACACTCTCAGTTGCAAAGACGGTAATGTGAAAGCAAAACCTTCATATATCACCTACTTTTTTCTAAAGAGGTGTATATTTGACATGTAATGCTTCACCTGAGCTATTATCAACATTTTATTTAACCATTAACGATTTAATAGCGAAAATATAATAGCTTTTAGTATGATTGAACTCGAAACATGTCAACTTTATCACATTTTTAACGATTTTATCTGATTTTACTTCAAACTTAATAGTGTAAATTATTTACCACTGCCAAAGCAAGCATATTTCTCAAATGTAATGCAATTATTATAATAGAATATAAGTCAAAAGCTAATATACATATGATGATCATTGGCCAGACGTAGTACAGTCATAAACATCAGCTTTCTTATACGTAGCAGGCATATTTTGTTTAGATAGAAGGGAAATTAAAATACAAATGTAAGAAAATATAATTATTCATTATTAGCCATTTTTATAGCCCGACGGTTTTTAGTTTTCAAATAAATTAACAGTTTACCTACAATATATACATAAAACTTACTTACAGCGGAGGTTTGACGCTACATATCTGTAATGTCAAGCGCGTCAATGTTGCAAACTGTCTAAATAACACGAACTTCAAAAAGAAACCAACAGATGGCCCATTCACTCGACGGAATATTATTTTTAAGTATAAATATATTTATTTAGTGGTAAAAAGTAGTAACTGATGTTTAAATACGAATGAAAAGTAAGTATATACTATTTATCTAAAAAATTATGTATTTTTTAATTATTTCTCTGAGATGTGTTAAACGTGACAACAATGTAGCTTTTTATAAACTCAATCTATGGTTGGAGAAGTTCTTATCAGTAGTTCAATTTTGTATGGTTTACATTTTTTGCAACAATAATATTTAATATTGAATTTAAAAAGGGTAAGAATTACGAGCAATTCAATATAGTTTTACGTGTTCCGCATTTTAGATGATACAATTAATTACGGACTCAGCTGTGCGCTGTTGTCAGGTCAAAACCGTCAATCTACAGAATTGAGTGTTTTTCAATGAATTATATTTAATTTCATTAAAATAAATTACTATTGCTGAATATTTTTTACATATCTACTTCAAGAATTACTAACGTCACAATCATTTTTCATATACCCATATGTATATATCTGTGACAAGAGTCCATATTTAGTTTAAAACTATATAACTTTTCAACCATTTAATGAAACGTTATGAAACTTTACAGACACATTTATAAACATTTTTAAAAAGTTTTAACTATTTAATAGCATTTTGTGTCCTTTGAACCTGTTACCGACACAGTTCCCATGTTATTTTTAGATTTCTCTGAATGTTTGAAAACATATAATCATATAAACAGATTAATAAGTTTTTGGATGAATTAATGTGTTGTATTTATTTTAATTTTATCAATTGATTTAGTATATTTATTAAATAAATTTATTAAAGAAAATTGTCAGCTTTTTTCTTATTAATCAAAATCAAAGAGTGCTCCGCTTCGGTGTAGAGAGGCCTCTTTCATTTTACTATCAATCACATTGAACCAATTTAACTCTGAGCGACGAAGTTCCAATTTCACATCACTCAATTTGGTTAGATTAATTCGTCCACTTCATTCTTTCATTATTCACGACCACTAGATGTGCTTTCCTTCTTTAATCATTCTTAATGATTCGAAAACCAGATGTTTGCGTTTCTGAATATAATGTCATAATTTTAACGATGAAGGTTGAAATTTCAATTAATTAACATTTTTCTTTTGTTATATGAAATGGAATCGTTATAAATGAATTGTTTGAAACTACGTAACCATTAGAATAAAATAGCTAAGTATGCGTTGCACGACATAATATGAAACACCTGTGTCTGTAAACGTGACACAATCGATTATTTAACTCTTCCCTCCCCTAGCTCTTGTTTATTCCCTTGTTGTTTAACTACTAAGTTAAGATAAACGACAATCATCACCGAAGACTTGTGTTGCTGCACGAGAGGTTTATTTATACACATATTTGTCATTTAAATATGACTTGTAAAATCTATTTCAATGACTCAAATTTGGAACACAAATATATACAAAATTCATTGGGTTTCTGTGACAACTAACAAGTTATCAATGATTTATATTAGTTTGGCAGTAATACAACTATTATTTATGTGGCCAAAATTTGATACGTTTGCATAATTTATACTATAATCATGATAGTGTTATTCTGTAAGTTATATAACAATTTCTATAACGCCTATAGATGCATGCAAAATAGAATATTCTTTAGAAGATTATAGAGTTATTTATTGCACGGTACAGTGGAAAAAGTTGGTGTAATTTTAAATATATTTTAATGTAAATTTTGCACTAAAACTCAATTGTCTTTCACTCCTGAGAAATGCCATGAATATTAATATCGCGACAAGTCGGTAAAATCGTTCATTAGTACCTAGCGACTTTTTTTTGTTATTAAAACGAAAACTGCGAATACGTAAAATCAAGAATATAGAATCTGCGAATATCGAACAATTATTTCTAAAGTCAGTAAAACTTTACCATACACTATAAATTGGATTGTTAATTTACTCTTTAATGGCCAGTTGTATCAACAATTGTAAACGTTAATTGTAAATTAAATATATTTGTTTATTATTTTAGACTGAAATTAAACATGTGTTTAAGCTAAATTTAATAAGGCTAATGCTATTTAATATATATATATACTTATTTTAATCTATTTATACTTTGAATTTCCCTTTTTTAAAAAATAAAACAAAAATTATATATAATTAATATAAATTAATATTAGTCATGCATTTTTTAGTAAATGTATTAAAATTGTTTTATTTTTAATGTAACTTTTCCTGTAATTAAAATAAATGTAAAAATTTTACATATTATTGTGGATTTTGATAGCGTATAGTCATAAACTATTTTAACATATATTTAATTGCATAAATTGTAAGCGTACTTTTACAGAAAAGAACTAATACAAACTTACATTTACTTTCTGACAGTATAGACTTTTCCTAATTCCAATTTTTCTAATAATATTATTATAATTGCATCAAAAATAAAACTGAATATAGTAAAAGAGCTACAAGTTTAAAACTAATCATTTCGGTTGCAACTCCACCAATTTGTTGCACATTTTTAAACTCTTTTATATCAAAAAATCATTTATTTATCTAGTGTGTGATTTAAAATAGACTTCAAGTAATATTATTTAAAAATGTGATTGTAATTACTCATTATGTTCGGTTTTAAAACGAATTGAATCCGTAATGCATACATCTTATAGCGCTATGTAAACTATAATAAGTTTGTTTTCTAATGAGGCCCTTGTTTGAGATTGAGAAGCTACTTCAATGTTCATTGTATGTCATTGTCGCGGCGTACACTATGTAAAGATAATTTCCGTGTGTTTGTGCGGCTAAGCCACTTAGCTACACACGTCTCCTCACTATCATAAACTTGTGATATCATCCTCACTCTAACAAACACTACACATGTACTCTTTATTACTTAGATTCTCATTAAAACTGAGTCGAGTAGTTTCGTTTTAATATCGTGACAATATTATACAGAAAAATGTGATTTTCGACATTTTAGGATTATTACAATTATTATTACAAAACGCGGTAGTATGATATATATATATATATATATATATATATATATATATATATATATATATATATATATTTACCTTTTAGCATGCTTTACAACATATAGTAAACGAAATCCCAACGATACTTATAGTCCAACCCAAATTAAAATAAGCTAAAATCGAAAAAGCACTTACCCATCCTTCAGATAAGCAAGAACTCTTGTTCATCTTTGAAGCTAAGGATCTTAGTGCCGTCAGCCCTTTTTCAACTGCCGTTAAAAGCATTTCGGCCATTTTCCGCTGTGTCAGCGTTGGTCCGTAAGATGACCACTGAGTTGGCGGTGCTTTTATCATTAAATTCATGCTGCTGTTTTTTGAACGTGTCCATTGCCAGCAATGTGGTATCCTGTGTGTTTTGACGGGCTAGTGTTTGTTTTCGATACAACGACCGGCCGTCGGTGGTATCATGTGTGTGCCGACGGTACGTTGAATTGAAACTGGTTTCACAGTTGGCCGTCGACGGCTGGCGACGCTGCACGCGACGTGGGTCTTGGCAGCATAAGTATCGGTTGAAATGTTGACGAAATACACCGCTTACACAGTACAATGCCACTGGATTTACGCAAGAATTTAAGAAACTAGAGAAAATATAAAATGATTTTTGTTGATTTAGATATAAATATATAAACGGATTATTTAGTGAATTCTGGAGATGTCAATACCCGTCATTTTAAGAACCGAGTACCCGTTTTCGCAAGAACCGGGTATTCAAATATCCGGTTCCGGTACGGTTCTGGGTAATCAATTTTAGATACCCGGAAACAGGTTTCGGGTGCATAGTTTACGTCATAATTGTGACAAACTTACGTATATCTACTTCAGAGTACTTGTGTATATTTAAAATATGTATTTATTATTTAAGCAAAATTATATTATTTTTCATCATTCCGGGTACTTGGATTCGTGTACCCTCAACCGGAAACTCGAGACCGAATACCCAGAACCAGGTAGTAAGAAACGGGTCCAAGTGTTAAAATTTTAATATTTCAACACTAAGCGAATTGTGATTTACATTTTAAGAGAACCGTAATGAAATGGGTTCGAAAGTTGTAAAAAAAAAGTATGTTGAAGGAAGTTAAGAGTCGTTTAGATTTTGATTATATTAGAACAATGCTCATTTTTAACAACTATTGAATATAGTGTAGTTAAATATATGTTAAAACATCTAAAACGAAATGTATTCTTGAAGTATGAATCATTATTTTTATTCGGCCAAAAATGTGTAAAACGAATTCTCATTCGTAGCTTTTTCTTTTAATATGTTGCACAGAAATATTTTTTCATTTAGTTACCAAGTGACAAATATAACAAGACAAAGAAACACAAGTTTTTGTATCTTGAATTGTTAATATAATGGTTTTCTTTTATATACAATGTAAAAATAGAAAGTTTTGACAGAACTCGTTAAAAACTTACCTTAAACAAAAACCAACAATCCTCAACGCGTGCCAGTAGTCGTTGTAGTCATCATAAGCTGTTGGATTCAAATGAAACCATAATTCGAATAAATGGTACGGCAGGAAACACATGAAAAATACTAAAACAAAACAACAAATAACTGATGAGCTAAGTATTGTAAAAGAAAGCTGTTACTCAATTAGTACCAGGATGTAGTTAAGACTGTTCACGTATCTTATAAATAATATAATGATGCCACTAATTACACTGTAAAAATATAGTGTTTATTAACACTTTCAATGTAAAATTATAATACATTTTTAAGAAAAACAAGTCGTTTTTTGAACAGTATTCACAATTTCCATTTAACTCAAAATCGATTTTACCTAAAAGTGAAAGTAGAATATAAAAGGTATGGAACAATTAACAAAAGATAATGTAAGGCCAATTTATATCACTACACACAAATATATCTACAATTACTGTCTCTACGATATACGTACTCAGAACTGCCGTTAAACTTAAAATAGATTTCATGTAAAAGTGAAAGTAGTATATAAAACATATGAAACATTGTACAATATACAATGTAAAGCCAATCTATTTAACTGCACATAAATGTTAAGTGAAATTGCCTACTAAATTTCGGCAAATAACGATTGACTCGTCGATAGTGGATCGTCTTAAAAGCATAGGTGTAATATAAATATTATTACACTCTAGAGATATGCACAATTTTTTTCTTATTTTATATTTCATAAAACAGTTTTTTCCGCTATAAATAAAAACATATACATATATACTACGTGTTTACGTACAAGTCGTATTTTTTTCTTAAACGACACTCTGGTACTACGAAGAGAAAATTGAATTCATTATTCGAGATTATAATTAAATGTTTCTGATTCATAATGAAATACATGGGGCACAGTTTATTACTCGTAGTTGTAAATGTAATTTGTCTTAATTACAAATGCAGTCAAAGTTCATGTATTTACACCGAGCTGTGTGCGTTGCAACTTTGAAACTTGATGTAAATGTGATCTTAAACGAAGATGTATGACATAAAATTGCTTGATAATTATGTGCCAAGCAACAACAATTAATTTATAGGTTATTATGTGAAATTCTCGTAGTTAAATATATAAAATCAAAACATATCGGCATTGGCACATGTTTTAATATATAAAACAATTATGTTTTTGATATTTTATTCATTAGAAACGTATTTAAAATAAGTTAAAATTCCATTTTCATTTAGTATGCAACATCGAATAAATGCAGGATAAATAAGAAAAGTTTATCTGTATCCTGTATGCATATATAGTATTTTGGATGAAATATTTTAAAACTTAAACAAATGCCGCTGCGACATTTTTTTAAATCTTGTAGCGCTAGCTGACGTTGATAAATGTTTTTATAACAGTTATTGATTTTAGTAAAAAGTTATATTTTACACTCGTTCTACTAAAATAAATGTGTGTGTCTCTTTTACCTTACATCTGGTGATATGACAAGAAGTTTAGGATTAATAGATTAATTTTAATAACTAAAATTAAAAAAAAAAACGAATACTTTTGATACAATAAATTGCAATAACACCAAAAGCATTTTCTAGAAATGTTATAGTTTCATAATCCCCTTAGGGACAGTTGACTCAAGCTAAGCATGATTATGATTAATGATTTTATTACGAAATGATTTAATAGACCTATAACATTAAAGATTGAAAGGTTAAGAATAAATCCTTTGGCTGTATAAGCTCCAATCCAAGACCAAATTGTGTAAGAAGAAGGAGATCGTCATTACGAGAGAGCAGTAATCTTATAATGATTAGCGCGTGAAATATATGTAAGTATCTATACAAATACTACTCGAAAAAGATTAAATAAACTCACCAATAACAAACGCTAGTACCATTCGAGCAACATGTCTTCTGGCCCGCGCTTGGGCCACACTTTGGGCCCCGTGCAGTTCGCCTGGCATCTCTCGCGCAGAGGCGTGTAGCCGCCTAGCCATCATGATATAGAAGCACGCAATCACACAAAGCGGTAGGATGTAATAGGTAAGTGCTTTCGCAACCACGTTGAATTGCATGTAGGTTTTTTGATACGGTACATTGGGAAATGGACTGCAGATAAGAATGGTTTTATTTTGGTCGATTTCCACCTCGTGAACGTTACTAAACAACGCCGAAGGCAACGCGAATATTGCAGCCAATATCCAAATTAAAACGGCACTTAAAACTGTCAATGGTTTCGTCTGGATAATAATAAAAAAAAGAATTACAATTTTACACTAGTAATACCTGTTCAATACGCTCAATTTTGCATTAACCTTAATATTATAATATATAAATCCTGATTTTGCTGACTATACTGTTTTCAAGTTTCTTTAAACTTATTTTTAATGAGAGTCACTTGAGATCTTGGGAGTAGAAAGAAAATTTAAGGTTAATACAATTAAAAGTTTTGGTATAAAAATTGTTGACTTCTAAAAAGCCACTAAATTCACATCGTGAAAACTTCTAAGTAGTCTATCCTCGTAATGCTGAATTTAAAATTATAAGTTTTGGTGTAAACTTTTGGAAAGTTTCATTATTTATATACTTAGGTACATCCGTTTATTTTATATATATATATATATATATATATATATATATATATATATATATATATAAGAATTTAATGAGCATTTCTTGATTTAAATTTTAAAATAATTGGACAAAAAATATATTCTTGATATTGATAAGATATTAAAAATCTTTAAAGTAAAAGAATTCCAAACCTACAAAATCATATAAAAATTATTTTGTATCGTTTGAATAAAGATCTATTCAGATCTACCAACATAATGCAGGTTGAAACAGTTTATTTGTTGACCACAAGCTGTATAACGAGATGCCTAGTCGAGGAAGTCCATTGCAATAATAGTTGAGTTCCAAACAAGACTAAAACTAGAACTGGCTAATGCAATCTTCTCCAAGTACATTAAGCTGGGTACAACGATAAGTAAATGGATACTAGGAGTATTTAAGTCTGTCCTAGTGCTGCGCAGATTTACTT
The DNA here is from genome assembly GCA_018344505.1 of Nebria ingens riversi. Classification (NCBI taxonomy): domain Eukaryota; kingdom Metazoa; phylum Arthropoda; class Insecta; order Coleoptera; family Carabidae; genus Nebria; species Nebria ingens. Next base: position 180,543 of record JADQWA010000576.1, on the reverse strand, counting down.
TTTCTTGATTACATTTAGAAGATATTTAGTTTCCAAATTGTGGTTTCAATAAAAATTAAATACTTTGAGAAATAAGATATGTTTGTATCTTAAATGAGATTTTTGTTGCTGTTAGTAAATAGTCTTAAATATATAAAACATTAGAAACATCAAGAAAGAAGTGTTTACAATATAAAAATGCTCCAGACAATATTTGATTAAATCTATAAACTCTGTCGAGAATCTGTTTATTTGCCACAAGAACCACATCAGTCAATTAAAATCGTCCCGGTCAGCGTGGGCTTAGGTAGGTTTAATAACCAGAGAGTTCATAAATGTAAGTATACATAGTCTGAGTACATGTCCAGCATAAATTTCTGGGATATTATCGGGCGCATGTGTGTTCATATAAGGTAATAATAACTGTGTACATTACTCGCCTGAAGTTTTCGAAGCGGATTCACAATTGCACAGTAACGCTCGGCGGACAGGGCGGTGAGAGTAAAAACGGAAACACCGATCGACACGTCTTTCGTGGTTTCGGATAACTTGCATACGGCTGTGCCCCACGGCCAGTACTCGACGGTGTACACGATAGAAGTGAACGGTACACATGTTACTATCACTAGTAAATCTGCAAGTGCTAGTGATAATATGTATCTGTAGAATAAACAAGAAAATCTTCAATAATCAAGAAGTATGCATATATAATTAAGAACGCGTCAACATTGGCTCATTATTTTGTCGTAAATAAATGTTTATATTATAATAATATATTATAAAACTAGATTATTATATAGATTTGACAATAGATTAAACAAGATTATTTACTCTTATATTTTAGCGAAAATCAACTAGGTATATTAAATAAATAATTGTGCATAAACACAAGTAATTATCAACTGACATGTGAATTTGAGATAATTACTAATTTGCATTACTATCAAACAATTAAGCAAACATAGCAGTATGGTGAGACAAAAATAAATATTTCATTAGTACTAGCAACTGTTGCAATTGTCTCACGTATGTACATTTGCAACATATTAGAGACACTTCATCATGCTATACCAGCAGGGGTACACCTACCTCAAACTAGTTCTAAACTATTTTCTTTTATGTGTTTTATTTTAAGCATTCTGCAATAGTCAAAATTGATAGACTACTTTATAGAGGAAAGATTGCTTGAGTAATATACAATATTCTAAAAAAAAACTACTTAAATTTAGGTAATTTTCAAAATTAGAAAAATTGTTTAATATATAATGGAATTTTTATTATAATTTAGTAAAAGAATATATATATATATTTTTAAAATAGAAATTTGCTTTGAAATATTAATTTACATCATGTTTTACAGTGTAGCGAAGCGAAATATGTATAGGTATATCATTACCCAATTAATTCCTTTGACAATATAAATAATTCATTTTTAAATTCCAAGAAATGTGTGCATTGTCTTCGGACGTAGAAATAATCATAAATATAGACAACTTTATAGCTATCACATGCAACTACATTTAATAAAAATCGAACTAAATAAATATTAAATAATTGAAAAAAATATTATTTGAGTCGTATATACATATATTCAATTATTTCATATGATTAATTCTTTATTTTATAAAAATAAAAACTAATTTAAATACCAGAACAGACGATAAATCAACTTATGTTGTTGATCAGTATGTTTTCTAAAATAAAGTGCCGTTTTTCCAAATTAGAGCGTAGCGAGATAAAATAGTGCCACGATCGTTGCTGTTAAGGCAATCTAATTATTTTGGTATACTGTACAAAAAGTAAATGATAAAAAACTTACGTATTTGGAACATTTCGCATGGCCCGATGTCGCAAGAAGACAATAACTAATGTGCCATTTCCGAGGACACCAACAATGAAAATAATAGCAAATAAAAATGGAACGATATAGGTTTCAGGTCGTTGATTGTATGGTGTGTACGCGGTTTCTGGATCACCCGAAGCCGAAAACAAGTCTAACGGATATTCAGTCACGTTCTTCAGCATCATCTTTGTCCTTCTGGTGTCTCTGTAACAAAAGACAAGACGTAAAAACAACTTATACTAAAAACAGTCTTAAAATATGTTAATGCAATAATATAGTTGACGTAGATTCTAAGCACGAAAAATATTGTTAGACTCAAGAAAAAAAGTTATAAATGCTATTAGCCACATTGATATTTTATATACCTAACAGATAAGAAGTTTGTGTTTCATCAAGTTAAAAAGAGTTTGAATTCAGTACTGACTCCTCAGTAGTGACTCGCATACTAAATCAGATCAATAACAATTTAATTTTCGATTTAAACCAATTTTATCTCAAGATTGGAAAAACTAAGAAATAAACAATAATTTTCAAAATACTATCGCACCGCTGAAATACATTACAACATATAAATAGGTACATTTGTTTAATTTTGTATCATCGTTTAAATGCTTCTCAACAAGCTAGATTAAGCACCCCTTAAACGTACGTTTCCGGGATTGGTGGCACTTATCTACCCTTATATATAGCTTATATATCACTCTTAACACCCTTTGAAGCATTGTTTTAATTATAGTGGTTCCACAACGTTAATGTTCAATTTTGTTTGTTTTTCTGTCGATTACAATCACTTAACTACCTCGAATTCGTTTAAATATCAAACGTTCTGTTTATATATTTATTTTGTTCATTTCTCTTTATTTGAACGCGCACGCGCACTCTGTGTAAATGTTGTTTTTGTGTAAAACATGTTGCCAACTGTCGCAACCAACTATATTTTTTGTATTTCAGACGAAATAAAAAGAGTGATATTTATACTTAGTATGACAGTTCTATATTTGCAGTAGTTATTTATATATTTTAATCACTACAATAACATATTGTTTTCTTAGAGCACAATAGTGACTTTTTTTCATATTGTACATTTTTTTGCTTATTATATATTTGGAAATTATAACAAATATTAAAATTTATATACGCTAATACCGTTTAAAAAAATCTTATGTTATATAAAATAAACGACAAAAAATTGATATTTATATTTTTAGCATTTTTGTCATCATTTGAATATAAATATAAGTTAAACTCATATTGTTGTTAAAATATGTTTAATTAAATATTTTATTAGAGTCAACGTATTTAATTGTGACATATTTTTGTCTATTTTCGAAACATAACTATGTCAATTAAAATGGTATCTTTTTTATCTAACAAAAAAATATAAATATGATTTGGCAAATATTTGCTTATGAAATTTTAATGGATAAATAATTTAAATTAACGTCTGTGTGTTTTGAATATACCTAATAGATATATTGTTAAATATAATAAAATATTCACTTGACAATTATGTTACTTTGTACACTGTAAAAAATTATTTTAAAGTGAAATGATTTCTAAAAGTCGTGTAGTAATTTTTACTTAAAGAATAAAAATTCGTTTACGTGTCGCCTAAGTGTAATTACATTTTAAATGTAGCATATTTGAACAAACTTACAATATTTTGAAACAAATTTTAGAAAATGCTTAATATTAAGCATTAAATCTAAAGCAACTAAATCAAATTACAATAAATTGAAATTTAGATATCTGCATAAGTTTTAATATCAAGAGAATCTTCTTAGGTACATATTAAATTAAATTTCTTAGATGTTTAATGGAATGAGTACCCCCGATAGAGTTGTATTTGAATGTTAGGCAACATATACGAAATGCTATCTACGTATAACACGACTAGGCATCAATTCCAGAATGTATCCCTAAAGAAGAAATAGGGAACGAACGCGAGATATTACGAGATTGGTGCGTACACACACATACCTACGCACTTACAAATATTGCATAATCTTCTTGATGAAGTAGCTATTTTAGTAATCTTACTTTACATAACGCCACGAAGCTTCACAAAACTCGTTAATTTAAGTTAACCTCAACATTTTCACCTTGAATACAATCGACTAACTATAGTGCCAAAATCGAAATTGTCGCTTCTTGTACTTATTAATACTTTCGTATACGAAGTAATAAGTAAGTATTGTAATCACGAAAATTATTATTGATTTTTGGAATGACGTCTGTATGTATGTGTGTGTTTGTGAAAAATTATAAAACTTTTGTATATGGCTGGCAAGAAAACCTCCTAATTTTGAAAAGAATATTCAAACAGCATTTTTTACGATTTCTGTTGTATCTCTAAAATGCATTTTCAGTAAAAATATTTATAATATTTTCTTAAGAAATGATTGACAAAAATCAATCATGACTTAAATCTGTATTAAAAAGATTTTGAAGCAAATCATTAACGGCACTTGTAGAACCCATATTGTTTCATCAGTCACTGAAACTTTTACGCAATACAACTTCTGAATGGTGTGTTGTTAACAAAACAATGAACTGAAAACCGTGCTGTAATAATATCTATTACAGCTTTTCATTATTTTGTTTTTATTTATGTAACAGTAAGTACTTCGACGAACAAGTTTTGTGTTTAAAAATAAAACAAACACACGATCGAATCCTGAAGCACTACGTAGAATGAGTTAAAAATAAATTTCTACCAAACCCAAATGAGAAAAGGTGTACCGAATGTGTGTATTTATATTATATTACAATAACATATCAAATAAAATTATAATTTAGCATATATTATAATTACGAAATATATTAATTGAAATTAATAATTTAATAATATCCTTGTGGTTATGAAAATAAATGGATGATGAAAATACTTTTTCTGTAATTGAAACGCGCGATTGTTAAAGCAATATTATTTTACAAAATAATAAATATGAGTTTCAACGATAAAGTCTGAAAATATTGTTTCTGACGAAAAATATGTTGTATAAGTACGATTAAAAACATTAATAAGATAGCATACGAAATTCTTATATTTTACTCCGCTACTGAACATATAAAGCCTGTGCTAGCTTCTATATTCTATTCTATTTTCTAGTCGGTAATTCCACTTTAAATTCATTCGTTTCTTGAAGTGACGCGATAACAATATCAATTTTCCATAGAAGAGATTTGAGAAATTCTCACTTCAAGTACCAAATAATAAATTACAAAACTTTAATACAGATTGTGTAGCTTACTTTTCGTCTAGTTGACCCAGTTTGTCGTGACGTTTTTCATTTATATTAAAAAAGTGACGAGAGCGTTGCGTCGGTCGCGAAACTATTTTGCGACCCGAAGTATATGTACAAACCAGCAATAGGTACTGTGTATGGTGAAATATCAAATGTCAGATCTGTCATGTTAGTTCGTCACGACAAAGTTTCTTCAGCGTGTTAAAATCTATCAGATCAAAGAAAATCCTTGCGCAAACCCGAAAAGTGTAACAAAGTTTATCTATTAAGCCTTTGATACCAAGCAACGCTCTCTAAAATAGAATGTTCAGTCCCATTTTATAAAGGGATTTAAATCTACTTATGTGATTTATTTGTAAGAGGACACTGTTTAAAATAGATGTACATTTGTATAATTTTCAGTGTAAGATTAAATGTAATAAATATTGCGTAATGAAAATCCTAGTCTAATATAAATTAGACAGTTATTAAAAATAGAATAATTTTAAAAAATCTCAATTACCAGTGGTTCTAATTAATATTTTTCATTCATTAACTACACATTTGAATAATATAAATTAAAATAAAACTAGGCTTAAAAGCATTTTTTTTTGCCAAATATATTTTCGCTAAAAAGCCAAAATTAATATGTTTTGGTAATCTTCGTTAGGGGCTTTGGTAATCCTCGAGTCTATTGTCCGTCGGGCAAGAGCTAACAATTCGTTGGGGGAATGTCTGTAATGAGAATTCAATTTCATATGAACGAGGATTCCTACAATAACTAGGAAATTCGCTGGTAGTACTATATAGTGAGTAGCGTAATCAGTTTGACTGGGTTCACGGAAATCTTCAGATCTTTCATTATAAATGTTGGCGATGAACAAACATTACCCTATTGTCCGACAACCACAGGCGTTTGGGGTTAGTAGAGCCGCACTAGGTAAATATAGCTCTTCTATCTTACTTCGAAAATAGTAAGAAGAAGCTATTGCGCAATTTAAAATTTTCTAAAATTGTTTTTATTATTAGTTTCTTAATAATAATTTCAGAATTTTTATAGATTCTTATCGTAATTTTAACATTTAAAGGTTAATAATATATTTAAAAATATGAATATTTAAAATTGCGCGTTGACAGCGATCCGAAACCAATGACATATTATCTAGTGTTTTTAACAGTTACTGCCGCTGTATTAGTGATTAGCTCTGTTTTGCAATACGCTAATTCGTCACGTAAACCAGAAACTGAGCAGAATCAACTCATTCATAGCACCGCGTTATCATTTGTTTGGTGGGGATATATATTTATAATATTACTTGTGTCGTCACGAGCTTTGCAATTGTTTGCAAATTCCAATTAAAAATAATTAATTTCAAAGGAAGAAAATGCGATAAATCTGAATTAAATTACAATTTAATTGTATATAAGTACCTATTATTTAATAACACTTGTTATTTTTACTGAATAATATGAAGAAACAAGCATTGGTCGACCTAAAGTTTGTTATGGTGAAATTCTGTATAAATAAACAATATTTGTACTATAATTAAAATGATCAAAGTAACAACCAAACCAACAATGATATAGATAGTAATCAATCAGAGATATCAACTATAACATGTTTTATTCAAAACATTGCACAAGCGGGAAAAATAATTTAAAAATAGCAAGTTCAGTTGTTTTTTTAATTTATTTTAAAAATTATTATTTTCAATTTTTGCGGCTTTCAGTTATAACTTGAATAAACTTTAGATATATCAAAAAAATTGTAATTTTATGTAGATTTTTTGGTATAACAAAAAGTTTTCAAATATATATTAAGGCCTGCCCAATAATTCCTGAAGTACGGTACTTATTAGATGTAAAATGCGAACGGATTCAATCGGGCGCCTACACAATATGTGTAATAAATTTGGTTGTAATCGGTTCGGTACCTTCAGAGGAGAAGAAGCGACAAAATTAGGTCTTACAACATAGCGACTAAGTATATGGCATATTTACATTTTTGGAAACAAGAGCGATGTTAAATAAATTTCTGTGATAGAATTGTTTGAATCTGCGTTTATTACAAACAAAATATGCAAGCAAACACTTACGTTCTTCTTTCCTACGTACGGCGAGCTAATAAATATTATTTTCAAAAATGAAAGTTGTTATGAATATTTTTAACCATCAGTACTAGATACAATAATAATACATGTAATAGGTTCTATCTTCTACCAAAAAGAAAGTGACGGTATATTTATTGATTTCTTTCTGTGAATCGTTTGAAAGCTATTAACATTTTTTGCTTCAGGAATTTTAAACTTTAAATGAAGAATTTATTAATATTTCATGCATACGTAAATATGTGTATGAGCTTCAGCAACAGAAAAAGAAAATTAAAAATATTTATTTTATATGCTGGACCTTAAAATTAAAATATCTAAAGTGCTCTACATGTTCGTGTTTGTGAAATATTGATTTAATTTTGACTGTTACTTTGAATATGGTAATATAACTTATAAATTCACAAATTTCAAAAAAAATGTTCTAATAAATAAACCTACGTTATGAAGAAATACCAATCTTTTTACTTTCTTTTACGAAGTAATAAGTAAGTATTGTAATCACGAAAAAAAAAACTCGAAATACACCTTTTGACCTTCCTTGAATCGAGGCTGACTATTTTTGGAATGACGTCTGTGTATGTGTCTGTGTGTGTGTCTGTGTGTGTGTATGTGTGTGTATGCCTGTGGGTATGTATGCGCTCTACAGCTTACACTGTTGAAAATATTTTCTTGAAATTTAAACATTTTCTTTTTTTATTTATATACTATCAAATCTAAATATACTGACTACGTAAAAGAAAGTTTAGGGCCAACGCATGGCCGATGTTTTGTTTTGTAAAAATGAAATTGCATCCGGTTAAACAAAAATGTATTATCTACTTTTTTTAATTTACTTTTTTGAAGGCGAGACATAGTTTGTTATAAATTATATTTCACATTCAGTGCAAGAGTTTTTTGTGTCAATTTTTATTATGTCCTCGGAATACATTATCTAGATATACTTTATGTGATTTTTGTGCGTGTACCGTTTTAAATATTTATATAGCGTGAAAAAGTATTAAATAATTTGGAGCCAGGGTACGTGTCCTGAAATTAAAATGACTCTGATGATGTGATGTTTTACTAGGGGTTTGAATTAGCATTTAAAATTTGTGGCCGCTGAAAATACGTAATAGGGTGTGAAACGAAAATAATATTAATACCCATGTTTATGCAACACCAAAATATGAACACAAAAATTATAATTTTAAATTTTGCGGTCATTGAATTCTATCAAAATGTTCACACAAAAATCAGAATTTATTGTGTCATTATTTAAAATGATAATCTTGTATTTTTTTCGAAAAATATCAAAATACATGTGATATAAAACTATATTTTCACGTAAATATTGCTTAAATTTATGATTACTAGTTTACGGTTGACATTAACAATAATTTATATATAGGTTAATTCAGCAGATTTCATAAAACGTTTGCCAAAATGTATGTTGGGAAATTACACAGAAATTCTGTCTATTTGGCTAAAATAAATTATATAGGGCCATAGATAAATCACATTGTGTACCACATCTGCTCAAATCTATTGATTTGCATACTGCATACAAATCCCGTTTGCATTCTTCTTAGACGTCAATCTGTCTAGTCTAAATAATCTTATTTATTATGCAATTTATCGAACTGTATAATTAAAATGTAGTATTAATAATAATCTTTAGATATTGTGGGCAAAGAAAGTTATTAATAATAAATCCTGATATAGTTACTTATACAATGTGTAGCCACAAATAAACAATATTGTTTTTGAAAGCAAAAATAAGAAATCAAGAATGATTTTAAAGCTAAAGTTGCCGAGCAGTTTTATTGTTAAAGGAAGTGTTTAGTAATCCATTTTCATGTAAAATTTAAGCGTTGTAAAATCCAGAATTGAAGAGTTCTATTGTCGTTGTACGTACAGGCATAGGCTGCGTTTAGTTATTATGTATTCAGCACAGCAACAGCTATTGCTTTTATCTGCTCTGAAACTGAAGTGTTTCGCAGCTAATGTAAGAACACGCATACACACACCAACATATCTTTAGAACGAAACAAGTACCAGAACAAAAACCATCACTCTCTTAATATTGTGTTAAATGTGCCATGATATTTGAAATATGATTGGCTACCAACGAATACGCGCTTCAAACGAGCGCTGAGTCTATCCTTGAAAAATTGAAATACAAACTTACGTTCTTCCTAGTGCAGATGAAACATTCGACATTTTACTTTCTTATCTTCAATGTACACTAGAGTGAACACATTTTGTAACTTTCTTCTACGTAATAAAAGTTATTTTTTGCTCTCAATGTTTACAATCGAGGTTATCACTACCGGACTCATTTGTTCCACTAAGTAACGCGAGTATTCTTAAAAAATATCATCTAAAATTACCTCTATGCATTTTACTATTGAATAATACAAATAAACCTCAAAAATAAGGTATGAGCAGGTTCTCAAAGGTCCCTAGATTTAATGGTAGTTAGAAAAAGCATTAGTTGGTAGTTTTTTGATTTTATCCTTTTTGTTATTTATTAACTGTCTATTTGTATCTCTAAAATGTATATTTCTATAAAATGGTAAAAGAACTACAAGAAAAACAAGATAAACCCCTCAAAACACAAATAAATCTGACATATGACAAGAGATCAAGCATACCTATATTTTGTTATTTATGATACTACAAACGGTCGCTCTTTTCAACCGCCTAATATGGGGATTTCATTTGAGACGTTTGAATACTGTTTATACCTTAAAAAATGATACTATAAAGCTAGCGCCAATTTTCAGTTCAAATATATAATCTTATATAGATTCTATAACACTACAAACATAAAATTGTATATTCTCTTCAAAGTTATAGAACAGTTATGCAGAATAACATCAATAATTCTAAACATGTCTTTTTTTTTCGTATTATTGCGAGATTGTTTATGTTTTATTTGATTTCTAACATATGATTGTTATTTTGATCTTTGTTTGGATTGTTTATAAATGAAACAGCTCGCGATGGGTTTGTTTATTTAAAATCTTTATTTAAGATGGCTGGGGCTTTTTAACTTATTAAAATTTTATTTGCCACCATTAAAGTTAATTTGTATAATGCCATGTTGAACTGACAAGCATTTTTCAAGTTTTCAAATTTAAATTAATGAGAGTAGATGTCAAGGAAGGTAAGTCATGCTTGGATTGTCAGGTTCTAAAAAGTTTCAAATGGTATTTGAATTCAGTACTTAGAAAACCAGGAAGAATTAGGACTTAAAAAGCAATTTATCAAATTGACGCTTAAGTGATAGTCAAATATTTCACTTACTATTTAATTAGTTAATTTACATTGTTTGTCACACATTATTCTTAAAACAAACAATTTCGTGTAATGTGATCAAATTTGTAAGTCCATATTTTTCAGCTGCTACCCTGACAAGCAAATGCATTCCTACTGTTTGAAAAAGAAAGAAACCAATGCATACCCAATGGGACTTCTGGTTTTATGATTCGGTGAGCACATACGTTGTTGGCGTCCTCTTGAACCGGAAGGTACTTTCTTACGTAGTACTGCCAATGTATATAATGCACTCTTTATATATTCACACACTAAAACATTTTGTTGTTTTATTTTATTTCGTTTGAACTCGTAAATTTTTGCCAATCTGATACTTTGACAACAAACGTAAATACATAAAAATAAAAGAAATGTGTCTTTATATCTTAAAAAGAAAATTTATAGTAGCGTCGCTACACAAATAAGACTCCTTTTAGAGTTATTTTGTAACCTGCAGATTTTCTTTTCTATGCTCGGATTAAAAACATAGATTATCTAAAACAAAAAAATTGTAACATATTTATGTTTTCATATTTTTAATTTTCCGTTTAAGGAAAGTTAGATCATATATATATAAATTTTAAATTGTTGAATTATTATTAATTTTCTTTATTTTTAACGCTTGCAAATCCTGAATAAAAAGATACTTTATTAACCCGTTCTTAAACTGGCACTGCTTGTATATATAAATCAACTTAACTATACTCCCGGAACAGGCGAGTGAAAATCGATGGAAAATATTTAAATTGAATCACACTTGAGTTAAATAATGTTTACTCTTAGAAAATTTACGCTGTAAAAAATGTGTGTCAAATTATATTTTCTTAAATGAATATTATATTTTTCAAGTCAATTTTCAGGATCGTTGTAAAACGCTTAAATTTATTTACACCCTGTCGAACCAGGGCATTGTAAATAATACCCACTATTTCTATAAATTTATTAAAATTACTTTTAATTCTATTTTAGAATAATTTAGCAAAGTTACATATATTTTAGTCGTCATGAAAATTAAAAAAATAGAGTACAAAAGTTTTTTTTAAAATAATTACATTAAACATTCATAAAGTTATTTATTAAAAAAAAATTTAAATAATATAAATACATTATTTTTTAATTTACCTATGTGTGCAAATGTTCACAATATTTGTGACAGTGTAACATTTTTCATCGACTATCTCTTTTTTGTTTTGCAAGTGAAAATATATTAAGAGTTAGGACATAAATAAAATTATGAATTTCAATTTACAAAACAACGTATTTTATTTGTGTCCAATTAAATTTTAGATAATGCGTTTTGGTAATTTTTGTATAACTTGACTAATTTGGTATGAAACTTAAAGTAATTTTACTAACGACTTGAGGCTTTGTCTGCAAATTTTAATATCTGCGAGTAGATAAATTGCAAGGATGAGTTTCGGACTTATAACAAAGCGGTTTACTTCTAGTATCATTCTTCTAATGGGCAACGCCTAGATGTGCGACCTAGCAATTTAAAAACTGTTTTTATTATCATTGTTGGATGTTTTATACATTTCTACGACAAAATATGTTACTAGCAAGTTGACATCTCAAATAGTACACAATGTAAGAAGCATTTACAAATAAACCAACGAAAATGGGAAATGGGAGAAGACAAAAAATAAATATATAATAAAAGACGAGCTCTTTTTGAGCAACACGCAATTGTAAAACCAATTCACACGAAACTTATAAAATGTTTAAAGACTGCAAATCGTTGTCTTCTAATATGCCACTACCAAGCACTTTTCCAAATCGCTCGGGAATACGTCAATTTTTCGAACCAGTAGGGTAAATCCACTGAGCAAAGAACACACGAGATAATTCGTGCCTTCTTGTTCTTCTTCTAGACGTACATCAGGCAAATCCATCTGATAAATATTAAATTTTGTGTTCCACAAAATGAAATGTCAAAGAATACTGGTGCTCAGCGTGTCTCAAGTACAGCACACAATGAAAAGAACTGATATATTACGTATTACGTGTCACACTGGCAAATTGGTTTAAATGTATTTAACATAACTAATATAAACTTGTACATACATACATGGAGATTAAGACGTATTACTAAAATTGACAATTTTATATGATGCATCACAAGTTATATATATTTTAATTTAATTTTTAAATTATTACTTTTTGCTTTATTTAAATAAGGGATAGAAATAGTTTGTGAATTAAAATTTCTACAATTTGAGCTTTAATTCAGTTTAAATTGCTCAAATATTTTTTAACAGATTTCAGATTATTGTTCTTATTTTTATTTGGCAGTTTCTAAGCGGTTAGTAATATCTTATATTACATTGGACTTTGTGAAATACTCGGTACTAAAACGTTTGGTTCGGTAGAGTGTTTATGGTAAAAGCCGGCACTTATGGTCATGGCATTATATAGGATCGGCTTAACTGAAAATTGTTTTTTGTTTACTTATACGAATGAATGTCAGTATATCTCAATATTTTGGTAAACGTTTTTGGCAACATGAAGTGCACGCACCGCAAAACAGTAATTTTGGTGACACATTCTGTTCGTTGGTTCTGATGAAGCCCACATTGGGGTTTAACAAATAAACCCTCGACAACATTCATACACAACATAAGTACACATACGACTATATGAATCAATATTCACATACAGTTTACGTGCACAAATATAGCGCCATGGATACCAGGACAGGTTCATAAACACTTAGGCGTACATATCTTTTTGATTTATTATTCATGAAGTTTTTTTTCTGGTTCTTCTGGCGTTATTCCCATGGTTTCATTCTCTTTACATATACATTTGTGAGTGTGTGTACTTCTGTGAGCAAACTTATCATGCCTGAAGCAAAGTAAAGCGCTCCCCACGCAAGAGTATTAACAAACAAGCAAAATTATTTGTCCCGAAGCGAAAGGAAAATATAGCATGTTTGATTTTCTTTTTAATTTATTTGTTATAATAAGAATTCAAATATGATATAGCTAACGTACTATATGTACTTTGTACTACGCAAAGCTTATGCGTTAATTGAAAGTGCTTTTTATTACTACTATTAAATGCAGTTGCTGTCGCTTAATAGACATATAGAGGTTTGAAAATCAGAATTCTGAGTGAAATAGTAAAAATGAATAAATCTGTTAAATTATGTATTTTAATTAAACGGTGGCAATTTGTAAGGCAAATTTGCGGACAAACGTGGCCGTGCTGGAATGTAACTGATCCTATTCTAAACCCTTTTCATACTGGGTGCAAAATGGTCATTACGAATTGTAATTTAGATTTAATCAAAGTTAGTCAGGAATCCGAACTTAACTGTTACGTATCGAGAAGGAATGATCTGCTGATATATATCATAGTTAATTTCTGTTTATAAGCCTATTTAGTACTGATCATACATTTGGAACTAACTTTATGTTAAGTTTTAAGTAGTTTCCAATATAACCTATAATCACTAAGATATTATTAGATTAAGATAAATTTGTCTCCATTTGGAATTAGATGTTTATAACAACATAATTTAATTTTGTAATAATTTATTAAATTGTTTGATTTTTAATTGAACTAAAAGAAATGCATTTCACATATAAATAGAAAAATGATAAATATACAAATATATTTACAAGTATATGGTGACCCATCTATTAGTTTCGTTTTGAATTGCGTGTTATTTCGACAGTTTGCAACACTGACGCGCTTGACATTGATAGATATGTAGTGTCAAAAAGCCTTACAGCGGAGGTTTGACACTACATATCTACCAATGTCAAGCGTGTCAGTGTTGCATATTGTCGATATAATATTAACTTCCAAAAGAAACCAACAGCTGGCTCACCCTATATAAATATATTAAACTACATATATGGTTGATTATATACTTGTCCAATTTATTTTAAGTGAAATTTAACATCAAAATTAATGGGAATTTTCCACCTATTTTATTAAAAGTGTATAATGAACTAACTTGAATAATATATTGATTTTCATCTTATGCAATATGGAAAACATATTCATGCCATATAACATGCTTTAATTACATGTAATGTTTTTGAAAAGTATAACAAATGATAGTAATAACATAAACAATAATGTAATTTCGAATCATAAGCAAAACACTTATATGTATGTTCTTACTAGACATAATTAAATAAGTTATAATCTGTTCAAACGACATTCGTGCTCATGCAATTCTAATTATGAATTTTCATAACCGATGTGCAATAAATAAATGAACAAAAATAAATTGCTTGTTTATTACTTCAAATTAAATAGATTTGCGGCCATAGTAAAATAATTTTGTAAATTCGAAAATTGAGTTGTAAATGAGTGGTGTTGAAATAAAAATTTTGTAACTTAGAAACATCACGTTTGTACGTGGCAAATCATACTGTTATCACACTTATACACCGAGGTTCACTGTGGTATGAAACAGTTTCATGCCAGTGCATTTTTCATTCAATTACATTTTAAATAAATCCCGCATTGTTTTTCGTTTTTGTGGAAGACGCACTGCTGGAAAAACTTATTATGTAACGTGTTTGTCTTCTTATTTCTTGTCGTTCTTAAAACAATAAATGTGTCGTTTTCATCTTGATTTATACGCAGGCTATATTAAACATATAAAACGATTTCATAAAAGTTGGAATGGCAAACAGACTAGAATAATTGTTTTCTTTACTTTGAAGCTGTGAGCTATATGCATTTGGACTTTTATAAAACAGACTTTTAAGCTCTGCATATAATATAATTCAGTCAGTTATAAATTACATTGTAAAACTTACGTATGCATAATTTTTCAATAAAATATACCTAGCTTATTTTATAATATTCACATTCAAGTATAAAAATAAAAAATATATATACAGAAATGCTGTGCTCGGTTGTGGGATAAGTTAACAATCTATATTCGAAAATAAATATACCGAATTCTAATCCGGACATAGACATAAAAGTAAATTACCCAGTCAAAATGGCGTACCAAAACCGATTTGCGCTCAAGTAAATATTTTTCTTATAGGCATTATTCTTAGGCTTATCCAAATGATCTTGAATGTGGTAAGCTTCTACGACCTTTATTCAAATCAATCCACAAAACCTCGATGGAAATTCAAACTTATCTTATGCTGAATTTACTGCCTTTTCAGGCGGTAAAGTAGTTTGCTTTCAAGGAAATAACATAGAATATCGCAATATTATGATACACAGAGCCAAATTTATATTAAAAATTACTTTACAATTGTAATACAAATAGACACACACAAATATTGTAGTATCAAATACCACAATTGCACATAAAATACTTCTTTAGTTTTTATGATGCATGCAATTACATTTATTTCTACAATATTGTCCTAATAGTTTCTTGCAAATATTTCTCGTATCCACATAAAAACGATATATAAAATAAGATAAATCAAAAATTAAGTTTGTAAGATTGTTTGGTATTGCATAGCTTCCAGTTTCCTTTTGTATTCGGGTGAAGATAAGAAGTCTGCCCGACCCAAGAACCGACATACATTCACGCAACGTTTACGCTTGCGGAAGTTGTGTCACGAGCCAAAAATCGAAGGCAGTTTTCCTGCTGTACAAAAAAAGTGCAAACGTTCAATAGTTAAGTGGTTGGTATCAAAAGAACCACAATTTCTTTGTCTTTATTATGATTGATCTGGATGATCGGTTTGTGTCATCCGTTACAAAGACAATACATTCTAAGTGGGAGTTTAAGCACACTGACGTACGCGTCAAAATAAATTTGATGATGTGGCAAATATGTGAAGGTTTAAAAGAATGTCACTACATTTTTTTAAATATCCTAATGCGATTTAGCAAAACCAACTTATCCCAAAACTGATATATATATATATATATATATATATATATATATATATATATATATATATATATATATATATATATATATATAAACTACACGCAAGCGCAGTGTTACAGTACTCATTGCTATTATTAGATGGCAGCACAAATATTTGAACGATTGCTATATGAAACTTTCTTCGTCGCCTATAATCAGATATGAATTATTAAACAATAATCCTGATGTGCACGTCCTTAAATTAGGTACACATCATATATATATATATATATATATATATATATATATATATATATATATATATATATATATATATGTGCACGTCCTTAAATTAGGTACACATAATATATATATATATATATATATATATATATATATATATATATATATATGTATATATATATATATATATATATATATATATATATATATATTATGTGTACCTAATTTAAGGACGTGCACATCAGGATTATTGTTTAATAATTCATATCTGATTATAAGCGACGAAGAAAGTTTCACATAGCAATCGTTCAAATATTTGTGCTGTCATCTAATAATAGCAATGAGTACTGTAACACTGCGCTTGCGTGTAGTTTATATGTTCAATACTCCAGTAAAAAGGTTGTAAATAAGGTGATTGATAGGTAGAAAATAATCTGTGTTGAAATAAGAATATTTATCTATCTACTTTCTTTTATCCTTGGTTGAACATGGATTAAAATGTTATTATTGATATATGTAAATATATAATAATTCAATAGCGTATCGCGAGATGCCTTGAATCTGGAGATATCCTTAAAAGTGTAACCTAGTGTAAGAATGTGTCGTGGAATTTAGATGGAAAACTATTTCAGTAATTTCCGACATTTCAGCATGTAGCTTCGACTTTTCTTATTATAAACAATGTGCAATTTTGTTCCAAGAAGTAAGATACACGTACGTATAAAGCCAAATTTTGTTTTTTATTGAAGGAAAAAATAAAAAGACAAATATCACTCATACGACATCTGTCATTTTTTATTTTTTTTTGTAAACATAACCAGTAATGCGGTTCTAAGACAGTATTTATTTCTCGTACGTGTTTCCACCCAATTTTATATTAGAGCTACACTAAATTTTATACTTTGTTTGAAGAAAGCATTTATGCATTTTAACGTATTATTTTGTTGTGTGAACAAAACAGAAAAATAATTGAAATCAGCATAAAAGTCAATTAAAATTACAATTTATAAATTGAAATACTAATCACTTATTTAGGCCATAGAATCAACTTGAACAAAATACCCTTTTTATATTGCTACGTAATATCAGACCCTCGTCATCGCAGGCGACGAGTACATCAAACGAGCACTTTCGAAATAAAAAACATTACTTGATGAATACGCGTTTACAGAAAAAAAAAACCAAAATACAATTTTCCGACATCAATCATGATGTACAGTGGAAAATGACCACGCGAGAATATTTCAAAAAAGAATAGGCCTCTTCGATATATTCATTTTGTTGACCTTTTCCTGTGTGTTCCATCCGTCTTCTGTAACATGTTCGATAAATTTTGAACGTATATATGTGCCAATACATCCTGATATCTGGATAATGTGATATTTATTGGGGATGCTTATACAATAATTGAGTTATGGCATCTAACGTATATATCGACCCCTTAAAATACTACGATGACATATCCTATTTTGCCATGAGGATCTATTATTTTATATCCACATTATCAAGAAATTATTTTTATATATATATATATATATATATATATATATATATATATATATATATATATATATATATATATATATATATATATATATATATATATATATATATATATATATATATATATATATATAAACTATATATATATATATATATATATATATATATATATTTATATATATATATATATATATATATATATATATATATATATATGCAATCAATAAAATTGAAATGTGTGGATTTATTTAAATATAAAATTTTTTGATAATCTCAAAAATTCATCTGTCAAACGAGTATCTCATTTATATCAATCTAAAAAAGATTAACCCCTCTCCATAAATTTTTTTTATCCTCAAAATATATTCTGAAATATTCTGTTTACCTTACTATTGTATCGTGTAAAACCGTATTTTTATGGTGAGTTTGTTTATGCGCGGTGCGAAAGATTGCCAGCAATTTATATTGGTTAGTTACGAACAATGAAATTTTCATTCTGACGACATTGAGTAAATTCGTTCGTTTGGGCGACACTAGTGCCCTGTCAGCCCTCACGCTGCGACAAGTGATAGGGCATGCTTGCGTGATGAAACCAGTTGGTTCATCTCACCACAAAGATGTACCCACCCTTAAATTTAAGCATTCTTTTTTATTTATGGCTGAGTTTACGACCGTTTTGATTATTTTAATTAGTAAGCTGCTTAATATTAAACGGCTATTACATCATGAGTCATAAGTATAATTTTCGTCGCTTAAAACAAGAAATATTTAAGCACTTACATAATTTTCAAAGTTAAGTTCTGAAATAGTTACACTGACATTAATAAACTTTTTTTAAAACTTTTACTGGGTTAAGAGATAAAAAATTATACTAAAGAAATGCAGTTCTCTATAACTACATTAAATAACAGCGCTTTGAATTTTTGTTTTGTTAGTAGATAATATAACAGTTAGAGAATGTCCTAAATGGACGATTTTTGTATTATTTGTTGAGATAAATAACTAATTGATTATAAAGTTTTGAATATACATATAAAAGATTCTTTATAGAAGATTATATAAAGAAATAAAATATAAATATAAAAATACATGTCATTATTACTACTGTTATGTCTAATTGTACGTAAAATTCATGCAATTTAAAATATAGGTAATAAAATTTTCAATAACTAAAACGTAAAAATATATTTTAGAAGGTTTTCCCTAAAAAATGTGTAAAATTCTCTCTCATATTAGTTACAAATGCAATTTTCTACATAGAGTAACACAGAGCTAGTTAGTAAAAAACATGTTTCTTTTGGCAGACGTTCCAATCACTACGCTAGTATTAACTTAACTAAAAGAGCTGTTCATCTTTAATTTTTCTATATATGCGTAAAGCTAAGAAAGTTTCTTGTTTACGATACATATAGTAACGAGTATAATATAATACAAAATTAAGTTAAATTTCTCCTTTTATAAATGTAGTTAAACAGCCGAAGGCTCCAAGTAATTTTCATGTTAAACATTTGAACTTGTGCACGCTGTGCTCACATTATATCAGGATGTGTAACATGTTCATACTATTTGTACATTTGCACATACATGATACTATTTGGGTATCTAGTTGCAATGCCGCTTTTTACTTTCTTATACGAAGTAATAAGTAAGTAACGTAGTCATGAACATATTGGAACTTGAGATTGTAACGGAAATACATATTTTGACCTTCCTTGAATTGAATTTGACTATTTTCGAAATGACACCAGTGTGTTTGTGTGCCTTTGTGAGTGAGTGTGTCTGACTTGTCATCAAAATTATAAAACTTTAAACTTAAGATTTATTTATGGTCTAGATTAAAACTTTTCTATCTAAACTGATTTACCTACTACGTATAAGAGAGTCTAGTACAAGACATTCCAGATGTTTTTGTTTTGTTTTGTGAACTGTACTTCATTTAACGGATTTTACTTTTCAGCGCAGACAAAATAAATAACAATATAACACAAAAAATGTGGTATTCGTTGTTGTTGAACTGGTTCAAAAATAAAATAGTATTTCAACGTTACATAAAATTTGATGTTGCTGACAAAGTACGGAATTTTATTGTCTTTTTATTTGGGAAAAAAAGAATTTTATAGGTTTTCTAATCGAGTTAAAATAATAGGCGTCAATAAGTTTTTTATATACCTAGTAGGGAAAGGACTTATTTATTGTAAGTCATGAAAATAGATGTCACATTTTCAAATTATAAATTTAAGGACGCACTATTGAGACCATATTCCAGATATAAATTTATAATCCAATTTTCCAACAGTTACAAATAGAGTGATAGATATATCCAGCATTAAAATGAATTATGTCACATTACAATTTTGACGTAGTTTTAATGAGAAAACATTTTTTGTCACTATGGTGTCGTTTCATCAAATATTTGTTTTGCAAACACAAAATTGGTGATTAAAATTTGTTTATTTGTGTGAAAATAAAAGATATTGCACTGGTTTTGCTAATTATCGTCTGGCAAAACATGAACTCATAAAATAGCTAAGCTCAAATATGGTACCGAAATAGACCAAAAATTGCAAATGGCGATGAAATATAAATTATAATTTTTTTGTTAGAGTACACTGTTTAAAAAAAAACGCTCATAAATTCTACCTATATTTACTGAATTAGATTATAATATAAAATTTGAATTACAATTTAGTTTGAAAAGTAATTTCAATTAATAATGCTCTGGAACAAATTTTATGTACACGTACAATTAATTACAGGTTACGCCAGATGGGTAATATCCGATGAGATATGTGTAAATATACCAAAAATAATTTCAATCTTAATTCTTAAATACTATGCCTAAACATACATAATATGTTCAAACTAAATAAACCTTTACGTTTGTTAACGCAAATAAAATAAATGAAAAATGATCAAAGTCTTATGAATTAATTTGTTTAAAACGGTACACAGATGTTTTATGATATATATACAAATATATCCTGCCATAAAACTTCACTGAAATCAAAGTTCTATAGTATATATTAAATTCTCATATATCACGAGCAATTTTAAATTTTTGACTGGTTCAAAAATATATCAGTAAATACTTCATTTTTAGATTTGATGTGCATAATTTACGCCGAACCATATAGTTAAGATGTACTAATCGATTTTCTATGAAAACAATACAGATTTTACAATCAAATTGTTTGCACCTAATGGCAATAATGCCTTATTTCTCACATAACAATGTACAGACGAATGATTGAAAATGTAAAAAAAAAAAAAATTGGGCAAAAAGGTTGCAATTTCCTTATTGAATATTAGCTCGATAAGCTGTCCAATTTGATTGACTGAGAACAAAGAAAGTTACTTTTCGAAATTTCTAAGTTTTGGATAAAGGTATTTTGCAAGTATCTACACGTATTTCGAAAATAGAAAAATATAGAATAGTATTTTATTGGATATATGCAACTAAATTCTCTTAGGAATCTGCCCAGTAGCAGCATAAAATATTGATATATTTATTTATTGAAATACACCTGAAGATCTTTGTAAAATTTGTGATTTACCTTTTTCCGTAAAAGCAACGCCATATAAATGTCAATTTGATTCGATTTTCTTTTATCCTATCTGAAAGAAAATAACTCGTTCTAAATGTGTTAGAACAAGAACTAATAAAGTATTTATTTGTTTAATAGATAGTTCGATTTCTTTATCTTATAATCTGTGAGTAAGTAGCAAATTTCCGTTCGCTGCAGCATTCTACAGTTGACCACTTAAACTGTTCAATTCATTTCAAGTTGCAATATATACGTCCTTACGGAAACGAGGTCTCTAGTCTAAACAACAGAAGCTGTTAAAATGTTTTTTTTTTGTTTATTTGTAACGTAAACATGCTTTAACAGAGAAGAGAGAACCTATTTCTTTGTTTCAAGTATTTCCCATTGTCGTTTGCAAACATCACGAGCACGTAGCTTAAATTTAAATTGAAACAGAACGAAAACAAAAAAATATATATCATAAAAGTATTTGTTTAAAAGAATTAAACGAAATTTCGCAATCAAATTAAAAATGCGATTCATGTAACTTAATATCAAATTTACCTAAATGCACCAAAATTTGAAGCAGCTAAAATTCGTATTGTGTTCCAATGAAATACAGGATCACTTCATTATTTCAAAGCTGACAAGCCAATTGCGAGTTTAATAAACATGGGTATAGGGCAGGATGAATTACAACTGATATGGGTAAATGGAACACTTGGGAGTAATGGCAAGTCAAGTTAAACAAACGTTTCGACTCAACGCATCAGCGATATTTAAAATAAACAATAAATCTCCGATTGTAACTGAAGCTTTTTTATTTGTTATGTTTTGAAAATGTATTATAAGATTTGTATTAAAACACATCAAATAAAAAGTCTACAAATATTGTTCTTCATAAAAATACTAAGTCAATTCTTCACAAAATTGGTAAAGCAAAGATGGTGAAAAATGGGAGGAAAGAGAATCACATTTCGTATTAAAATAATTGCAAACAATTATAATATTACATCTAGCGTTCAAAATAAAAGATTCAAATATTATTTTTAGTAGGATATAGATGTAGAAAATATATTTGAATTGAAATTGAAGAAGAAAATAAGAACATAATTGCACAAACTGAGAATTTTACTACATACTATTACACACCTATAAAATTATAATAGGATGAAAAGAGAAGATGAATAAAATTCTAGTTTGGAAAAAAGACTGAGAGCAACAGCAAAAGAAAACATGGAAAATGATAAAGTTGATTTAGAAGAAGAGAAAAAGAAAAAGGAACTAGATAGAAATAAGATAAGAAAATATAAAAGGATGAATTAAGATTAAAGTCGCGTATATTATTTAATGACATATATAACCAGTAACTTATAATATAGACCCGAAGATGGTATATTCACTTTGAGCACATTGAAAAGAATTCTCTTATTATTTTTAATAATCATTTCTAAAATGATACTGGCATACTTTGAATACCATCAGTGAGTGTAAAAATTTTATATATCTTGAAGAACAAATATAAAATTTTAATTTCAACTTAATTCAATCTGTTTGTCTGCATGAATATGTATTCTTCATGGATCGTTTACTGAATATTTTTGCAAAATATAAGCACTTTTATTATTTGATGTAACATGAACAAATATTTTGTCACTTTATGCAGAGTAAACATGAATTCTTTTTGTCTTTTTATGCAAGTACATTTATATGAGAAGTTGCTTTAAAATGAAATTTTCTCCCGTACAGAAAATTGAATTTTTATATCTACGTCTGAAACCCTAATATCCACTTTGGGACACTTTATTCTATTGTATGCAGTAAAATAAAATATGTTGCGCGCAAGATTTTTAACAATAATGATTAAATTAGTATCAATAACAATAAAATTAATGAATATATTATAGACCCATTATCAGAATCTCTACACTCTTATATATGCAGCTGTAAGCTTGGAGTGGTAGTGGTGAGACTTTAGATGAAGCATGACCCAATTCGAGTCGACATGATTGAAAATCCCAACTTGAAATTTAACCAATGTACTCGGACGTTCTCTTTTGCAAACATTGCAGTTAGGTAGTACTGCTGCAGAATAAGACCCTTCGACACGACCAGAATCCAGAGAATACGTTGTGTATACAAATATATATTTGTATATTTGAATTTGCAATATGTATATATCAGTACAGCATATTTTGAAGAGGGTAATATCACAGATTTCGTATATCGTTAGTATGCTTGAATCATATATTGCATAGAAGAGAAGCTTTATTATTATTACAAATTATATATACATACATAAAAACACTCACATCAACTCACTCAAACGACTGTTACATAACAACTGCGCGTCCAAAATGGCTGAAACTTTGGTGAGTAACTGTCAACAGATGAACAACGAAATTCCCTAGCTTTTATTTACGAGTGCTGCTATCTTCATGTTGAGGTCGGAAACTTTTCAGACCACTCTCGTATATAGGATGCATCGCGGAATATAGCTGTTATAAAATAATCCGCATAAGTCGAAGAGAGTTCCCAAAAATACTATAATATGGTGCTTCACAGGAAACGTAGGTCGAGTATTGAAGTACACTATAATATTTAGGTTGAAAAAAAAGAATTAAGGTTATGGCAATTTCGTAGTTTATTTTCCTACATTGAAAATGTGCAAAGAGCCAGTTCATAGATTTATTTTCCTTTTTTATAAATAGCTATTTGCTTTTATGTTGTAAAGTAGGATGAATAATAGAAAGAAAGAAACAAGAACTCATGATCATCCCAACAGTAAGCGAAGACCGTATCACTACGCTATGCGGTCTTCTGGTGAATTGTGTAGTTTTTAAATATGTGTACATATCATTTACTTTTGGTTTAAACAAAAAAAATAAAAGAGAATTTATGAAAGGTTTGATGAATATAAATGAAGCTTATAAAGTGTATAAAGAGTTGAATGGTTGAAAATTGTACAGCAACACGGAGATAGAATAATTACTAATAAAAATATGTTTAGTTTCGGCAATAAGTAATTTCAAAGAAACTCATATATTCTATAAACAAATATTTGAATGTTTTATGAATATCAATATAAAAAATATATTTATTGCATATTCCCGAAAACTATTCAATAATATATGATTGTTGATAGAATACGGTAATGATCACGAATTGAGAGTTATAAATGCGATTATGGCACGTCCGTTTTAGAGCGCTTTATTTTTCATATCTGATATCATTTATTAATGATAGGACTCGCGTGTGCTTTGTGTGCGAAATTCATTACCAAGTCAAAATTGAACAAAGATATTTAGCGTATTTACAATTGAAATATTTCAATACATACAACTACTTACATCTCTCTCTTTCGCACACACAACATATAATGACATTTGCAATTTATAAGACACAAATTACATTGCATTGTAAGCAAAAATATTCACCACTAACAACCGACTTTATATCATTATTCTTTATCAATTATTTTAGGGCGAAAATAATTATTTTGAATCTTACAACATTAATAAACTTTGCAAAATAGTTTCAAACATTTATAATGACTACATACAAATATTTAATTATAAAGAAATCATTAAATTATGTATATCCCCATTTCTATATCAGAATCCATTTCGAATTACTGATAAAATTTAAAACATGATAAAAATATTTCAATCATATTTTTATACTAGAGACAAAGCTTGAACAATGTTAAAATATGCACGCAATCGTCTGTTAATTAACTACATATAAAAAAGGAAAAAAACCCATATATATTTTTCAAAACCAACCCTTTCATGTTTCATTGCACGCCAGTTTAATTTGCTCGTATATGGAAGTTAAAAAATATGTATTTATTTTCATTTTTCTTGATGCATTAACTACTGGATAAGTACATATTTTGTACTATATACATATGTACTGATATGGTGAAATATTGTTTTATTTCATTAAATATCACAAACATCTTCATTTAGAGACATGTTTAGTTGTCTGAAACTGCAAAGTATCTTATAAGCCTTCGGCTGAAATACGCGAGGATTTCGATATCAAGTTTGACACTTGTAAAAGTTTATAGACCTCTATAACCTTCGAGATCCCTAAATACAATACATCAAATTCTCTGAAAATCTGCTATTTGTGATAATTATTTTAATACTATAACAAATTAAAATTATATATATATATATATATATATATATATATGTATATATATATATATATATATATATATATATATATATATATATATATGTATATATATATATATATATATATATATATATATATATATATATATATATATATGTATATATATATATATATATATATATATATATATATATATATATATATATATATATATATATAAATAAGTAATATGCTGAAGTAATTCGCATTAAGGGTTTATTGTTGCCAAAATCCAACGTTAATTAATGAAAATACGTGATTTATTCGCTCTTGCATCCCAAATTGTTTATTAGAACACTCGATACTCCTTTGGTTTCCCTTGAGCATCAGCACGGCGCGCGAACCAGAAAATGTCGTTGTACTTCCGTCGCGCGCGGCCTTAATGAATACACGAAAGTGAAAATTAACAAGCTCCCGTCTGATTACGGACCAATTTCCATGCCATTAGTTAGATAAGGGCCAGTTCGTGACAGATAATTATTTATTAAGATTAATCGGCAGTGGAACAAAATGAATGTGGGTTTTATAAGATTTCAAACTAAAGCGGCGAGAGGGTGATAAAAGGAAGAGAAAAGACAATATGACATGATGTCAATTGCACGATTGGATCTGGCTGCACGAACGTCATTTTATAAAATTGTTGATATTTTGTCGATGAATCGCCCCGCGATGAGAATCTACGAAGAACGTTCCATTATCTAATTTTTTTTTTACCCCAAGAATACATTTGTAAATTCTGTTCGTGACTGTTTCGTCTTTGTGTGATTTTCTTTTTTGACGGAGAATTTATTATTACTTGCAAATAACTATAGTAGAGATTATGTATCTACATAAATAACAAATTCGTGCAATTATAATAGTATAGTAATAAATTAAAAATTAATTCTTCAGTATAATTTTACAGTTTAATATATGTAAATATACACCTATTTTTGGCATTGCATAAATTATAAAAAACCTAACACAAAATTAGGTTATAGAAGAAATAAACATTTTTTTTAATAAGTTGAGTGGGTGTGTTTGGCGTTGAGATTTATGTATCATATTAAATAACATATAATACATACGTATGTAGTATATAGTGGATTGTTTGTCAGCTTGTTGGTGTACTTTGATTATTATTAATATTAAATTGACTTACTAAAATATATTTGCTAAATATCTACAACAAATATCCTGCGCTGGGATCCCGAGTAAACCCTATAACTTGCACTATATTATCGTGACGTCATCCAGTAGCACACGTTATAATTGCTGGATAAATAGTAAAGTAACAGCGTGTAACGGGCCATAGCAGTTACCCAGGAACCAAGCACTGAATTCTATTAATTTGATTTCCGAATATGTAGATATGTGACATGATATATACTGTATTAATTACCGAAAATTAGTAGTTAGTTAAACATCTGATTCATACAAGTTGCTAATAGCATCCGGGTTCTACTAACATGACAACAAAAAATAAATTACTCTATTATAAAAATGTCAACTATATGACCCTTTTACAGTAACTATAATTGTGATGCATGTGGTATTACGTGTTTATTTTTAAAACCTGATTTCTTTTCTTCTGTTTATTTTATAAAGCAATTTTTATCTCAATAAAATAAATATTTGTCCTGCTTCATTTAAATTTGATCTTTTCGTGAATTTGTTATTTAAAAAAGCGTACAATGCATAGAGAAAAGTGGTAAAAGCATATTGTATAAAAATGATTTCTGAGACTAATAATGGTCTTCTTTTATATGACATAATAGCAGTTTCTCTTAAGGTCAATAAACAGATGCTTTCAAATGATGTAATCTTTTGTTTACTAAAGAATTGAATAAGGCTTCGAAATAATATAATATTGCATACCGAAAGCTGCCGTTTTGAAGTACATAACTTGCACAATGTCATTTATTTAATTTAGCCTATATAAATTAATTTTAAACTTTAATATTCACTAATCGCATATTAGGTATGCCAATATCTAAAATGCAGCCCTAATATTGACAGGCTATATATATATATATATATATATATATATATATATATATATATATATATATATATATATATATATATATAATATAAAAATATTGATTTTACTCGTTCATCTAGAGTTTGAAAGTCGCATTCGTCTTATGGTAAGAGTTGTTTATATTCAAGAATCTTACATCATTTGTAATCATTGCTTGTTACGTATTCTATGCAACCAAAGGCGAAAAAGTTTCAAAGAAATATATCAAGTTAGTTTTCAAGTGTTTTAGTACCAAGAAAGTTTATTTTCAAAATGGTGGAATTTGTTATATTTTTAGACATAAGATTAATCTACCGCTGGTAAGAGTACAATTATTCGAAACAAATAATAATATTTTGACACAACGATTAACCAGACACGGTGAGAATTGGTGTTAGTTTCCTCGAGGAAACACTCTTTTCCGGTTGAAATATGTCGAGGAAAGTGCACTGAAGTGAGGACCTTTTAGTAATGGATCGAATTACGAAAAATCTAAACTGTCAGATGTTAGATTCAGAATACTTGAACAATAAATATTTATGACGTAAATTTTCAAGTGGTTAGTAATAATAAAATATAATTGTTCGTATAGTATATATTGTTTCATTTTTTCAACAAAACTGCTACAAACCAAACCTAATTTAATTTTGATTTTATCAGTATCCTATTTATTCTGATAAAAATCTCATTTTATCCAATATTTTTTGTTAGTTATTTTGTGCCCATATCATTGATGACAATCACCTACATATATGTAAACATCATATTGCATAAAAAAGAAAAGTACATTTGTGTTCAGTTCGACGTTCATTGAAATGTAAATATTTGTTTTCCAATCAGTGCAGATATTGTTCTTGATGCTCGAATTGTAATTTATGCATGATCAAAATAGATACATTTAGTGATAAATCTCTATTTAGCATAGAAATATTGTTTTCCTATATGTTCAAATACCCAATTAAAATTCTATCTAAAATCCATCCCTACTGTTATTTTACCTATTTTCAATTTTTTATTATACTCATTACTTTTATCAATAAAACAATTAAATTTGAATATTTGCAAACATATGCAGATGAAATGGTTTATTTCGGTATTCAAATTATATTTTATTATCTCATTTATAGTGTTTTTTAATTCTATACTGAATTATCATAATAAATATTGTATGTTTTGAAAATATTCACAATCAAAATTTCATCGCTTTTAACGTATAATTTCATGTCACAAACATATAATATTACTGAATTTAGAAAAAAAACTTGAATTTTATTATATTTTCTCGAACTTTAGTAATTTTAGGAACATGAATTTAAGTTGTAACTTGTAACCATTTAGAATAATATATATATACACATATTCTTTACAAAGTACACAAATGCTACGATCAAATAAAAGTGAAATGTATATGTTTATATATAAGATTACAATATACATACATACATACATATATTTGACTTTTAGTGGAACGTATCCATTACCTACCGCCTACTATCGGAACTCAAGTCCTAATCTAATTGTCAATAAGCAGATCTTGAAATTCTGCAGCAAGTTCAAACTATATAGGTATTCATAAATATTTATAAAAAGCGTAGCCTTATTGTGGTTTTGTAATGGCTGCCCCGTGTTATGACGTCAGAAGGACGTACTTATGCACACTTGACTAGTCGTACAATAGATCGGTCTGATGTGTTTGTAAATGAAAACTAAACGTAAACACGCAGTTAACACCTCGTATGTAAATTGGTGTTGACTACTGAATTCCTTTGAAATGAAAATATGTTCTAACTTAAACTGACGTAGCTATGTCATGTAATTTATGAATTTCATTTATGTGTTGTTGCTGTTTAATTAACAGTGTGTTTTATTTAAACTCGATATTTTCTAATTTTAATTAAAAATAAATTAAACATATAACAAAACAATTCCAAGTCAGAAACTTACTTTAATTGAATTAAAGATCTAATCTAAGTTTGGGAGTTTGACTGAAATGTATGTAAGAGCGTAAAAAGGTCCTAGATAAGACTGGTCTAACTTGTATATTGGTCATATGAGGATATAGTTTTAAAAATAATTATAAGAAGGAAGGACAACAACAACAAACGGCAAACGTAACCAAAATTCAAAAATTACTAAAAAAATAAATAAAAATAACTAAAATTAGTGTAGGTATTAAAAAAAAATTGCACATTGATAAAAATCGTTAACAATCATATATGTACATCCTTGTGAGAGCCTTGAAATATAAGGCCTATCAGATTTAAATTGCAAATAGCACATTATGGCCACTCATATTATATGAGTATCGAGTTAAATCGATGACGATCTGCCGAAAAGGGGAACTAGCAAATTTAGTGAGTTTATGAGTAATCCAGGATATGCAAAACGAATTTCTATCAAAAATTTCGTTACTAAGAAGAAGCTTCAATTTCTTACAAGCGAATTCCGACAACATGATACCAGTTAGTAAATGAAATATATTCCTCATTTTGGAAATAAATGTTTAATATTAAACTTGTATTAAAATTTGGAAATAAATGTTATACTCGCTTTTTGTCCTCACACAATTATATTAAATGTATTCACAATTTTTAATGAAATCTAAATTATTAAAATTTGAAAAAATGTTAATTTCTACAAAACCAGTTTGTCAATTCGTAAAATAAATTTCTTTTCAAAGAAGTAAAAAATGCACGTATACAAAATGGATCGGCTCATTCATTTTTATTTGTCAATGTCAGAATTAAGTGTATTTTTATGAATTTTGAAATATGTATGGAACGGCCTAAGGAGAATCCGGTCCTTGAATTTTTTTATCATCTCATCGGTAAATGTGTGTTCGGTTGTGCGGTATACACCTTAGGAGATTTAGCTGAATAGAACTATCCGCATGAGAGATCGCTAACCTTTTTATCTTTCTATATGTCTATGCCACTATACCATTTTTGAGAATTTTGTAAAAAAAAATCGTATATGTTTACCGTATTTTGTCACCGAAATAGTTACAAATCCTTGGACGTCGAGGACCCTTTTCGAACAGATGACAGAAAATAAATTTTGATAATTCTTTTGATGGGTCGGGATATGTTATTTATATTTAAAATAGAGGATAGAATATTATGTGAATGATACTAGTTCATGACAGAAAATTGACATATTACACTAGTATGTTCTACATCCGTTATTACAAAATATTTATATTTGACGCATCGGAAACTGTGACATAATCAATATTAATTACAAAGAATCAAATTAGTTGAGTGTCATATATACACATTAGGCCTTTTCCTGTAAATGGGGTGACAACCAATTCTCTTGTGTATCAATTCGTAATTTATAGCTTCTAAATGAGAATATTTACATTAGATGTAGAAGTAAGTAACAAAATGGCACTACAGTATTAAATGTATTTTATATTAAAAGTATCACCTAAAAATAACTGATAGTTAAAATAAAATACATTTTGCTAAAATGTAACTATATCACCTATGTGCGCCAGGGGTCGACATATGTGAATGCATTACATAAATCAGTGTTATCTAAGTAAAAGATAAGTTTGTATGTAAATCTGAAATATAGTCAGGGATGTACATATTTCAGAAGTTGACTTCGTGTTGGCTATGCAGTTTATAAACCGCTTGTAAATGTAAGGAGTTTGTTAGTATGTATATGTAATAAAATGGAGTTATAGTACGCTTAACGGCCACTGCAGCGTTGTTATTGTGCTCTGTTAGTCAGTTAGTGGCCTTTACTCTACAATGGGTAGTCCAACATATTTTGCATATAAGTGCCTAAGTTTGCAATAAATTATAAAAAATTGCTCTGGTTTCTAAATGTTTAAGTTTTAACACTATAAGAAATGGTCATTTTGAATTGTTTATATTCCATTTTTAATTTAGTTTTGTTTTAATCAAAATATTCTTTCGTACATTGGTACACATTCAAACTTATTATTTAACTAAATAGTGTAATAACATCACCCGAGACTAGTCTTAAATCATTGTCTATCCTAGAACAACCGTACGTTTTAACTAATAATTCATACAATCATGACTTAAAATGAAAATGTGCATTTTCAGTTCAAGAAATAACAGATGCAATAACATATTTTATACTCATATACATGCGTTTTATTTTTGTTTTTGTCTATTTTGCCTAGTTTAAAAGAATATATATTGTGTAGTATATATTTTTTTAAAGAAATCTTATATTCTAGTACTTGATGGTTTTTTTTTTGTCAGGTAAACAGTACTTACATACACATAGTAGGAATTTATAAAATATAAATTTGAAAAATAATTTACAATTTCTCAGCAATTGAAAATATATAAGTTGTCTTCTGCAATAAATAAATTGTTGAAATAAAACAAAATCGAATCGTAAATAATAATAAATAATTACTGACTGCTTCATACGTCATTTCTAAACTTTATATACATACATGTACTATACATTTTTTCAATCAAAATTCATTACAAGGATATCCGAATATTTAAGCCTTTTGTAGATTCAATGAATTTGTGTGAGTCCTAATTTTAAAAAAAAATTAATACAGTTAAAAATGACTGATCGCCTTAACTAAGTCAAAGTGACATTCGTTGGCTTATAATTAATTAACTATGGTTTAAGTACAGAGACAAGCTCATTTATATAAGGCCATGTATAATCTGTTGAACAACTACAACGAACCACAACCCCAGCTGTTGATACAAATAATTAATTTTAAATAAAAAGTTAGCTAATATATAGAATCAGAAACGCATTAAAGAGAAAACAGTATTTCAATGATTAAATTACGATGAATTTAACTACGACACTAATTAAATTTCAAGTACTACATGCAGGCAAAAAAGTTTACGAGTATTCGATCGTTTGGCGACGTTTTCAATTTTATTTTATTCTAAGACTAATTTCCACCAATTTGCACACAAGCGAATAACTAAAAATTTACATAAAAAACATTACAAGTAAATTGAATCTAAAAAAACGATATTTCGAATTTTAATGTTCTAATTACAATCTAAGCCTAAAATGTTAATAACGATTATTAAAATTTGAATTAATATATTAGTTTTTTTATTAGAAATATATTTTGGAGCTCTTCCTTAAAATTTAATTTATTTAATTTAATTTTGTATACTAAATTAAAATATTGGATAATTCATCATAAAACTGGCTAATTATAATTTTGAATCTAATCTGCGCTATATTAAAGATTTCGTCTTCAAGAAACGTAATATGAGTTGTCAAAGTTGATTAAAGAAAATTTGAAGTTTGATATACAGTTAACATTATATTTAATTATGTAAATTAACTGAGATTTAATCTATGACAAAATGAATTTGATCCTAAATACATTCAAAATTTTAATCAAAACATATTAAAATATTTTGATCCGTTTAAAATTCTTCTGAACCATTTAACACTGAGAGATAGTACTTTTGCACTCTAAAGAACCTTATATTATTTCCTATAAACTTTTTCGCAACATACAAGAATATACCATAACAAAAAATCAACTAAAATCATTTTAATTTTCATTCAATACTTAGAAATTTACAATTTTTTTTACTGACTAACCATAAACACCATTTTAGTGTAATTTTGCATGTGAAAAACAATTGTAGTTGGTGATAATTTTTTTATAGATGACACTATGAGAAAGTTTGATATTGTATTATTTAACTACTAATTAATTAATTATAATCTGATTTAATAAATTATATACATTTATAACCATATTGATAATTTAATCTTAATATTTTAGAAGTAACATTTATTTTAATGTTTGGATAGATATTCTATATTTATAAATTACAATTGAAATAATTTTTCCAAATTGATAACCAATAAATATCGGGATATTGTATATGTTATGATATATGTTCCCGAAGGAATGCGTAAAGATATGCCTGCTGAAACAAAAACAAATTTCAAGCACATAAATATATATATATATATATATATATATATATATATATATATATATATATATATATATACACATATATATTTGAAGTTAATTTATTGCCCATATAAGTTCGTCCCCAAGTTTCGCGATTCACTGGGGCTACTAAATCAAAATTTTACTTATGTCATTTATATTTGTTTTAACTATGCTGCTTATTCAAATATTTACATTTTACTTTAATGAAACTTATTAATTTAATTGATACATCTGACAAGCAATATAATTAATATTCTTTATAAAAATTAACATTTTTGTAAGAGTACCACAATTTATTTTTATTGAGGTTTTTCCAAGAATAATTTTTTCATGAGTTCCTGGAATATATTTTTATTGAAGCCTTTTACGTCCAAAATTAGTGTTCAGTTTTTAATATATTATTGATTAACTCCTAAAAATTTATAATATTTTTAATGCATATAAAATAAAACATGGAGATTTTGGGATTTGTGATTATTTATAAATAAAATAAATTGAGTATTTAGTTAAATATGTTTCATCACTACAGTCATTTTGTTACACCTAAAATTTTACCGGAATTAAAACTATATGTTTTCAATTTATATACTCATATATAAATAACTTCATGCCTGTTCCGATTCAATGGGTCGGCAGATTTTTTTACATCCATTCACAACTTGACAATCTTTCGCCATTCAAAACTATCCTTACAAATGTTTTTTTGTTTCATTCAAATTCATTAAATTCTTCATACACGCTCTTCCATCTCGCTTGCTCCAAACATACATTAAAAAAATTACTGCGACTTTATTACAATGAATTTTTATAATAGTGAGGATTAACTACGGCTGTTTTCAGTTGAAATTACATCTGTATCTATAAGGCACAATAAAAAACTTTAGCAATACATTTTAAACTTTTTATTTTTGGCAATATGTAATCCTTGCATTCTATTTTATATTGAAAACTTATACGTCAGTTCTGTTATTAAATTTTGTTCCAATATCCGGCACACTCTTATTGTCCTTCTAATAAAAAGAACAGGAAAAAATCCGCTAAACTTTTGTTAAA
The DNA here is from genome assembly GCA_018344505.1 of Nebria ingens riversi. NCBI lineage: Eukaryota > Metazoa > Arthropoda > Insecta > Coleoptera > Carabidae > Nebria > Nebria ingens. Next base: position 145,820 of record JADQWA010000576.1, on the reverse strand, counting down.
ACAATCGTTCACTATAGAGCTTGTTAACTACGTTTTTAATTTCTTTAACTTTACCCTTTTTCTATTAAAGCTATTATACAATTTATTTTTCATTTTATGAACGTTTAATTCAGTTAAATATGCATGTTTGTGAGCGTGGATGTTTTTAAAATGGGGAATGGTATATTGGTAGTATTTTTAATAGAATTCCAGCTGGAGAAAACGTCGCCGTCGCATGCAGAAATTGCTTCCTTAAGCCTTAAGTAAATGGATAAAGAGATTAGTGTATATTTATATAAACAACACTAAGGATATTAAAAGAAAACATTTTAATCATATATGATTTCATTATATATATATATATATATATATATATATATATATATATATATATATATATACATACATATATATATATATATATATATATATATATATATATATATATATACATACATATATATATATATATATATATATATATATATATATATATATATATATATATATATATACATATATATATATATATATATATATATATATATATATATATATATATATATATATATATATATACATATATATATATATATATATATATATATATATATATATATATATATATATATATATATATATATATATATATATATATATATATAATGGTATTACTTAATTCATATTCTGCGAAAATGTGTGTTATATATATTACTAATATTATTGTAAGAAAAGTGACAGATACTCAAAATATATTTACTACAGCTATAAATATACATTAACTATCAATATCTGTAATAAATTAATTTGGAGTGGTGGTTGTTGATTTAAATAATAATATGAACGCATTACCACAAAGAATTTTGAAAAGTGAAATACGTATGTATTTCGACAACTAAGTTGTAATCATCAGTAGCAAAAAATATTTGGGGGGAGTTTGGTTGAGGGGCAGTGTAACGTAATATCTCTGGTTAAGGTGAAAGCTACAAATCTGTAATAATCACACTGAGCATTAAGTTCCTAAAATCATCAATATAATACTAATTTTAACTGTATATAATTTGACAAGTCTTATAAATTTACACCATTTTTACAGTGTTAATCCGTATTGAAACATTGTATTGGTCCAAAATGCGAAATCGCTTATTTCGTTATTGAAGATCTCACCGCTGTGCTCTAATATGCAGACAAATATTTGTGCAAGGTATGAAGTGCACAATGCATAAAGTAATATGATTTTAAAATGAAATAAAAGATTTACATTGTTATACAAAAATATAAATTTAGGATAGAGTTATTTTAAAAATATAAATTATATATTTTCGTAAAATGTGAAATAAATCCAAACTCAAAATTTTTTAAAAAAATTATATATATATATATTATATATATATATATATTTATATATATATATATATATATATAATATATATATTTATATATATATATATATATATATATATATATTATATTTTAAAATATGTATTATTTAAATTTGAAAAATATAAAGTTTTCTTAAAAGTGCCAAGTTTCTGAAAACTTTTCGCACATAAAATATCCAATAATAAATATTATTTAAAGTTTACTCACATTACAATAACTGTATCATATAAGTATGTATACAAATGTTGTTGAAATTGAAACACTATTAATTGTAAATGATCGGTGCACTATCATATGTAATGTTTACAAATAGGATCGCGTTGCAACGGTAGCGTACGAACTGACATGACACGGCGCCGCGACGGACCAACAAGATTTTACCCGAGAGCGTTAGGACGGCGCACGCAACGCACGTCTTCATTGACAGCATTTGAAACGCGCTCAAGAAGACATTTCGCGTTATACATCAAATGATATCTATTGGTACACTCAATGAAGACTATATTGGTGTGCAACCAAAACCAAATTCTTTGTAACCAATTCTTAACAGAGAAATGTCAAACTGATTTCATTGACAAACACTACTGTGTCAATATCCAAAAACATACCTAATACAAAGTATTTTGTTTTTAAATTGCTGTTAAAATATATTAACTAGAAATGGTTCAAAATTATGAATGAATTTTGTAAAATCAATATAGAAATAATTTAATAATTAAACAGGGAAAACTAAATTTGTTTACGTAAGCTGAAAAATATTGAAATTCTCAGGATGAAAATCGTAATAATTAACAATTTATTCGCATTTTACAATTCAGATTGGATATGAATAATGATCGAAGTGTTTATAAAGAATACGGCTTATTGTCGCATGTAAATATAATTTTTATGAATTGCTACCAAGGCCATGTCGGGTACATCTGTTAGATTAAGAATATGAGTTGAATAATTTATTGCTAGTTATGACGAATTATTAAAATGATTGTACACTGTAAAATGTATTTGGAAATTTAATTTACTTTTAATAGAAAATGAAAGTCATAACATTTTATTGTTTCTTTAGTATAACTTTACTTTTACTTTAAAGTGGATTTTCAGTGTAATTTTACATGAAAATTTGTATAATATTTTTACAGTGTATTATAAATTTTTTTGTATGTAATGTAATAATGGCTATTACAATTAAACAACACATCGTAAATTAAATGTTTTTGTGCTATAAAACATATGTTTATAAATTATTAAAAAAAATTACGATAATGTGACGAATAATACATAAATTATTTTTTGAGAAACTAATTTTTAAATTGTTTAGACAAATAAATGGTCACTCTTACATACTTATGTAATAGTATTGTATATTAAATTTAACGTGTTTTACATGAATTTATATTATCGAATCTGAATGGAATGCGCAGGATGTTTTAACAGGATTGCATTCACTTTATATTCATGATTTACGTGACGTTAAGCAAAAAAATAAAATCTGTCAATACCTAGTTATATATTACCATATATATATTTCAACAATAATTCAAAAGAGTAGCTCAATAGAAACAAAGATTTTGAGAACATTACCCAAAATATAACGACGTGTATGTAATATGGAGTTATTGTATTTATTGCTTAACCTACCAGTATCCGACACAGAATTGACCCGGTTATTTGATAAACGGGTGTACGTACGCGTGAGCTGTGCGCGTTACATGAAAATCACTTGAACATGCAATGGCACTTTTCATGAAGCAAGCCAGCTGAAACTGAATGCTGAAAACTGCCACAACCATATCTACATAATACAGAAGTATTGAACGACATAGGAAAGAGATCGAAACTTCAATTCACAATACGTAACACACGATGTCATTTCTACTTGAAAAGATTATTTAATGTTTTATTTACCTTGTATTTCATGTTGCACCTTCAGTATACATTTTTAAGATTAATAGTGTATTATTACAAAAACCTTTCATAAAAAAAGTAATATATCAATCCAATTCAATACTTAAATTGTTCTTTTAGCAATAAATTAAAAACTACGAGTACATTGATTAGCGTGTTCAGAATTTAAAGTTATTGGTTTAAAACCACAAAACACGTATTTGTATATAAGAGTGTTATTTTAATAAAATTTTATTTGTTTTATAATTTTCTACTTATGACTATCTAGAGATACAAATAGCACTAATGTTTAATCATAGCTCATTTATTTGATCTGTTTTTGAGATTGAGAATATAATAACGAAAAGAGTTATAATTTCTAACTTGTTTTACTGAGCAATAAATACTTCATTTCGCGTTTACATCATGTAATTAAACAACGAAATAAAAAAATCAAGGGATACTAAACTGTTTAAATTACTTTATATAGTAACAGTTATATACTACACCTACGTTTACAGTTTCTATAATAAATTCTGAAAATGTTACAGACAAATCACCAGCAACTTAACCTTTTCATAAACTAGATTCTTCAATGTAAAAAACAACACAAAAATACACATTTGAATACGTCTTTGTCCTCAAAGAATCAAAAGTAACTCTAAGTTCGGGGATCATATATAGACCAACAAAGAATCCAATATTCTTTGGAAGGTGTTATTATTTGCAGGATTTCGTGTTCTCTCTTGTATCGTGATGAAAAATGTATACTCCTATCGGTTTTATAACGTTTTCATCGACATTTTGCGTAAAAATACAAAAAAATAAAAAACTTTTTCCTTTTGTGATATTCTTTGTGAAATCTTATAACAATATAAAAGCGTATTATATGTGATTTAAAACATAAAAGAAGTCGGGAAAATATTTGTTTGGTGTTAAGTTACGAGTATAACATGAGCTTAAAATAAAAATTCGCAAAGCTTACTGTAAAAGCCGGAAGGAATTCCAACCGCAGTCAATCAATTGTAAATTGATAGTATTAATTCTTATACAATAAACTAACTCATCATAAATGGTAAATATTTCAATTTAAACATTATTTATAAATACTTAAAATGCAAAGGAGACCAATTTTGGAGGATTTTCACTTTTAACTTGTCGCCGGAGAGAGCAGACCAATTAAGAATTTTAATTCTAAATTCACTCTGGTTATTATAATAATATACTCTAAAGGACGCAGAGAAAAAATATAAAAATGTAAATTTTCATCGCTTAGATGCTCGTAAGGGTTGTTTGGCAATCTACGTGTCCAATACGTGACATCACATTATGGGACAAGAAACGACTTACGTTATGGGCTCGGTCGAGTTGTGACATGGAAAGCAGAAGTTGCATTTTTATAAACAGCGATCTCTGAAAGCGCTTTAAAACATTCACACCAAAAGAATTTACGTAGTGGAATCTCAATTACATTCCCTTGCATGCTCGCATTGCTTATATAATTTTGTATCTACTTAAATGAAATTATAAACTGAAAAATAATGTACTAAACATTTAAAAAAGTCTTTTATAAGATAAATACTTGACATTTATAATAATTTTAATGTTATATTTTTTCTCCAACAAAAATTAGCATCTCCATATTTTCTGGAAGCTTTTTAAGATTCAGTATATATGCTTAGTTTGCACCAAATGTTTCCAAATATTATGAATATAAAAAAATTGCAAACTGTTTTTAAAAAAAATCGTAACATTATTAAAATATAAGGAAAACATTTTTTGGTTTGTGTTAAAAAACACACATACGCATTTTCCAAAGCAGATGACGCAAAATAAGAAAATAGAAATCTGCCTACACTATTTTCTTTTTAATATATACTTGACGTCATTTTTATTAGAACGATCATTGTTATATAAAAAGAAAAATGTATCTTTTATCCGCTGAAATGTAGCCGTGAATTTATCGGTAATATTTCACGATTATGGGAACGTGCCTGTAGTAAATTTGATTTGTTTAAGAGTGAAACTTCTAGTACGTTTCTTACTTCCAATGTGATTCGTACTCTGTGCGTAGAAAATGCACCAGGAATTTTCAGACGATTTTCACATTATTACCCGAGCCAAGTTTGCAAATTTGTTCTAATAGTCACCGTATACGAACAAAGAACTTACGCGTGTGTATTACATTCTAAGGATAGAAATCCCGTAATTACGAAAATTTACTCAAATCTAAATATCCGGTTTCAAAAGAATTTCACTACTTGAATTTCCGATTATATTTATTTTGATTGTCTTTATACATTCGAGCCCTAAGTTACGTTGTAATATCTACATTAAAAAAAAAGAATCTAATTGTGTTTATATTTATTTCACTTCAGTTTATTGTAAAAATGTCTTTTAGTCATGAATATGACACAGTGGCGTACAGCTCACGATCGTAGGAGATTCATAACATAGGTTCAACGCGTCAATTTTATTTCGAATAATAATGATGTTCAAATGCATAAATATTGAACTGCCTGTCAGTTCTAAGTCCATATATGTAAAAATATAATCATTTGTGACAGATATCACAACGAAACGTCAACTTCAGCTCAGTGTTGGATGTTGGTCGCATCTGCCTCTGACAATCCCGTGCTAATTTCTTTTTTACGTAGCTTACCCCTAACCTCCCCTCAACTACCACCATTGTATACCAAAAAACAAAGAAATCAATGGCCGCACATCCACCCATAGTGGGTATTAAAATAATGTTTTAAAAATAAGTCAAAAAAAATAATAAAAACAACGTTTGGTGTAAGTTATCGATAACCTACAGTATTAATAATACATCATGTACAATTTTTGATGATTTTACCAAAGAATGCTTCAATTGCTTTGTATCGTGTCTAAAGATACGTTGTTGTTATTAAATTTTCTTCATCCCGAACTATATGATTTATCATTTTATGAAATATTTTGTTTTTGTTAAATCTATCGTAGAAAACTATAATGTATAATTTTTGAAATGCAGCATATGAGATTCGTAATATGAAAAAAATATCTTATATATTTGTCCAATATCACGAATATGTTTTAATCGAGTTTTTTTTTGTATGTAGAAATATGATTTATATTTCATTTTTTCTTGAGAAACAGCGTATAGAATAGAAAATATGAACCTTCACATTTTTAGTTGAAAAAACAAATTTTTAATTTAAAATAAATAATATATTTTTCTATTTTATTTACCGTAATAAACATTAGGTGCATCTTGAAATAATGTTTAACCATACGTGTGTATTTAAATTGTTAACCCAAATTATGCTTTTATGATGTTCTTACAACATCAAAATTTGTAAATTAATTAATTTTGATTTAATCATGAAAATTAGCTCTTTCTAAAATATATATTCTCTTTCTCATAAGTCAAGATAACGAAATCCTGTTCACACTGTTTAATCAGTAGAATCTTTTCTTAAAATAAAGGTACATCTAAATTGTGTAAGCCCTTATAATAATTTTGAAGAATATTCTGCTAGCCTCGTTGAATAAAATGTACAACATCCCATTAGCGCGATACCCTTTTACAAGTTCAAGAAAAGTCACAGTTTGTAATCTCCACAAAAAAATCTTGCTTATGAATAATACAGGTACTCATTTCCTGCTATGAAAAATGGCATTTTTTATATTTATATTTCTGCATAGAGAAGAATATTGAAAAAAAACAACTAAATATATATAAAGTCCAAATAATTATTTGCTATTAATATCATTTATTCATAAAATCTATATATAATCACTAATAAAACTAGATATATTTCAATTATTTTGATTAATTTATTACTGGCATGGCGAATTTTTCTATAAATAAATACAAATGTACTATAATTAAAATAATCAAAGAAACAATCACACCATAAATGATATAGAAATCAATCTAAAATATCAACTGTTGGAGCCCAATAACTCCGGAAATAAAAAGCCTAGTACTAGATATAAAATACAAGCGGCACGAATTGTTTGTTCACCAATTATGTATACCAAATTTAATGTCAATCCGCTGAGTATCTTCAAAGGAGAGGAAGCGACAAATTTGGTCTTACGAGCGACCGAGTAAGTAACGACTAAAACTATATAAGTTATATATTTTTGGATTCAAGACGATAAAAGACGAACTTTTTGTTAAAGAACTTATTCAATCCGACATACTTACAGACACACAACCAAATGCTTTAGCTTTACGTAAGGTGCACTAAAGATATACAAAATAACTAAAATTCTATATTTACATTTCAATTTCCACAGTATGGAGAATCCTTAACAGTGGAAATAAGTTCGCTAGAAACACTAAGTTTATTCACAATGATGTTGTTATATATTTCAAAATCGTAGTTTGGCTCTGATTCTGAAAACTGTTATGACGCAATTGGCAACAGTGACATTAATTAAATTTCAATATCAGAACCACTATTTTGATGAATAGAAACATCGCATTTTCTCTGCGCAATTTCTCTCGTTAAAAATATCGTAAAATTAATATATTGATCGGATAAACTTTGTTTTATTTTTATCCAATAATAAGTCTTCCAAGTATTTTACGGAAATTTATTGAAACGTTTTATGTATTTAAAAGTTTAAAATACATTTTGGATTCAGATTTAAAGATGCAAACCCACTGAAGGAAATATTTTAGGACTGGTACGCAAATATGCTTATCACCCCACAGATATTATCAGTTAAAATATTTGTAGAAATATATCAGTGGCTGAGATATATTTCTCTTTGTAATGAATATTGTTCTACAGTAGATACGAATTTATTTATAAAGTCAAACAGAATGTGGTTTGGATTTGAAAAAAATGTTTGTGTTCAAAGAACAATATTGTATATTTTATTTAATTGAAGTAATTATTTGTAAAACAGTGTAAATTAATTAAATGAATACAAGCTTCTCATTAGTATTCATTTTAATTGTAACACATTTAACTTAATTAGTAACTATGAACATTGAAATGCAAACCACATCTACCTGTGTCTTGATAGACTTTATATGTACGTGATACAAAAGAATTCTTTTTCTTCTTGTTGCTAAGTTAATTATATTTATCACATTTCGTGTTGGAAAATGTAAAATATGAATGATTTTGTAGCAAATTTCTAATTCAAATGGTTGAATATAAGTTTTTTGTTCATTTAAACCTCATGAAGTTTTGTTTATTAGGTACATACATGTTAGATAACCTTTCTAAAGGTACGTGGTATGCTTAAGTTCGCGGTGGCGGTTTTCAGTATACTACACTATCAATTTAATAGCGGTCAGGATTTCCTGAATAGTTCGACATTGTTAAGAACGATGCTTTAGATACTTGGAACAATAAAAACTTGTTGCTATGGGGAAGCTGTCGTGTTTCTGTGGTGTTGCATCAGCTCAATAAACGTACTTAATGAAATAGCAAAGTTACAACAAGTTACATGGTGTAAAATACAACTAAACCAATATAAATTACATTATAAATATAAACGCATCGATTGCAATTTTGTTTAGATAAAGTTTTCTTAAAAAACTATCATTTTTGTGTTCCTATTCCTACAAGCCCATCAAAATAATTAATTTTAAATTATTTCCTACGTTTTTCCATACTTCCATTCGTTTTCATATAGCTACTAATTGGCGTTCTATATTTACCTAATGTCAATTGATTTTTTTAAATATATTTTTAGATGTTATTGTTTACCTGAATTTAGCAATTTACGTAAATATTTTATTTTTGCGACATTGATAGACAATATTGAAATTGTGTCACGAGAAGTTAATTTCACTGTGTCGACACTTCAATTGCAATATTAATTCGTACGAAAATTCGTTTTATCATCCCTTTAAAACGAATTTACAAACTACGCTACTATTTAAATGATAGAGATTCTCATCTAATGCTGTTCTCTAGTCGTAGTATAGCAGATGTATATTGGCTATCAAATTTATCAAAATAAATATCTATTTAAAATAGCAAATTTTGATTTGATTTGTGTTAGAAAGTAATCATTTTATTTTAACTTTATTACTTAAATATATGAATAAAAGTAGATTATAATCCATAAATTATAATTTTATATAATACAGATCATATAAATAATAATACAGATATTATAAAATTGTTTACAGATTATTATCGTTTTAACTCATAGTAGATGGGAATAAGCAAAAAGTTATGTATGTATGTATGTATAATTTACCATAGAAATAAAATTAAAGTAACGGCCGCTAAAGCTCTATTAATATCTCTTATTAGCTCGCTCGGACAACGTATTACTGAGTTTTTTAGAAAGTAATGTAATATCATAATTGGGGATTTACTTCTGTGTGCAATTATACATATTTTATGTAATTTTGTTATAATTTTACGATATTTACATGATTCTTATAATATACTTCTCAACATAATATATGCTTTGTATTTAGTTGAGCCCTATTTAACAACATTATGGTGAAAGAATAGTTTTAATTGTGCAATAACTACTTTCTTACAAACAATGGATAGACAAGACAAACAAAAGCAATAGTGATAAAAAGTGATTTAAATTAAGTTATATTGAGACGTGGTGGTGGTCTCTGAACACTAACTTCAGTAATTTATTAGAATTGGCGTAAAGTTGTTGGTACACGATGCTATGTTCAACGTTGAAAGCAAAATATCGTACGTGACCAAACTTTGTCGGCCAACCAAGCCTGACATCGTTTATTGTATCAATTAAATCAGCAGATGACACATCTAAAAAATACACTATTTACCAAAATTCTTAATACACTACTAAGGCACTGAGAAAGAGATAAAAAAAGTTAAATACATTTTTGAAACATTAATTTAGTTCGGTTTTATGTATTTGAATATTTAGTATCAAAATAAGATCCATCAACGGGTTCATTAATAAAATATGTCCGGAGCATGTGACTGAAATTGTATGACGATGAAAGGATAGAATGAAACAAAAACGTAGGCGCGTTTCATCGGATGAGGGATCAAATCATTTGGTATGTGCGTGCCATCATGTCATGCATTTGCTTACATGTTCAATTTTTGTTAGTGAATTGTTTGTTGATATTGTCACCCGAATTGAAGCTTTTGATAGATGTGATATTGGTTTAAAAACACTTTAAAGTTGCGATTTTCAAGTCGAAATGTGCATAGTATCAGATATCACCTTTATTGCTTAAAGGAAAAACTTTCATACGACTCAAAGGCCAATAATAATAACAATTTTTGTTGTATCCTTTATAGCAATTTATAAATGAGAAAAATAAATGTAAACTTTCAAACGTTTAATTTGAAATATCTTCGTTGATTAAAACCGGAGAAAATTCCACGCCACGAGAAAATCTTATTCCGTTATATTATCTGACACGCAGATTATTATTTTATTTCATTTCTCAGTAATTTTATTATGTCAACCACGGGTAATTGCTGGTGACGTATAAAGAACTATTTATTTTTGTAAAAATACGATAAATGATTTGTATTACAGTAGAAGTTTTTACAATATACATCATAAAAACTTACTCTATAAAATTGTATAGGTATATTTTAATTTTATACCTACACAACACGCTAAAAATTTAGCCAACTCATGTTAAATTATACCATATTTTTACAGTGTATATATTCACTAAAATATTTAATTGATGCAAAAAATGACAGGTTATTTATCATTGTTAATTCATTACGTAAATAAATATATTTGATATGTGTAATAAACAAATATTTGATTCAAATATATTTCATCAATATTTAATTTATATATATATATATATATATATATATATATATATATATATATATATATGTATATATATATATATATAAATATATATATATATATATATATATATATATATATAAATTAAATATTGATGAAATATATATATATATATATATATATATATATATATATATATATATATATATATATATATATATATATATACGTATATATTTATCGCTAGTAGTACACTGTAATAAATTTGAACTATAAATACAGTCAAGTGTATCACTTTTACAATACCTATTACTCGTATTTAGTAACAATTTATAATAATTTTACTAAATTATATTTCTGTAATACACATTACATAGTAATATTACAAATGTTACTACGCATTTTAATCTAAGTAACATACTATAAAAATACTAAGTTATGTTACACTGGTAAGGTAAAGTAGGAAGTATGATTAAATAAGGTTAGTTTAGTATGATGTTATATTGTATCCGTTTAGTATGGTTAGTTATATTTTATAGTCGGAGTCGTTGAATTCGTTTTAGTAAAATTTTCGTAAATCCCAAAATTGCTACCTAAATTTAATCTAATTTAATTAACTATATTCTAACAGCTAGTACTTGTATTTAATATTAATTATAAATTTAATGTTGAGATAATTAACCGTGCTGGTTTGGCTGGGGTCTAGATTGCAAAACACATTATGCTATGTCCAAGCCATATTGTCTACGAGTAGGCTATTGTCGGTGACCAGATCGACCATTATTTTGCGCTTGGCGAGCAGTGCAGTGGTTAGCATTGGCTACATACTATGGATACTATTTAATTCACAAGAGGACAATACTGGGTTCAGTCTACATATTATAATATGTCGTCGATAAATAATGCTAATACAAAATAAACATATCAGTGAACAATATTGACTATTACTAATGGCCATAAAGTACACATTTAAGAAAAATGGATATTTATAGCTTTAAATTGATTATATTATAATGCTTAGGTTTTTTCCATTGGAAATGTAATGAATCAATATGAAAACAAACAAATATTAAAATAAAACATTTTTAGAAACTTTTAAAAATATATTATAGATAATCAGAAAATACTATAAATAACAAATTGCTAGAATATAAAGCTTAATTTTTATTTTAAAAACCCTCTCAAGGAAATGAAAAATTATTAAAAATGTAGCGCAATTTTTATCTCTTAATTGTTATAAATAAAAAATTATAAAGCAAATAAATCTTGTAAACAAATCCATGCTTTGAAGAATTGCTTTATATATTATTGAATTAAATCCGTTTGTTTTATATATTATTGAATTAAATTCTTTATCTAAATGTAATTCATTTATAGAACTGAGTTATCAGGTTCTATATTCATAAAGTTCTGTTTAGAATTAGCAAGTTTACACTAAAGAATCATTGGGCATGTATTCATTTCATCATTGATTCGGTACACCGCACAACTTGCTTGAAATGCATTTGAGGTTAATCTGTCTCTGGTAGCAGCGAAGCCAAGTGAAAATCGGTATCTCTATGCGCGCTTGAAAACTTTGACCGGTATACCAACTACCAGAGAAATTATTTGATATATTGTTTAATACTGTATCATCATAGACACTGAATATCTTAATAAAACAACTACCACCATGGAATACATTCTCTAAAGATACTACGAAAAACTTATTAAATTTGATATGCTTATTATAAAAGCTGTTTGTGTTATGTAGGTCTTGTTTTATAGACTGTATATCGTAATTATACTGATATTTCAGAACGTTGTAAAATATATTTACTGGTGTTTTTCATTCTTGTGTTACTAGTTCCTGCATTCTAAACTATCGTAAGTAATAATAGGATAAGGTTGTAATGTTTTTCTCAAAAAATATTGAACTAAAAAATATATATTATAAGTAGCATAAATGTCAGTTTTAGAACACTTTGAATATAAAAATGTTCGCAGTATCCTACACTTAATATGTCAGTTTAGGTAAGTAGGATACTAAAGTATAAATATAAAAATTCAATGAAATATAATTCAATTTTTAAACTATATAAATAATAAATGTTATTATTCTATAATTTCATTAATTGTGTTCACTGACAATTCAAGCGTTTACTGATCACAAATAATTAATTCAATTGTCTTCTTTATATTCTATTCGAAAAAATTAATTAATTTCAATCGTGATTTCTTAGCAAATGGTACATTTTTGATGAACCCTGTGAAATAAATGTTGTTGCTTTTATTTTTAATCTTAACTTTTATTCTGTAACTGCAGATATTTTTAAGATATTGTGGAATGGAAAAATGACTTCTTTTGACATTTTTTATAGCTAGAGCGTTCAAACAGCTGTCAAACAGTTGTCATTTATAAAATAGTCAATATGAATTCAAGGTATTCAAAATGTATTTCCGTTAAAATCTCAATTTGGACATTGTTCGTGAGCGCAATACTTATTACCCCCTATAAAAAAGTAAAAATAAATCAAATGCGATCTATTTCATATTTAAAGAAATGTGTGTTTTGAGAATAAAAATAATTTTTAATTTTAATCAAATACATTTAGGTCTTTTATTTTAGTATGCAAATTTATATAATTTTATGCAATTAGAGATTATAAAGAGAAAACATTTGAAAGCAACAGTTTATTATTGATATATTCATATAAATATTCTTTGGATTTATATTGATCTTTCTATTTGTATTCAACCTAAGATATTTAATGTATAGTTCGGCAACAAAATTAAAAAATACAGTTTGACCGAATAACACAATTCACTGATTATTTTGTCGCAAAAACAAAATGTTGATGAAGCAACAAGTGCATATAAAAACATGCATGTCAGTCGCAGAAGAACTATATAGCAGAATATCTAATGGTAATATAAACAGTCAGGCACACGCGACATATAAACAACACACATGAACATACAAGTATGTTTTCATGTCAATTTCAGGTTCCGTACAAATGTGATTCTGAAATTTATGAGGTATAGTATCATAAAAAAATGACATTACATTAAAAAGGAAGAAGTAACTTCATGGTCATTCCATATATTTCAAAGTACATTTTTATGAAGCGAAATATTATTTGGTTTGACCTTCGACCAGGAAGCCCGTAGAGATAGATAGCTTAATCGCAGTGAGCGGTCTCGAAACAATATATGACTTCTAGACTACAGACGGATGTTATGTCGTTTACGTAAATGTGCTATTTTACGTTAATACATTCTTTTTGCGAAATTGATAGCCAATATTAACATTCTACGAAATGATTAACATAGAACAGTATTAGAGGAGAATATATTGACCATTTAAATTGCAAAATTTAGTTCGTTTTATCATCCATTTAAAATAGATTTTCTAATTTTAATGAAAATGATCGCTACAGAAAAATAATCCAGTAATACTGTGCTCTACTTAACATTTGACAGATTTTCAATATTGGCCAACAATTTCGCAAAAAATAAAATATTTACGTAAAATTACAAATGTAGATAAATGACAACCATAATTAGTACACACAATCTTATTATATAATATAATGTTCGTTGTAAGTGATTAACTGATTAGATCCGTAACCTGTCAGCTGACGAGCACCGCGAGTTGCATATTCATAGGTGTTATATTATTAATAATATGAGATTTCAACCGCGAACGCGTAAAATTATACATGTTTGGAATACATATTTGCAGAGAAAACTTCTACAAGATGTGAAGCGTAAATTAACCAAAATATTTGTTACTAAGCAATTGTTGCTGTGTTTTGTAGTTTTTCACAGACCTTCGCTAATTACAAAAATAATCGTGTGCGCCAAGTATTAGCTACTTGTAATCGGAAGTGTTGCTGAGTCGTGTTTTGTATTTGTTGTTGCATTGGTACGAATTTAACACAACTGTATTTACCCGGTCGATGAGTTCGGTTCACTAGGGAGGTCTAAAGTGTTTGAATTAGTACTTGAATAGACCGCTAGTCGTAGTAAGCACAGAGAAGGATGTCTGTATCCTCATTGGTATGCAGGAGCAACGGTCGCACGAACTTAACTGAATTGTTGTCCGTCAAAGGCTAGTCGGACGAAATAATATACAAGTGGACAAAATCGTTCATATTTGACGTTGGAAAATGGCATTAATGTCAAAACGAAATTCCAACAAGATAATCCTCATTCCTGGTGCTTTTCATATTCATTGATTTTATCTTGTGAACGATGTTTTCTATTTTATACAACATTTTGTATGAATTTCACCTTATATTATTGAAAATCATCACTTCTTGACAAAATAATGATGAAAGAAATTCATCTTGACATTTTTGTAATTACATGCATCCGCACGTCGTGTGTGTGTGTGACTTCTATAGAAATGTAATATCTATATAGATTCTGTTCAAACATTTGCTATAAATTATACCAATGCAAGTTTGAAGTATCTCTAATTCAAATAATTGAATTGTCAAAGATATCCAATGCCAATCTTATGTAATATGTTCAATTCTATTTGGCCACAGTTGCAAGACCATGGAGTGTGTAAATTTTAATTACTAATAAATATTCATCAGATGCATTTCTGTCAGCCAAGGCGAGTTTCAACTTGGTAGAATCTGCAATCTATATCTCTGTAATAATGTCATTCACTCAAATCAACTTAACGTAACGTAACGTAACGTATAGTAGAATGTTTCTGCAAGAGCGCATCTTAAACTCTTATACTTTGGGTTTTGAGTCAATCTTGTACTAATGACCTATTTAAATTCACTAGCTTTTGAGTCAAGTTTCACTCAACGAAAACGTTGAAATTATTTATTACCGACAAAGTTAGAGGTTGGTCTTTCGTCTAAGAATGTGATTGTCTTATTAAAAGCCTTTAGGAACTTCTTGTTTTATTGTAATGAATAAGGCAAAACATTTTCGATTAACCATGTTTTGTTTTAAGTTGAAATTACTAAAATATACTTCTTAGACTTGACTTTCTTGTCTGTGTATATAATATTGTTTTATATTTGTTTTAAACTTTGATAGTCATGCTTACTGGAAACAATTTAGTATAAATGTTGAACAAATATAGAAATTCATTAATTTCTAAATCCGTTTTCCAATACACACTTATAAAATTATACTGCTCCTCTAGTAACTTGGCTAAATGTCAATTAGTGTACGTTGGTTGTCAATACCGGGTGCAATTCCCCGTAAAATGAATTTGACTAATTTTGAACATTCCAAATTTTACAGCTAATTTATTATTATTTATCTATGACTATAATTTTCTAATTTGCGAATTTCGAATGCCAAAATATAATAAAAGGGATTATGATAGATTAGCTGTATTACGTTTCTATGTGTTCTTGATTCTATGGAATTGAAAATAAACGATAGTTTGTATGTATGTATGTATTCGTACGTATGCATATAAAGCATTGTCCATATGGCTAATGAGAAGCGCCACGAAACGGATCACGTAGCAACATTGTTAATGCGTTTATCGAGCGTTTAACAGAGTTTCAGTACTGGTGTATTACTGCTGAATGAGCAGTATCATCGAATAACTTTACATCCCAAAATTAGCGAATCATTCTCGGTGACATTACAAAATTTCAAACATATTTGAACCTAAATAGCATTCTTTAAAAATATCGTTTTAAAAGAAACTAATACTGAGGAGAAAAGCTGCGTTTGCATTGGAAACCGCCTGGCCAGTTTTCAATTAGAGGTAGTCATACAATTTGTGCAATTGATTTTCATGGTGAATAAACTTAACATGTCACTTCGCTTATATAAACTATTGTTGAAGTTTCGATACACCCGAACAAGCCATTGTGCTACCTGATAAGCATAGTCCCCCAAACCTAGCACTGTCAATCACTGTCCTAACTATACCAAGAGTACGACTTGAGTTGGGACGCTGGACGCGAGGTCCAATATTAGACAAGATCATCCTTATTGTCCTGACAGATGGTACAGGATGAATTTTGCATTCGGTTCGTGATATTTTTCGTTATATCTTTAGTTTGTTCTTTAATTAATCGGTTGCTCAAGTTATTAAAGTTTTTAACGAATCTCACTTCAAGGTGTTTTCATAAATGTGATTACGAGAATAGTATTTTTTCGGGTTATTATAAATAATATAATTTTTGCCATATCTCATGCCCATTACGTATATTAAATTGGGTGTGTTTGTGTCATTCCAGACATTTATAATTTGTCTACTTTTAATATTTCGTATTAATTTTTTTAAAAAATAAACAGAAAATAATATAAGCCCATAGAATATTTATAAATATTTTATATACCTACGACAAATATTAGAAATAAAGTCATCTAAGATTATAAAAAAATATTTATAATTTCCTATATGCACCTCTTTAAATTGATACTTCATACTGTAATGCACAAATTTTTCTGGAGCGAATATTTATTCTCATTTTTAAGTATAATTTGATAGATTATACTTTCAGTGTTTGATTAATAACGATCCTGTATTTCACTGACATGTTTTTACAGTGAAGACGTGAGGATCCATCACGCTTGAAACGTCTCAGCTTTTTGCAACTGAATTTCAACTGAAAATTCATGCTATGCTAATACTGAAATATTTTTCTAAGTTAAAAAAAATAAAAAAATAATTTACGTAGTAGTATTGTTAGTATAAAAATGCAAACAAATAAATCGTATATCTAAAACAATTTTTATAAAAATAAATTATATTAGTTATAATGTAATAAAATTATAAAATAAATTTCTAAATTCAAAATTATTTATATAATTATAATTTTAGTTTTAGTATAATATGAGTTTGAAACCAAACTGTTCATCCCATCTCTGAACAGCAGAGTGAACTACATCTGGTATACCGTCCATATCTGTATAGGTGCCTGAATTCGGATATCCTGCACATCTTTAGGTTGCAGATATCTAGATAGAAATCCAGTTTATCTGAAAGATGGCAGTGGCGTGCGCTTTCGCATAATTTTAATCGATCTTTTATAAGTGCAGGATAAAATTAAAACTATTTATTTATTTGTATTTTATATAAAACATATTTAAATATGTATCCAACACTTATTCAATTTTATTATTTCATATTTAGTTTAAAAAAGGATTTATGGTTATTAAATAACACATAAATATGTTGTCTTCCCCCCATTTTAAGAAAAAAATCATAGTTAATGATTTAAAAGCATTTAATTGTTTTCACCACCGATCATGAAATCTAAAACATGGTAACAAATTTATTCTGATCGCAACGATTGTTTAAAAGTATCGATGTGAAGAGTAAAGGGATGTCATAAATCCATCATATAATGCGGAGTAGAAGTTTCGTAAGAAATATAAGAGAATACGAACAATACAAAAATAAGGGAAAAGTTGTGAGCAAACGGAATAAGAAGAGCGTGTAGGAAGAGCTTGATAAATCTAAATGAAGCAAAAAAAGTTTGTAAGGATAGAGTTGAATGGCGAAAGATTGTCAAGATGTGAATAAAGGATTTTCTACCATCCCATTTGATAGGAATAGGCTTGAAGTTATGTATGTATGTATTTCGAAATATGATACATAGTGTTCGTAGTTAATATGAATTTATCGTCTCAAATTTAGCTAAGGACTTAATGATATATAGCGTCGAATCAATATTTTTTAGTGTGTAAGTTTAACCATTAATCCTGGTATTAGTAAAATGGTAATTTACGTAATAAAACCCACAGGATTCATATGTGTTAATGTAATCTTAAAATAAAGTTCTTTAAGTCTAGAAAATTATTATTCTGCACTGATTCCCTAGAACAAAACTTTCCTTTTGTATGAATGAAGACTAGAATTTGTTCAACTAAATCCTTAAAATAAAAAGAAGCTTTTCACTGTTGAGTCTAGATAAAACATGTTCAAATTTACTAATTTTAATTATATCATTATCGTTAGGTAGACACATTTTCACGTCTAAAAAGAAGACAAAGTTCTTAATTAAAATCGTGATATAATGACGCGTTTCGAATATTAACCCAAAACTTTAAAATACGTCTTTTTTATTATAAAATGTTTAAGATGAATTACAAGCCTATAAACTTTTTCAATAGTATTTCTCAATCGATACCCAATTTGGACTGCTAATTTTAAAGTTGAAAGTACAAGAATTATTTTCACATCTCCCTGAATACAAAAACATATGTAACTCATATACTTTGATGTATCGCTCTTAAATAGTTGAGCTTTTAAGTTTGTTATTGTGATTATTATTTTGTTGATCGTGTACACCATTTAATACTCTTGACACTAATTAAATTATTTTTGATATATAGTTGGCCACAGTACTATTAAATTTATATAGACCTACCTAATGTTCCACATACACAATGTACTTTAAACTTATACAAAAGATATAATGAAATATTACCATAACTTAGATATGGACATTGTGAATTTTGCGCTAAAATAATTATAAAATAGTAATTTATGTATGTAACTAGTGTTAAAAGTGTTATTTTATTTTGTGAGTGAGAAGTTTGCGATACGAGGAGAAGTTAAGTGGAGCAGCCCCACGAACTCAAACATACATTTGTTAGTTGTTTTCAGCAATTAATAAATTATTTAGTATATACACTTTTACTAAATGTATTAAGTTAATTAGTTAACGTTTAGTTTTTTAATATCATTTACAGTCAAGATATTCTCTATAAACTTTATTTTATATTTAGGTTTGTTACGTAAAGTCTTTGTTAATCTATTTATGTTGTTACATTTTATAAATAAAAATTGTAATTGAATAAATAATATAGATTTATGTAAACAAAATCTTGGCCTTTGCATAATTAATGTTAAAAACAAGAAAAATTTGCTAAATATTTGAAAAAGTACAAAAATTTATATGTTTGTCTAAATTTGTTTAAAATAATCAAACATTTTCTTCTTTCAGTGCATAAGGTATATGTTTATATAATAATAAAATAAATCAAAACTAATGTTCTAATTTTGTCACCTAATAAAACACTATCATAAAAAAAACACATCATAAAAATATCAGCATATGAGTTATCTTAAATTATATATTTTATGTTTAGAATTAAGTTTTTTTATGCAAAATAAACATATGGAAACAATTTTACGCCACATAAAAACCCAGGTTTACCTATACCTACACAACACACGTTTTTAATATTTTAGCGAGGTGTGTTCGTGGTTCGCAGAGTAAATGAATCTTTTTTTGTTCGCATTTGATTCTGTGCCAGTACGAGACCTTCGAGAACATTTGCATCCATAAATTACAATATCTTAATATTCAACTACACATACAGAGGCAAAAAGAGCGTTAGTTCTGTTCCTCAAGATTGACGAAAGCAAAAAATAATTCATGCTAATTCAGTTCATAATAAATTACTTACATTTCGTTTTAAAAGAAAATAAATATACTACAGAGATCATTACGCCGACGCGTTTATCCTATTATTCCAACCATATTGTAATTTAAGCTTTAACATGTATAGAAAATATATGCTCAATTTACTTAACTTTGACATAATGAAATATTTACATATGTATGTAAAGCAAATATGAATTGATTTTATTTCAATTTTGATAGCGAAATGCATTTTAATGACAATCATATACATTTAATCAATATGTAGCTATGAATTATAAATAAGATTTACATGAAGGAAAATATTGTTTGAAAAAAATTCTAAGCAATATTTATATTTTCGTAAAATAACTATTTCTTATGAAATGAACTGAATCCGCTAACAGGTTGTTAGCTATAGTTTAAATTCTAAATAACCAAGTCGAAAAATACGTATATTTGAATTTTTTTACATATTAATTCAAAAATCGTCATTCTGTAATTATAAAATTGGTATCTAAATCTATAAACCGTAAAATATAAAACAGATAAAAATGATGATTCTATGTTATTATTGGACCACTAAAGCACTCATGTATTTTATCTGAATTGTTTAATATACAACCATAACAATGATATGTTTCGCATACATAATTAAATTTATCGTTGTTATCTGTTCATACGTTTTTTTATATCATTTCGTTTGAAATTGATTATAACATTTTCGACGATTATAGAGATTTATACGACAAAAAAACGATCGACTTTTATACGAACAAATACGAGAAAGTAATCGGTTAGAGATCTTTGTAGGTATTATCGGTAAAAGTATGTGGAGAAGCTCTCGCAATGTCTATATACGAGTAAATCTAATGTCCAAAGCATTTCCTGGAATTTAGGAAAAACTTTTAAAATTATTATAATTGCAATAATAGCGTTTAAATGTATTTCTAAAATTGAAAGTGTTTTATTGTAGAGTACGTTCCGAGTGTCAGAGCACAAAAGTGATGTCTCCATTACGCATTTTGTATGGGGTTTTATGTCCAGTTCTACGTCTAACACTTATATAGCTTTATGAATTTGTCGTAGATATATTTAGTAATAATTGTTTAAATATTTCGATTGTTAAAACTATATAAAACAGTAGGATAGTAGTAGTTTAGTTTTGTTTAATGTACATACATATATGTTATAAATACTATTTCGCATTTAGATTTTTAAAATAAATGTGGGTATATCACCTTTGTGTACCAAAAACTTTACCATTTCTCTTTTAAATAAATGTACATGTGTATCGTTCATAATATTTATATAAATCCTAAACTATATTTACATAATCGTAATCGTAAACTTCAATTCTAACATATGGCTATTGTTACTCGCGCTTCGAAATTAAATCAAGTAAGAAGATAAACGAACCAAATAAAACACAGTCTGAAACAAGTGGCATTTGGAAAAACTGTTTGTATATCAACTTCTTAGTTTTATGATTTCCTCTTGTTTGCTTCTTTTTTAGAGTTTTTCTTCCGTAAGTGTCAAACGATATTTATTTTTACAGATAGCATTATATATATATATATATATATATATATATATATATATATATATATATATATATATATATATATCCATTTTCAGCATATGTGGAGAGAAGGGTGTGCAGCATAACATTTAACCCCAAAAGTCTAAGTGCAAGATTAAGTATTTTGAACATAAACGCTCTTCTTGGACAATATGACATAAAAATGAATCAAATAATATTAACCTATCACAATTTTTTTAAATATTTTTTAACCGTAGGTACTTGAAGCTTACAATAAAATACCAAAACCCCTTCACACAAGATCGAAAGTTCTTTTAGGATTTAGAAAGAATAAAAGTCATTCTCTAATCTCAAAAGAAAATTTACTGAATTTATTGTCCGAAAAAACATATAATAAATTTTCAAGTTCATTATATGTAACACCAACACGAAATTTGTCCTTTCGGGCCGTGTCGGGCGCGTTCGGATACGCTCGGAATTCAAAGTTTCCTGCGAAAAGCTTGGTATGCGTTCGCAGTTTCGCAGCGGTCCTTCAATTAAGCACGTGACCAAATCCTGCTCGGATATCTTCACATAGACGACAAATCCTGACGCGAAGTTCAAAGAGTTACACTGATTTCGTTTAGAACAGTTGTGATTGCGTTTTTGGGACTAGACTAATTTAAAGCTTCCAAATTGTGAAAGAGTGATATACCAAAGTTTTGACTTTTAAATTGTTTTTAAAGTGCGGAATTTGAAAAATATGTATATTTTTTAAGTTGAAGAAATTTTCTTACGATTACAAGGTAATTTTCAAAACTAATTATATAATGTTTTTTTTTGTTACTACAACGTATAGAAAATGTGGCAAATTTTATAATCATTTAATCAAGTTGATTCCAAATTATTTTATAAGAAAAATTCGACGAAATGCATATATAATATATATTTATATTTATGGTAGCAATTGTTGTAATGTTGAAAAAAGAATATTTCAAATATTTAAATGATTAAATTAATGTGATATTTATGGAAATTGTTTTAATTTTATCGTTTCATTCGATAATTGCATGTAAATCTCAATTATGAATACAAAATCTCCAGTTAGTAATTGTTCTTATAATAACAACTTTTAGTTATAACTCAATTAATAAATTGAATTAAAACTAAGTCGAAAGGCAAATTATTGCTGATTCTTAAAGTATTGAAGTATGTTTACATCATAAGTTCAAATATAATATGATTTTAAGACAATTTTCTTTATTAAATATTATTGCGTAATTTTAGATGAGTTTTTTTAATTAATATTTTTTCTGAGAATTTAACAAAATATATAAATATAAATGAATAAAATTATAATGGCATAGCTCTTCAAAGAATCTGTAAATTAGCAGATTTTTTACGTAGTAATAATAATAATAGAAAGGAATAGAATCTTTTACAATGTAGGTATAATAGCATTAAAATATTTCAATTTCTTCAATAAACACCAGTTATCTATAATATTGTTTTTATTACAAAAATAACTCTGAATTAGTAAAATTATATAATTTTATTGAACAAAAAACGAATTTACCTTACTTTTTCACTACGTAAATGAAATAAATTGATTAAAAATGTGTTAGCTTTTTTTAAAATATGACACAAATAAAAGATTTAATAAAATTATACGAAAGTACCTCCATAATCCACGATTCAATTATTTTCCGGTTTTTACTTTTTCTTTAAGTTTGATGTAAACAAATATATATATATATATATATATATATATATATATATATATATATATATATATATATATAACTTCTTATTAAATGAAAATAAAATTTTCTCAAAAAGGAGTTTCAAGAGCGTTGGCTTTTATTGTGCCTTTAGAATACTTAAAATTATAATTATGTAAACAGAAATTGCGTCGTAACGTTGAAAATGTTAAATGAAATTGCAGAAAAATATAATTTGTTGTATCAGAGCGCGTGTGTATTCAGAGTAAATATTAATTGAATGTACTAATTCAAGTAGCTGTTACGGATGTTGCACTAGAGAGTACTGCAATAATGTTATTCTTTTTGTCAGAATTTAAAAAATCAACATCTACCACATGAAAACTTTCGAATATGCTATCATGCATTTCAAAAAGTTCCTGAATTGAATCTCACAAACTTTTATTTAACTTTTAATCTAGAAAGAAGTATAGCGAATTGAATTTAAATAAATCCTACTCAAGTTGTTTAAGCACGACCATGTATCATATTTATCAATGTGTAACTATTCGTAAAAAAAAAAAACTTTATTTAGGAAAATTATTTTTCTTTTTTTATTTGAAGTTGAACGTTCCGAATTCCTTTATCAACCAATTTTACCGTTATGACTATATGCCTATATGTCTGTTTATTTGCCTTCGCGTGTGTGTGTTTTGATTAGGCTATAAAATAAGTAATGATCTATTTTATAATTTATCAAATTGCTTTGTTTTGGAGAATATTTAGAGCAAATATGTAATAAATTATTGACGAATATCAAATGCATTTTACTATAATTCAACAAGAAAAACAAGCATTACATATTTTAGTGTAATATTCATTTAATTAAGTAAAATTTATATAAAAACTAAAATAAATTTACTAATATTCCACAGTGCACTTTTGTTATCTATTTTAACTTTTTTAAATGATGGTTTCTGTTAATATGAAACTTGTAATTTATAACACCTAAAAAACGCTGAAATACAAAAACCCGTAGATTTATCAAACCATAAACAGTAATAAATTAATAAATACGATAAATTTATTCATATGTAGTTATAAATAAAATTGTAGATATTCTGCATAATCTAGCTATTTTATGCATAATTTCATTTTTTCATGCTCACAACTATTATTATGCCCATAATTATTGCCGCTAGTTATTTTCCTCAAGGGGCTCAAGTTTCCAAAATAGTTCAGACGTCCCTGTATATAATGGACAAAAATATCAATAAATCACTAAGCTCTAGTTTGGAATAAAGTTTTTGTTATAATCTCCGTGGTATATGCATCTCGCCAACGCGCTGTCAAATGTTCTTTGCAACTTTAAATCTCAATTTTTAACCCATGATATTATCAACCAGATTAATTATAACACAAACAACTATAGTTTGACCGTAGCAATTTATTACAGACTTGCATTATACGTATATAACTGAAATAAATTGAATCATATATATATATATATATATATATATATATATATATATAATTATATATATATATATATATATATATATATATATATATATATATATAATTATATATATATATATATATATATATATATATATATATATATATATATATATATATATATATACAATTATATATTTCACTGATCAATTTCTCATTAAAATTTAAATCAATTTTGATTTGTAATTGGTAATCTATAATTTAATAAACGATATTGCTAATATAGTTCCTATAATTAAACAACTTAGGCGTCATCTCCAAGTTCAGAAATTATCAAGGTACTAATTTATAATTTTATTATTAGTAAAAATTATATTATACTAACGGGAGGAGTAATGCAGGGATTAGGTATAGACTTAAAAGTCAAGCATTAATGAAACGGTACACATTTGGATTCGTTCTTGTTTAGTTTTACTAAACAGCAACTCGGGCGTCAACAGTTGCAATCAATGATGTTTCAAAGCATAAACTTAGGTTTAATGTAAACAAAAGATTTCTAATATATAGTTGTTTCATTTACCTCTTTCTCTCTCATTCTCTTCCGAAACAAATATAGGCCAACAGTTGTAATATAAAACGAAACATGTTAATATAATGAAAATTATTTAGCAATCAAAAATTAATATATAACGAAAAGATTATAATAAATTATGATAATTATGATTCTCTTTGATATAACTAAGATATATTAGGACATATATTACTCTAACGATATTTTGGGTGTGAAATTGCTGTCAAATTATTTTGTATATATGGCTCAACTTTTCTCTGAAGAATAATATGCAAAGGATGCTATAACAAGTTTATATAAATCGGCCCAGAGCTGGTTGAAAATGCAAATTTATATTGTGATTTCAGATTGCTGTACCAGTACAGCAATGTAATGTGATTTACACAAACGTTAGCCACTATTAAATTAAGTCGTTTCCAACAATATTCAACGAGCATAATACAATTCGAAACGTTTGTCCGAACAATTGTAAAATTAATATTTCATATATAAATCGTAAGATTACTAAGAGAAAATTATTATTCCGATTGTTTTCATCAATTTACTTTTAAATAAATCCCAAAACAAGCAAGTTCACTGTTGAGATATAACACGCACTTCCTTAGGGAAATAATATTGACATCTAATATAACACATTTGTTCTTATTTTTTAATACACTGTTTTTTAAAAGTATATTTTATGCTTAATGATACCAATTAGCGCAGAATAGTAAAATCTTATACATCTATTGGATTTTTATTACAAAAATGTCAAAAATATACTTAGGTATAATTAAAACTATTTTTCCTGTTAAAAAAGTAATTTATTTAAATATAGATTTGAAACTAAAAAAATCACTCACCCATCGTAAAGATTTGTTTTGCAGAACACTTCTGAAATAGAAAAATGCGTAATTTTAGAATTTCGAAATAGATAAGAAAAAATAAACTTATTTTCTTAAATTATAACTAAAATAAACATAAAATTACTTAGCTAAACTAATACTGTATTTACAGTTTCGTACTACATGAGAATAAACATACTTAAAATTGAGTTAATTTCTGGGTTTGACGTTGATACATAGTTCAAATTGAATAAGTTAATATTTGGTATAGTCAAATTTAATTAATATTTAGAGTTTAAATTATAAATTGTTTATAAGTCTAAAAAGTTAATGATTTAGGGTGAAATGCTTTCTCTAAGAAGAGCCAATTGTATATAAATAACTGAAAAACATATTTAATTTGAGTCATACAAAATATCATTTGGCTTCGATTTATATACTTTTATCTGAAGAATGGAAATAATAGGCATCAGAAACCTTTGAATATTTTTTTACATTATTCTAAAGACTATTAACTCTTTGTTTATTTTCTTAAAAAGTTATAGCTATTTTTTAAATATGAATTAATTAATTAAGATTTAACAGAATGATGTCATAAGCACAACCAAATACTGAAACACATAAGTAACTTAAGCAATTGACACAAAAACAAAATAACACCAAGAACTACCGACCGAACAGAAACGTTTAGAGAAAACGATTTTTTGCTAATTGTCTACACTACTCCATTGATTAATACGTTGAATTTGAATGCACGTAGCGTCATTGTTATACATATGTCAAACGCGAATATTTATCCATTCATGACGTTTTAAAGTAATTGATTTACATACAAATTAATGATAATAGCATAAGCGTAAAATTATGAGATGCAAGCAGGTATGAGGTATATGAATTAGTATGTTAATTTAAAAAATAAAACTGTTTCAATTACTTAATTTGATACATTTATAATGCATATATGTTAAAAAAATGATCTTGAGTAACAAAATGTTCAAAACTCTACAATTCTAGATACTCGTAACATTGTGATGTGTATTTCTTCACAATTTCCATTGTTTAAATTTTAACTTTTTGTTTGTGAATAATTTGTATTATTGCCATATTTCATGTAAATATATATTTTTCCCGTTATTGTTTTCTTTAAATTTTGTAGATCTAATATATAGACACCAAAAAAAAAAATGTTCAAACCTAATATTATTTTAAGCATCAGCTTTTTCTTTAGCTATATATCGAGCTACCGCATTGTATTTTACAGTACCTTAGAACATATTTCAAAAAGTTCCTTCAACAAAAATACGTGAGACACTTACATCTAATAAATATAAAAGAAATGTAAGATATCTAGTGTAAAATGTCTACTACTACGAAAGCCACCATTAATTTTTAAAAGAGGACAGTTTTATATATTTCACATAAAAGAAATGCTGCTATCTATATTAACGATATTTCTGTACCTAATGACGTCAACTACATGCTTCTGTAAGCATATATAAAGTAATAGAGCATACTAGTATGTATATTTTGATATCTCTATTAAATTATGCGTTTACTAATTACAGTGGCATAGGCCAATATGTATTGACTCAATATAGTTTGGAAACAATGCATAGTCCAGTGTTTGGTAACTAGTCATCAGTATTAGTCAATTAATCATTCCAAACCTAGTGATTTGTATTTGGTGAATTAGTCAGACATGCTTTTGTGAAATATATTTAGTAATGTACACAGGATTTCTAGAGAACGAATTAATCAATGTTAATTACTCTGAAGATCATATATCCATATGGATTCAAGATGGACCATGTATATACGAGTATACACACATCGACAACATAAAACAACAAAATCGTAAAATGCTGTCACACACACTTTTATATATGACAGATCACAGTAGCATATAGGAAAACAGACGAAAGGCGGTATACCCATAAAAATAAAAATTTCGCTAACACATTTTGTCGATGTATTTAATTCCGACTTCGCTTGAATTTATTTACGATTTATGAACTGGCAAACAACAGATTTAGCCATCACTTGTGATTTCAATTTTTAAGTGGTGTGATGTGTGATTTGTTTATATGTGTATACATATAAATGCCAAAGCCTCTATTTTCAGAACGCCCTATTTTTTCCTCTTGAAACGTTAATTAATTTTTTAGCAATACATGTATATAATATATACATAATATAAATTAAAGAAACGTTTTGCACTGTAATTAATACTATACGTTTTGTGTTGAGTAATTATTTCGCAATAATTGTATTGTACTTATACTAATATATTATGTATGTTGGAAAGTTCGCAATCTCTTTAGGGAATTGTGAATATTAATAAATTTTCAATTTACTTTATACCGAATTTTATTTTTACAATCTAGAAAGTTTGGATTTATATTTAGATATAATTAAACTTTAAATTACGTGACAAAATAATGTCGATTACATTTTGCATTATGTCTTCAATATATGCCATCAAAAAATAAAGACTGACTCTTATATTTTCATTTACTTTTTGCTAATTAATTTAAATCAATAACGCACTCCGAAATCGTATATTTATCTATTAATAACTTCTTGATACTAAAAGAAATTAATATTCTGCGTTATCCAATGTTTCGTCTAGACAAGGGTCGACATTTTCAAAGAATGTTATTTTATTTGTAATTTCCCTTGATAACGTCGACCTTTGCGTAGAAGAAACGTTGACTTTTATAAATAAAGACTTCATACATCCTAAAAATTCAATTTTATTTTATTATATTATGTAAATAAATAGTTATGAATTCTTTCATTTTAAGTCTTGATTTATTAATTGTAATTTTATAATCGACCGTATAGACAATCGTTATTTTACAAAATAATAAACATTTACTGACACAGTACATAAAGAAATTAATAATAACATGTTGCATACATTTTTTGCTTATTTGGTTGAATTCATTCAATTTAAATGAAAAATATCACCTGCATAAGTATATGGTAATGTGAACAATATTATATGCGATTTTATACGTGGACGTTATAGCAAATAGTCGCTTTGTAACGGATACCGGAGCATGCCAAAATCAATTTAAGACCGGAAGCCAACCCGGTAAAACAGTCGCGTTGGTATACGCTAACTGTATAATGTGCTGTGATGATTGATGGCGTGAAAACGATCACTTTTTTTATTATTTCCTCTCACTCTACGATTTTCCGTATTAGGCCCAATCATAAAAAAATCTAATCGAAATATGATGTAAAATTTCGTTCACTGATTCAATTAAGTCTAATCTTTTTATCTTAAAATCAATTACTGTTGTTAAGTCGCGGTATTTATATAAGTTTGTTTAGTAATTTAGTAATCGGCTATGTGTTTATCAAAATTGAATATTGGGACATTATTTTCATATTAATATCTCCGAAAATGTTTACCTCGTACATAAAATTAAATTGTGGTTTCTCAAGGTGCACCAGCTATTTTAACCAAATTTAGTACAAATATTCCCATAATTTGCTCTTAATGAAAATCTGATAGCTTTATTATTGAATTTAGTAACTTATATATATATATATATATATATATATATATATATATATATATATATATAAAAATTAATTAGCTACATTACAATAGTGCTTTCAAAAACACCTTTTTGTTTAATAAGTTCTCAAAACACCATCTTTCTAATAAAGAATTTTAAAATCAATTTTACGAGGCCATCAAGCTACGCAATATATTAATAACATTTTGTCATTTTATGGCACCGCAAACGCAAAAAAAATTGTTTACTATTATTTATTTAGTTGATCAAATATGTTTTGTAAGTGAATGTTTAGTTAACAGTTATACAACAGTGGTCGACGGTTAAGTTGATAAAAATTAACTAAAAAATGTAACTTCCTATAATTAAGGTAGACATTGTTTTTGTGTACAGAAGCTAGACAAATAGCCTAATAAAAAGTGTAATTGGCCATTATATCCCTAGGTTTAATGGCCATGGAGTTTATTTATCGATTTGAAGGAATTAATTCTCCCGCACACGTTGAAGTATCGGGTGAAAATTTACTTAACGATATTTAAAGACATAGAATATGGCTCGAATATCGCTAATGTTCTAGAATCTGATGAAGGTAATATTAAATTATATTTTACACCACAAAAACTATAGAAAATTATTTATAAATTGTACTTATATTTTGGGTAAATTTATAGCAAAATTTCGAAAATTGAATATGGTTTATAGAAGTATATTTTGACCGGACATCTTTTTCAACATATGAACATAAGTCATATGCCAAATTATATCAGAACGCCATATTTTTGATATGTTGTATCCATAATATGATTATTTTTGCTTCTTCAATCTTTTCCGAGAAAATGCAATTGCACATTAACGTCTGGTTTCATGAATTCTTAGAAGCAAGCAACACATTAAAATATTTTAGACTGAGTTACGTAACTAAGACGTTTTTACGTTTAATAATGAAAATATTGTATTTCAGTTTCGCATTTATACGATTTCTTAATTAGGTAAGTTTACATGATTCATTTATTTTCATTATAAAATTCTTGTTGAAAGACGTCATAGATCAAATTACGCATTTTGAGAAATAACTAATTTTATAAATATACATATGGAACGGATATAATATAATAAAGAATATTCTATATTTAAAATATGTATTCTTTACAAGTGCAAAAATGCAATAAACGCCATTCGTATGCGTTTCACAAAATGAAATATTTTGTTTATAAATTATAGCTTATAACAGTCCAGAACAGAGTAGAGATGGCTTTATTATGTATTGTTTTAATGTTTGAATATTATTAATATTATAATAAATGAAGGCTATAATAAACATCATTTAAGGTGTTTGAATTAAATCATCTAAACTTGCACTAAACTTTTATATAGTCGGTATTTTGTTTAGATAAGAGAGATATTAAAATGGAGATATAGAATAATTCATTAAAATTTATTATGTTTTTATTAGCAATTATTATGTTCTAAAAGTATTCAAATAAATTAAATACCTTAATAGCAGAATATATTTTTAATGCTACAATATTTCGAATATTTTACTAACCTATCACTCAATCGATGTCAAATGTCTAGTCACAAATTATTTATTAAATATAATTTCCCATACCTACGGAACTATGGCAACATAAATAAGAAATTTAAGAATTTCAGTAGCAATTTTCATGTAAGTATGTACACTATTCATTTCCGTAAAAATCTCGTACGAAATTTTTCATCATTACTTCCTTATATACATTCGTATAAAAAAGTAAAAACTGAACATACTATTATCAATACTTCTCTCGGTCGATGTTTCCACTTTAGTAAAATAAATAAATAAGATTTAAGAATGTTTAAAATATTATTATTGTTTTAAATGATACATCTTTCACAGTGAAATAGCAAATATCAGCTATACGATCTAATTGTCTCACTCACTTGCCCTGATTGTGTAGCAATATGTCTGACTGAGACTACCGATTATAGCATATCTTATATTCAATCAGAACAGTAAACGTGAATTATCAACTTAAACACAAACATCAAAAAGGTAAAAGAGAGCAAAGAAAAACGAAAATGTTAGTTTCTTATAGGTGATATTTCGTCACAATAGGATATTTTATGATTAGTATTGTATTTGGAAAATTACCCTAAGTATACTGGTGCGAATAGATTTAAAGAGCACTCGCAATGTTTATGGGCAGTAGACTATTAGGTACTATTTCAGACACACTATTTTAGTGTCTTTAGAAACAAACCTAACGGCCTAGAACCCTTAACCAAAGCAAAAACAAAGCGCCTTTAATCGGGATACAAAGTTCGAATTTTAGTTACAACACGTTATTTGTGTTCCATGTTCCATGGACCATGAACTACGTCCAAGTTGAAATATCACACATATACACATGCAACAAACATGACTAAGCTACGTTCCTTTGTGAACTTAGCCAGTAATCAGGCCACCCTTGGCTTGTTCTGCAAAAGCCGTATCAACTACAAAGGCATATATTATATGTTAGTAATTTAAAAAACATTAAAAACATATTTGATAAAAGAAAATATTTTATTTGCTACACTATAATCAAAATATTGCGCTTTTGTGCTATCAAATAAATTATTATGAAATTGCTATAGGTTTTTTTCTTATTATTAACAAACAATATTATATCTTTTATAACTTTTATAATGAGTAAAATCCATAAAATGAATTCACCAGTAACTGAATACACAAACTTAGTTTTTCCTGGTAATATACTCCAGGTGTAAATAAACAATGTTTATATGTATATGCCATTGCACCTTTTTCTATATTATGATAAAACTTCTAAATTTAAATTTGCTTGTCAGGAACCGAATACTAGCATATACACAAGGTATTATCTCGAACGTTTTGACAAGTTTTTAACGCAAACACATAAAATTGATGACGTATTTTAATAGGAATTTGTATTCAATTAATATTTAAATTTGAAATACGATGCAACTCAGTATTAAAAACGCTACAGTATTTACTAATATTTATTAAAGAAAGTGAATTCTTTAATAAATTCAAATTATATTTATTGTAAAAATGTTCAGAATTGTACAAGTTAATCGTCATGATAAACTAATATATTTTGTAATTAAATCATTGCAGAAATTCTATCTGACAAAAATCAGAAGGAAAAAGTGAAAATGCCATTTTTTAAGGACTTTATATTTTTGGAAACCATAGGTAGGTTGTATGTCACGTCCCCGGTATCTTACTGTCATATACGAAAAATGCAATCGCTTACATATACATCCAAACTGAGAGCGTTATCATTAGCGATAACCTCACATATCTTGTGGCACAGTCTTATACATGTCTTGCGGGTTCTTCTTATACTCAGTGGTATGTTACGACACAACCTTGGTGGATTTTTCAAGGCTTTATAAAGATGATTTTTTCCATGATTTGTTTTTAAAGTATTGTGTAAATTGGGTTGCACAAATTTATATTAGTAGAATACGATTATAGTGTTAATTATACTTATGGTTGATATATATATATATATATATATATATATATATATATATATATATATATATATATATTATATATATATATTATTGATTACTATAGAATCTATTGTATACTACTGCATTAGTGAATTTCTAAATTACTTGTATATAGATATGAAACATATATTTTTATATTGACAACATGTGACATTATTCGATGTTCAATATAAATACTGATTCGATATTTGATCGGTTATCTGAGCGAAAGATATCGTCTTTGCTCTCTGTATGATATCAAGCGAATATATAAATTAAATTTTCATCCGATCACAAATTGAAGCTATACATGTATGGTTGACTTTTCAATGGATATAGTCCGCAGCAAAAGAGATTATCAAATTTCTTTTATATACCCGCTGGTTTATTTCATTTTATTTTAAAATACTATTTACAACTTACAACAAAAATCTAGAATTTTCAAACTAATATTAAGTATACAAATATTTAAAATAATATCGGAAAATGTTCATTCTTTTTTTGTTACAACAATAATTGAAGAGCGCTTTTAAAACTATATTTGTTTCTGTTTGGATAAAAACCAATTTGATTATAATGATAAAAGTACCTGGTCTCAATAGTCATACCGTAGGGAAATCTGACAACGCAATTGCAAACACTGAGTGGGTTTCTATTTTATAACTGTATTTTTTAAACATTTTCTTTTTTTACATTTAAAATATATATAATGTGAATGGTGTATTGTATAAACATCCATAGAAAACAATCTCTTAGAAAAAAAAGTATTTCCCAGTAGATTACATCTAATTTATAAAGAACTAATCGTATTTTAAGAAACTGTCAAAGTCACTCAAAACGAATATAAATTGCTTTTAATGTAAAAACGCAATCTCTATTTTTGTAAAGTGTTTGATATGAATAGATTTTATATGGAGTACATCCTTCTTGATCACCAGTAATTTTTAATTACCAAATTTCAGTAAAATTACGTTATATTATGATTAAATAACAAAATAGCCATTTTGTTGTGTCTTTCTCAATATTATTAATTGCAATTTTCACTATAGACAAAAGGATAATTAAAATTTATTGTTGCATCTGTTAATTAATACACGGATCATATTTATAAAGTGAGACCTTCTAAAAATCTTGTTTTGATTTTTATTTTGTACTTATGTAAATGTAAAGGTGCAAATAGTGCAATATGTTTAATGATTTTTCATTTAACTGAGACATTTAAAAAAAAAAAATGACGAAATACAGTTTACTACGAAATAACTACTTTTTTACGCGACCTTAAAGAGTAATTTTAAAATGCAAATTTTGTAAAATTACACACATTTTTTAGTCTAAAAGAATCACAACTTCAATGCTTTAATGAAAATAAAAAATTGAAATTACACAATAAATAATGGGTGTATAAATAAAGTATATACAAAATGCATTTAAAATTTAGATAATTATAATTAGTAAAATGTTAATATTCCTTTAAAAATTATATAAAGTAAAGGGTTTAGATCGGTAAGAAGAGCAATTAGAGCACTGGCTAGATGAGAATGGATGTAAAAAGGTTTTCTGCCACCCCATTTGATGGGAATAGGCATAAAGTTAAGTATATATGTATGTACATTAAAATTAATAAATTTTCTTAAATTCTATAAATAATATCTAAAAATTCAAATATATTTTTACACTGCTCTACGTATTTGACAGTTTTCAATAAAGTATTCATAAATTTGTCATGGCAAGTTAAACGCATAGGATAATAATTTGCATATGACATTAAGTGTGAAATTAACGCTGTCCTGTTTAATGTAGGACGTGTGTGGAATAATGCTGTAATTGGTACGCTTGTAATCTAGTTATTTGACATAGTAATTGCTAGTTAAAAGCACAAGAGGTGTGTTGTGTGTTGTATGTACGTAGTACCTAGGTATACATATTGTAAAGAGAAGAGGCGGTATTGACAGCACCACTATTATAAAGTAGAATGCATAACGTCGTAATTCTCAACTAGTTAAAAAAAAACCTGCGAGAAAATATTCTTTTCATGAAATACTTTACGATCCTTTTATCCAAAGTCTTCAAAGATATTAAACCACTATCTTGTGAATAAAAATGTGATAGATGATTCTATCCCATCGTAGTTTTATTAATTTATTTATGCTATTAGATTTAACAATAGCCACTAGCGTAACAACAACTTGGCATTGGGATATTTGCCAAAATACATGTACACAAGTTTATAAAACAAAACAAATAATTTGTTTATATGAAAAATTAAATTAGATTGATTTAAAAACAGCTTTAAAATTCTATGAATTTTATTGTTTAAAACGCAAATATATATATTTTTTAAATATATAGAAATTAAAAGCTCTATATATGGTATGTATATTGCAGTCCGAACTCCTGTATTAATAAAAGTAAAATATGACGACTCTTTTAAATAATAGCGAGAATACAAACCGTAGAGCGTGTAATAAAAAAAATCGTATAAAAGTTAATGAAAATACTGACTTATAAATTTAATTTAATATCAAATCGATGATATGAATACTTAATTTGAATATGTCGAATAACATAACGTATAATTTTGGATATTCGTATAAATATTTCTTTGTTTCAATATGCCTATTTTATACATGAATTCTAATGTGCTTGTAAATAAAATGCTATTTCTTTGGAGAAATAGGAATATTTCTCTTTTTACTTTCTTTTACGAAGTAATAAGTAAGTATTGTAATCACGAAAAAAAATCTCGAAATTTTAACGGAAATACACCTTTTGACCTTCCCTGAATTGTCTGTGTGCGTGTGTGTGTGTGTGTGTGTGTGTGTGTGTGTGTGTGTGTGTGTGGCTGTGAGCGCTCTACAGCCTACACTGTTGAAGATAAAATTATGAAACTTTAAATTTAAGATTTGTATATGCCTGGGAAGAAAACCTTCTATTTTTGAAAAGCATATTCAAACC
The DNA here is from genome assembly GCA_018344505.1 of Nebria ingens riversi. Classification (NCBI taxonomy): domain Eukaryota; kingdom Metazoa; phylum Arthropoda; class Insecta; order Coleoptera; family Carabidae; genus Nebria; species Nebria ingens. The sequence goes on along the minus strand of JADQWA010000576.1, from coordinate 109,432 downwards.
GGAAGTGCATGTTTACTTGAGACACTTTTTGCATATCTTCGAAACGGCTGCACTTACAGTAAAATAATTATCATTGAAGTTAAAGATATTAATGACTTGAACAACTTTTGTTTGAAACATTTCTTCAAAAAGTGTACCAGTTACGAGAAAATTGCTAGTATCCTATTTATATTGCCATAGTTACATAGGTATGGAAAATTATATATAATAAATCGTATCTACTATGCATGTCAAATGTTTTAAATATTCAAATATTTTGACATTTAACATTTATTGTCAGTGTCACATATAAGTTTAGTGAAAAACCCCGTTACAAAGGTTAGTAAATATGTAATTTAAAATAATATATATAAATATTTTCTCTGGTTTAAAGTTAATTTGAAAGCTAAAAAATGCCCGGCCATAATAATTTTTAATAATATATAATGAATAATTATATTTTCTTTATACTACTATAAAATCCAACATTTAGAATCTAAAATACATGTTTCCTTTGGAAATCTGACAATAAACTAACTTTACAATTATATTGGACAATGAATGAAAATGTTTTCTTGAAATTTAAACATTTTATATTTTTATTTATATACTATCAAATCTAAATATACTGACTACGTAAAAGAAAGTTTAGAGCCAACACACAGCCGATGTTTTTATATGGAAAAAGCCATAATTTAAAAAAATGCTTGTTCATTTCATTAAAATATGTGTGTAGACTGAGTTTTACAGTGAATCCAAAAACTGTCTTGTACGAAAAAAGTATTGGACCATAAACAAATGTCTCATTAAACATAAAAGTTGCATTACATCTAGGTCTGTTTCATTAATGAACGTAATAATAATTCAAACAAAGTACTAACGATATGCAAAATAAAACCAAAAGTCACTAAGCTCATATGCACTTAATTCACGAGAACGTTCAATAGCACAGCGTGCTTGGAAATTATTCCCAAGTTCTCGGCAATATCCATGTCTCGCAGATTGTAATATATATCAAACGCATGCACTTCAGATTACATTATTTTGTTTACCAAATCCGCAACAATAACTACATGCTTGATGTTTTAAGTATCAACTTAAATCAAAATACTAAATCTTTAAAAGAATTTCTTGTAAAATAGAGTTAAATCGGACGAATGTGAACGAAATTGTACGTTTACATTACTATAGAATCGAATATTTTATATCTAATTTATATTTTTTACAAAGTAGGTTTGTTTTTAAATAGCCGAATAAGTTAACCACAATAAAAAACCAAACGCCAAACGAAATAAACAACGATAAAAAAGAATATGTAAACGTAGCAAATGCGTGAAAATTACCAACTTATAAGTTTTAAAAAATATTAAACTTCTATATTAGGTTGCGAAATTGGACAAAATAATAATTTTTGAAATGAAATTGATATTCTACGACAGTTTATTTTTATATAAATAATTTTTGATAAATACTTTACATTTTATTTTCAAAAGTATTTTAAACCAGCAGGAAATTCATGTTGATAAGTTTTTAGCAGGTTTTAGTTACGAAATGACGTAAGGTTGTTTCCTACATATTTGAAGTATATCATTGACAAGTGCATGTAGCATTTTTATATTATTCATTGTGAAAAACATATGTATGCAATATTTTATTAAAATTCGAATTTTAGTAATAATTTCAGTAAGTGTAACACTCGTAGCGCTGAGGTGCTTAGAATAGATTATAATATACTCGTACATACATGCATCACACATCCGTGTGTAAGTGTGTAAATTCGTTAGTGAAGCGATTAATTATAACCGACACACATTCGAGTTGAGACCACAACTACTGAGGGAGAATGGGACGCTGCTTCATTGTAATCACCTCGATTTGGATGACATTGCCATTGTGTATACGCTATATACGTGGGTAGCTTGTGACAATAATGCGAAGCGATCGAGATATTTACGCTTAGAGATATTAGTAATTCAATGAATTATAAATCGTAGTCTTTGTACCTTAAAATTTAAACGGGTTGTAGCTGACACTCTATTCACCAAAATGCACCTTGAAGATTGTACATACGTCGCTTTAAAACGTAGGGCTTTATTGTCATGCATATATTAATCCAGCCAAATATCATTACTATTGACAGAATAACACATCAATCAGCCGAGTTTTACTAGTCTAAATTTATCCCGAAACTGACATTACAAACAAATATTTTACAGATGTTTCGGCTTCACTGTATTATGCTGTGCCCTTTGTGAAACGATGTCACAAAAAATGACAAGCGATATATTTTGTTTTCAGAACGAGCTTAAAGTGTTATTAAATGGATCATGTATGAGAATGGGATGAGTAATTGGGTGGGTATGGATATTACCATGTATGTGCAATAACTAGGTTATACGATATTATAACCAGGGTTGTTAATTTTCAGAATGATTTTGCTGGTTACCACATATTTGGTTATGTTCAAACTATATCGTTTTTGTTATAAGTTTAGTGAATTAAGTTATGTGAAGTCTTAAGTTTATTTGGTACTTTGAAAGCGTATATAATGCTGGGAATTATATTATATTTATTAACCTCAAGCTCAGAAAATAAAATTCTAAATATGTTGTGGTACTTTGCAAATATATTAACCATTTATTATTACTATGCCAGTAATGTCGTCTTGACGCAGTAATATTTATAGTATAATTATATAAATCTACCAAAGATTATCCCGTATAAAGTAATGTAGATACTTTATTTTACTTATTTACTATTGCAAGTAAATATATATATATATATATATATATATATATATATATATATATATATATATATATATATATATATATACTCCTTACACGCGCTAATCATACAGATGTTTATCACAGTTATAGAGATGTTAATTTCTTTGTGGTTGTGATAATTATATGTATATTTGTCCTGAATATATCTCCAGTGACACCATTTTGTAAATGTTTTGTCAAGTATCTAAAGAAAATTAATACATTTAAAATTTGCCTGTGCCATGTAACATGGATGCATAGTCATAGTATATATAGCATGTACGCAGTAAATTTGTACAAATTAATCTGTTGATGTGGGAATAATCAGTTTAACGTTGCGGTGTCCTATATGCCATTAGAAACACTTAAGTAAGCCACGTCGACACGCCGTATACCATTTACACCATACCATGATGCACAAATCTAATTATCAAATCCTGCGCCTGATGCATAACGAATGAAGATGGTTCACTGTGTTGTGTAAAAGCGATATGTGTGTCTATGTGTGCCAGTATGTCTGAGAATCCCAACAATGTGTATGTGTATTTCAGTATGAAAATTACACATACGTACGTATGCAAATATATGTAAATCACCCAGAACATAAGTAAAATCTTCTAATGGTATATATATTATACTAGATTAAACTAATTAAATAATAAACCATATATAATTTTGTATTTTTTAATTAAAATGCAAAATCTATTAAAACATAAAATTACTAAGCTTTCATAAAAATTATGAACTTATTATCTTTTTGGTAAAACTGAGTCTTTCTTTTGGCAATCTGACGTTTAGTAAAAAAAAAAGCATATAACCGCTGACGGATATTTCCAGATAATTCATCGAATGTGTTTTCTTGATCTGCTCCCCCCCCCCCCCCCCCCCCCTATGTATTTCGTTGCAACTGTCAGATTGCGAAAAAATCAATTAAATTAAGACGGATAAATACCAAAAATAATAAAAATATTATTTATAAAATAATGTGCAATTATGGGCTCTTACTTATTTTTAATGGTCAAACGCGTTCTCATTACTAGATTATTATCATTTGCGATCAAAACGCATTTGACCAATATAAAAATAATAGGACATTATTTTTTAAATAATATTTATAAATTAGAATTAAAAGTATTAACAACCATAAATTAATGATGTCACTTCCTATACAATTACAATAATCCATATAAAATTAATAACAAATGAAGATATTGAATTATCCTTTATTTAAAATTTATTAATATCGTCACAAAGTGGTCTTTATAATTGCCCCGTTTTGTAGTTATGTAGACCTAGTAATGATTAAAGCATTTAGATTAGTGTAGATCAGGTATTTTAACAGTGAGTACATATTTTTATTGCACGCACGACTTATTATAGAATTATGTAATCATACTACATTAAACATGTTCATTTATACTTCTCAACAAAGTTAGACAATGATTCATTAACTACATACTTAAAAGGTATAACGTCAACATTTTCGTGTTTTAAACTTCTATGAAGTCTTTAAGTTTTAATTTATTTTCCCAGTAAAACAACATCATGATGTCTGTATTGTGATTCTTAAGAAAACAGTTGAGTTATTCAGGGTTATAATATTAAGTTTTCACTTCCGAACAGCATTTCCATATTAATGGCGGCTGGTAAATTTTGGTAAAGCCATTAGAAATTCTTCTTTGCTGTCAGTTAATCTAGCGGAAAGTTGAAACTAGTACTATGTACGTATATATGTATATATACACACATTTTGTGTATTATAAATCAAATACCAGTTGGCCAACCCGCAGTGCGTATACAAGAATCAGATTTGGGGTAAATCACTTGCCACGCGGCACTCGCCGACGAAACGAACTAAGAGCTTTTGCCTTTTGGTTCACTATTTCTTGGCTTTGAAGCCATTTTTTCGGTAATAAATTATGTTTTACATTATTTCAAGGAACATTTTATGATCAAGTACGCAAAAACGTGTATGTATTACTTTCTAAGTCTTTGGGTAACTTCTACATTTCCTTGTCTTGAAATTTAAATCAATCCTAAGGTTTAATCCTTTTTAATCAAGTTAAAAGACGTACTTTCCGAATTACCAAGGATTTAAAACAATTATTTACCAAAATGAATCGTCTTTTCATTCCCACGTAAACTCAATTTATGATGCGACTTTAGTATTAAAATAATAAAATATCCCATTGGATATAACTTACTTCATTACTGACTATATCTCTTATTTACAGTTGGAACCATTGCGAGCGCCTCTGACGGACGCATGGAAAATTACAGCCTTTTCATCGGAAATTAAATAAAGCCGTATAACAAATTAAATTCATGGCATCACAGTGCAATAAAAAGCACTATTTCACAAAGAAAATGTAACGAATATTACACAGCGAGAAAAATAGCCACTACGATGGAAGATTACAATCTAACATTCGAAAATGTTTCGAATTCAAATTCGACGTTTCCGAATTACGATTATGGGCGAAGGGTTGAGACTTATGTAGTCCCATTTGTATTCGCGATCATCTTTATTGTGGGTGTGCTCGGAAATGGAACGCTTATCATTGTCTTCGTCAGGCATAGAGCCATGCGGAATGTCCCAAATATGTAAGTATTTTGAATTTTTTAAGTGTGATCTATTTATGTTTATCGTGTTTTTGATTATTAACTTCAATAAATATACATAGATAATTTTATTCAAAAATACGAAATTTCTTAAAGATTGTGATTGTAATTTATATATATATATATATATTATTTTATTCTTCAATTATACATATGTAAAATTGATGTTGATACTTCATGTGAATTATAAAAATAATAAGATCTGAAACAAAAAAATAAATAAATCGTACTATATATGAAAGTAACATAAACTTGAACATATATTTGCTCGGCCTAATAGCATTTCTACAACAAATAAAAAAGAAAGAAATATTTGCGAATACATTATTTTGTGGGTGGATGTATACTTGAGTTTATTATTTTTTTGCCTTCGAATACAAAGCTTTTTTTTTGTTAAACACACGGAATTGTATAATATGATAACTTTACTATTCAAACCTAAATCGAAGACTGCTTATCTCAAAAATTGTTCCATTTTAGACAAAAGTAAAAATTAAAAGTATTAAAGTTACCCGTTTTTAACAGTATAAGGCTAAGGTTTAAAAATAATTATTTGACTACAAAGTATAGTAATTAGTATATATATATATATATATATATATATATATATATATATATATATATATATATATATATATATATATATATATATATATATATACACATATATATATATATATATATATATATATATATATCACAATATATATATATATATATATATATATATATATATATATATATATATATATATATATATATATATATATATATATATATTGTGATTTTACACTCTTAATTTTCATTAAATTATATTTGAGTACCTGTCGAAATCATTACAAATAGTGTATTGAATTTTAATGCAAATATACTTTTATAGTAATGAAATTTTACCAAATTTATTAATTTTTAATATAATTTTACCATATTATTAAATAATATAATTTTTCTACCATCTCGCGTCCTTTAATTATTGACAAACGTAAGTGTACTTGACAGTCGATCCATTAACCACTTAATAAAAAAAAATTATATGAATTTTCAGTACCTATATAATTTTACACAAAAACTATATAAACACTCATTTCTTAGAGTGTGGTAAATTAAACATAAAAGTTGTACAAAAACAAGTCGACTTAATTATAAATGAGAATATGTCTAACAAGAAGAAATCCTTCATTTATAATTGCGTTTGGCAGTAGATAAAACAAAATAATTGTAGGTTCCTTCAGTAATAGCATTTGGATTAAATTAAAGATCAAAGGTTAATTTTTTAATGAATACACAATTACAACAAAGTTAACATATTTATTTTAAAACCCATTCATTTAAAAAGTAAAATGCAAATCGGACGTGACTCGAGATGCTCTTTTAATATCTCATAAACTGCAGGAATTCAGAACAAACAAACAAAGCTATGTGAAGCTTTTATATTAAAAAATAGTTGATACAATACATACAAGATGCACTCCAGATATTCGTTCTCAGAAAATGTACCATCAATATTAATAAATTAATAAAACAGCATTTCGAAATAAAATCGATCATATTGCACATTGCTACTATTAGCTTTGGAAAAAAGCTCAACCACTTATCTGCCGAGTTGGAGTTGGAGCTTTTCAATACAGAAATAATTAACAGGAAGAGGGGTTTAAGAGCTTGGCCACCAAACAGTTTCATCAGAGTTTAATTTCGCAGTTTGTGGTATAAATTTAAAATTGCCAATTTAGTAGTATCGTTATACAGAATTAAAAAATATCTGGTTTTTATAAGCAATACAGAACTAATTTTTTTGATTACTATTAAAAATAAAATCATTTTAATACTCATCAGAAATTAAAAGTTTTGCTTTACAAAAACATTAAATCAAAAATTATTTAAACTAATAAATAATTTTTTAAGCGTCTGATATTACGGCAATGATTTGAGTAATATTAATTATTACACTTTACCGTAGTCTTAAATGTTTATTTAGAAGTTTTTTTAGAAATCCTTTTTTTCAAAAATTGAAGTATTTTTTGAAAATTATTACTCGCATCGTCCATTAAAGAGGAGAGACGGATTTACTTTAGTTATTTCAATGTTTCTGTATAATTTATATAATAACAAACGAAGGCTGTATTAAAACATTGTTAGTGAAGTTTGAATTACAAATATTGACAAACTAAGATCAACTCCAGTCTCGACATATTCTTTCACTTCAGTAAAAGCAATATATTGTTCTTGCTAAAGATTATTTAAACAGTTCTACTCGTATTACACAGTACAAGTTTTACGAGTAAAATAGTAAATACTAGCTATACGTTTTAATTTCTGTAGTTGTCTTATTCTTATATGTATGTATATGCACTACTTTGCTTGATGGAGCATGTTGCAACATGTCTGGCAGAGACTACCAATTACAGCATGTTCTAAACTAAACCAACAGCAACCGTGAAGTTTCACTTTAAGTACATTTTTAGTGAATGTGCACATTACATATTGCGAAAATAGTTTTCCCTACAACGATGTACTCCGAAAATATTAATAATACAATACATGGTATGTCCTAGTGTACTTGTGGGCTTCTTTGATTGCGATGGTTATGTTGTTTTGGATGTTTAGTCATTCAATTAATCAATTGGTCAATCAATTACAATAGAAATGAAATATAAAAATATATAGAAAGAAGCAGAGAAAATTGGATATATCACTTTCATCCCTTAGTATGTGTGACTCCTGAATAAATCATTAAACTTTGTTAGAAACTAATTATATTTTTTATCATTTAAACCCCTAATAAAGTATAGGATTATGTCGTACATTAGATAGTTTATCCCTATACCTATTTCACAACTTATTTGTAACTTTTAACAAGATGATTCCATTAATAGTGGTGTAACAACCTTCTTCTTGCCAAGGATCTATTCAACATTACGTATACGTAGCAAAAATAAACTTATAATTTCTTATATCAAAGGTAAAAATAAACAGTATATTAAAATGCTTTAGAAAATATATAAATAAACATCTACGTTAACAAAATATCATTATTCATTCAGTATTTATTATTCGTTTAATTCTATCTCTAAATTACTGAACAAAAATAAATAGTTAATGTATTATTAAACTGTAAAAAGAAAATAAACGTTCGAAACATACATTTTTGTTAGTAATTTGTTAAAATTAAGTATTTTATTAACAAATAATTATAATAAATATTAGTACGAAATATATTTGATTGCTGTTTCAATTTCCTCATTGCAAAATGAATGTTCCTGCTTTGAAAAGTTTTTTGATTAAAATATTCAAGCATTTAATAGCGTATTGGTGTGAACATTTACGCATTTCCAAATGATTCTCTGTTATTTTGACTGATATATTTATGTGTTCAATTCGGTATCTGATTCTTTTGTTCAATCTTTTTGTTGGCAGATATATTCTGTCACTGGCGTTAGCCGATCTGTTGGTGATAATGACATGTGTGCCCTTTACATCAATTGTCTATACGGTGGAGTCATGGCCATGGGGTGTAGCCGTCTGTAAGCTCTCCGAAAGCGTCAGAGACATATCAATTGGTGTAAGTGTGTTTACACTCACCGCGCTATCGGCGGATAGATTTTTTGCTATCGTTGATCCATTACGCAAACTTCATGCCACCGGTAAGTTTATATTTATTAATTAGTCTATTTATTTCATTTTTATCCAATATGTTATGTCGTGGAAACCTCTGATAGAGAAAATTTTGTTGTTAAATGTTTCCCATTTTCCCGAAAATTCAATGAACTTGATAAAATTCAATCTAAGAGTAAAATAATTTGAATACATGTATATTTTATCGTAATGTGCTGTAGTTAATTTCAAAATGTGTAAATCGTAATTTATCAACTTTAAAGCTAACAAAATTCATGCGACACAGCGAAGCTTAGAAGAAATGCCGTTCTACAACTCGAATTCTTAACTCTAACGTCAGTTCAATCGTTAAATCTTCCTGGAACGTCAATTAATTGCAATGAAACAAGCTACCCTTGAAACATGGAATTCGATATTGTCTTTAAGGCTTAAATTACGCCTTTTCTCGACCTTGGCAGGACTGCTTGCTTTTTTGACAAGATCGATTTCATGACGATAATACAATTCATCAATATCAAATTTTATGTGTTCAAACCATTCGTCAAATTATGTGTGAACCAAAAATCACTGGAAACACAATTTTTACTATAAAAATCAAATTTGCAATTTATAAATAATTGAGCAAATGTTTTAATAGTAATTGAATCATTTAACAATGTTTCGTAAATTTTTTAATATTCATATAAAACATTGAAAATAATTTTAGCATAATTACATCAGTAAATATTTAAATTATATGGATCGACCTGTCCACTCCTGTTGATCATGAAATGTATATATAGAATAGGCCATCAATTGGCTTCTTTTTGAAGTGCGTGTTATTTTAACAGTTTGCAACACTGACGCGCTTGACATAGATAAATATGTAGTATCAAACCTCCGCTGTAGGTTTGACACTACATATATATCAATGTCAAGCGTGTCAGTGTTGCAAACTGTCGAAATCACACGCACTTCAAAAAGAAGCTAACAGGTGGACCATACTATAGAAGCAAAATGATAATAGTCTTGATATGATAATTGCGTTCGTACATGAATACAGGTGGTGGAAGGCGAGCAACTAGAGTGACGGTAACAACAGCGGCTTTGATCTGGGTACTGGCGATCATTTGTGCGATACCCGATACGATCGGGACACACCTCAAAGAGTTTCCGGAGGACAAAGGAACAGGACACGAACATGAGGTAGCACCATCGAATTCAAATGCTTTTATTATAATTCATTAAATAACGCTTAAATCAATGCTCAAAGGGTATAGAAAGCAACCCAAAAGAACGCTTAATTGCCATTATTCAATACAGTTCTTATGCTACAAGTGATACTCACTTACGAGGCATGTAAACGAGATATCTGTTCAAAGCTGTATTTAAAAAAAATTAAATGTTGACGAATTTCCACACAAAAAAAAACAAACATCGATACATCGAATTTTTCTATTTATCGAAACAAAATTGCATATTACATAAAAATATTAGCTATTTCGCAATAAAAGAGTATAATTAAGTCACCTTTCGTTATAATTTTCTCAAAAGCAGCTTAACTAAATAAAAAACGTTTAAGCATAAAAAAAGCTATTTGTTACTCTAGATTAGCATAATAACAAAATTATAAATCAAATAATTTTATTAAATGCTTTAGACAGTTGCAGAAACGATTTGGCACGTCAGTCAACCGTCGGTAGTTTGGCAGTCCGTCAAGGATCAAATTCACAACTTTTGATTCATGACGCACTGTTAGACAGTTGATGGTTTGTTTGTGTTTGGCGAACATTTCTACAACTGGATAACACTCTTATAAACAAATTCGAGTTTTGAGATTTTAATAATAAATTTCAAATTTTATCACAATAAAAATAGCTAAGGCTTTAATATTATAATGAAAAAATGTTAAATTCCATTTGATTAAATGCTCTACAGCAAAAATGAATTATATATATATATATATATATATATATATATATATATATATATATATATATATATATAATATTTTCTTTTTTTGAATGTTGGAAGGTTGTCCTAGTGGTATGCTACCCGTTTCCAAAGGAATGGGGTGACAGCTATAAGAAAGCAAATACGCTGGCGAAGTTCCTGATATTTTATGCGATACCATTAACAGTTATTGCCGTTTTTTACGCATTAATGGCGAGGCATTTGGTCCAAAGCACGAAGAATGTACCCGGTGAAATGCAGGGAGCACAACGACAGGTTTATTTGCAATTATTTTTAACTGATTATTTATTATTATGTTGGAATTCATAGAAATTCTTTTGTATATTATTAACATAGTTTGTAATCCATAATTTGTAATACATAGTAAATAAGGCAATTGCAAAATTTAACTAAAATAAATATTCTGCCTTCTGTGTGTACGTATGTGTGTGTGAATATATGATCGCGCGCACACACAAGGTTATGCGCGCGCATATATGTTTATATATTAGTAAACATATGTAAATAAACCTAAATCAAAATATAGAAAAAACATATGAAATTATCATGATTGTTAATTCTGTAATTTAGATTCGAGTCCGTAAAAAAGTAGCAGTGACCGTACTGACGTTCGTCGTAGTGTTCGCAATATGTTTTTTACCGACGCATGTGTTCATGTTGTGGTTCTACTTTGACCCGACAGCCGAGGAAGACTATAACGCGTTCTGGCACATCTTCCGCATCGTGGGATTCTGTTTGACGTTCTTGAATTCGTGCATCAACCCTGTCGCTCTGTACTGTGTCAGTGGCACTTTTCGTAAACATTTCAACAGGTAAAATACGTCAATAACGCTATTATAATCCAAAAATTTACTTATTGGTTTGATAATTTCAAAATTAAACTCCATATAATTTGGTTTCAATGACGGTAATAGATAGTATATACAATGTTAATTAGAACAAAGAAATGATGTCTATGTAAGAACTTTATTATTAACTTTTAAGTTAAGGTAAATAGTATAAATGCTCGAGTGCATACATTTAGTAAATTGCATGTCAACAGAATTACTGAAAGTTCAAATGTTGTAACGAATTAGTTTCATCAACCATATATTACATCCAAGATATTTTAAGGAATTACCAAAAAGGTCAAACCACAACTATAATTGGGTCACCTAGCAGAACTCTGTTTGCCAATTGCCATATTTATGCTTGGTATATACTATATATATCACGTTAATTCTTATCAAAACGAAGTGATAGATAATTTTCCCTAGAAATTTCCTCAAAATTCTAAACCAAATATTATCCGAATTTATGTTTCAGAAACTTTACGTTTTTATTAAAGCTATAAGGTATGGTTTATAAAAGTTTTACGTAAATACTTTCTCCAATCGTCCTATGCGTAGTTACATTTACTTGAGCATACATGGACCTTGAAGTTAAAAGATTTGATTGATCGAAGCTTTTCATAAAATCGTAAACCAAAACTAAATTTGTACAGTTCTCAATTTGGTCAAATCTATGAAGTAAATTTTGTTTCTGCACGTGCAATCTTCTATTTTGCTAGTCTAGAAACGCGCAGTACAAAAGACATGAGACTTTATTTATTTTTCATTTTCTTCCGAACAGCAAAAATGTGCAATATTTGATATGAAGCGATATGTAATTTTACAAACTATGGCTATATCCTATATAGTATCAGATTCTCCGATCGAATTGTAACACCATTTAAATATAATGTTTCCAATATGCAGTTTTGATATTCGATTTTTTTTTTTTAACATTATAATTCATAAATGATATTTATAGTAAAAGTAAGAAAATTTTAGCATTTACTGTAGATGACACCAGACATATTATGCGAGTATCAAATATTTTTGGAAAATGTCAATCGCATCCCCTGTAGCGAAGTATTAACTTGAAATAAGTTTTAATTATTACTATTAGCAATTTAAAAAAGAAATTGAAAACGTTACATCTAAGACCCCGTGTATTTCAACTGTTACAAATTTAAAACGATTTTGCCAAAGTTGTAACGGACTTTTAAAAATTCGGTTTGACGGTAACATCTATTCAACTTTAAGGATCATTAGGCTTTTCATTTCTCAGAAATATTTTAAATTTAACATCAAAAAGATTATACATCAAAGTTGTTCATTGAAAATAAAAATAGACGCTCCGCTAAAAAGTTGACAATGTTAAACTACACTGTAAAAACTCTGGATTTATATTAGTGTTTTTATAAAAATAACACGTAATTATTATGAAATTTTTAGTAATTAGTAGTAGTGATAGGAAAAAACATATAATTTTAATCAGTGGAGTATAGTATTACGCCTACGCATATTCATCTTGTGCTTCTTGTTAGCTGACGTGTTTAATATAGTTCATTACCTCGACAATTTACGTATTCAATCAACACGTCAATCATGTACAGCGCATTTTCTATTATATGATAATTAAATTTAGAACCTTGCTCAAAAAAATTACTTTAGGACTATAAAATACACATTAAAACAAGTGTTAGCATCTAAAGTGGTTCTAAACGCTCCTTATAATTATTTTAATAATGTTTTTTTTTATGTATTTTATTTCTCAATTTTACATTTACAGATATTTACTGTGTCAGAATACTGTATCCGCAAGAAAACGATGCAACACGTGCCAGGGCCAAAGAGCAACATCCATGTCGTTGACAACATCTCGCCGACAATACTCCGTGCTAAGCCGCAGGACTCAATTGGCGTCCTCGACAATACGTCACCCCGTGCCCGTATGCCAAGAGACGTCTGTTACGTTGATTGGCAACGGCAATGGTAACGATCATGCATGCAGCAAAATGTAAGTTAGTGACGCGAAGTGATTTGTCCAAATTAAACAACCACTAAAAAGTTTTAAATTTGTGTTAATACGAAACGAATAAAAGACAATACCTCCTTGTATTTATGTGTTCCTGAATATTATGATTCGCCACCGGTAAGTTAATAATATATCTAATTTAAAAGTCAATTCTCTCTATATGGCTAAAATATTGATATTACATATATGAAATGACATTAATACGATGTCGTATTACCAAATTGAAAATGGAAAATGGAAAAAGACCCTATTTTCTTTGATCTCCGCTGAAAGTGAACAAAACCTGAAAGCTATACCTACAGTCAAAGGCATATCTAAATCTTTCATGTAATATAAAAACATTTGATTTGGAAATTATTAGTCTATAGCTAGTACAGTTTTATCAAAAATATTTTCTAATTTTCGTTCCAGAAATTGGAGCATTATAAAGCGAGAAAACGCTTACGATATTCTGTTTGTAGTAAATAGTATTTAATATTAATCATAAATTGCTAATGCACAACCCAAATATTACAAATAAACCAAAGTATATATGTAGGTATCTTAACCGTGTTCGAAATCACTATTTTAGTATCCTAATATACTAATTGATATATACTAAGCATCAAACTAATATAGTATACTAGTGTAAAATAAATCAATTCGAACCTATGTGGTAATATCCGGCTCGAAGGACCAAATCACTTATATGTTTATGAATACCGAAAACTCAATTTCAATAATTATGTGTCAGCAATAATCAGGTTTAACAAATGAAATTTGTAATTTACGTAAACTTATTTCGTCCAATATTGATGTAAACAGATTGTATAACTTGTCTAAAGTATGTCCCTCAAAAGTTAGCAGTTTATTATTTTGTTTCAATAAAAAATAAAGTTAAATAAAAGTTATTCTATTCGAAAAAAATTGAAAAGAATTCTAAAAGTTCTGCGAAAGAATCACTCTTTTTCATTGTTATTCGCTAACTTGTTTCGGATAGATTTTCTTTGCTTTTTAAAAAACCTTTTATATTTCAAAATAAAAGGCAGATAAAAATCAATAATTGAGTTTGAATTGAAATATTAAACAAAACCGTTTATTGTTTGTAGAGATTCCTAAGTGTATATTTGCAAGTTTTACGCTATAAAAGCAGAGCTTAATTAAAAAAATGTTTTTAATAAATTTAAATTATTTATTTTGGTAAAAATTTGAGAATTTACATTCTTATGTGAGCCTTGTAAATATTGTAAATATTATAAATGTTTCTAGTATAAATTAAAATATATATTTATTTTAATATATGTATATATGTTGCTTTCAAAATAATTTATATTATTTTTGTATTTGTAAAAGAAAATAATTGTAACTTCGTTGTAAGAATAAAATATATATGATACAGATTAATTTAATTGTTTATTTTAGAATCCACGGCTGAAATATTCATTTATTGGGGTAGGTATTTATTTTATATAAAAGTCAAAATAAAAAAAAATTAATTATAAAATTACATAACTTTTATGTAGGTGTGCAAAATTACAAATAAAAATATTTTTTTAGTATTGTCCTTTGCTTTGATGTATCTTTAAACGTGTAGGGACATTTTGACATTGTCGCGATTTACTCCTTATTAATAATATAACGCCTTAGCAAATATAGAATCTAGGGTTTCTGTAACTTAAGTTAATTGCAAAATTTTCATTTGCATATTCATTAATGGAAACGAAAATTATATTCTTTGATTACAGACAGTGCTGTTACACTTGTATATGTAACGAAATTTGGAGCATATATTTTTGTTGAAACAATTAATTAAATGCACAATCTAATGTAATTAAATTCAAAAACAAATACAAGAGATTATATAAACCAATACTGTGTTTGAACCAATTATTCTACCCAACTGCTTCGCCAGATCATGATATGTATACATCATTATCCGAGTTTTGTTTCATTGAAATAAACATTAATACTCAATACACAGAAAAATACATTTATACAATATGATTATATTTTATAAAAAAAGTAATATGATCTTTTCAGGAGCATATCAAAATAAATTCAATAACAGCGATCCTTCAGCTATCAGTAAAATAAAATACTTCCATTTTCAGTCTTGTATACAATAAAACATTCAATTTGGATTCTTTTGATATATCAAGAAATAAATAAAAAAACTTTCGCTTTCATATAAAGTCAATTCGATTTGTATCAGAACTTTTGCTTTAAAAACGCAAAGATCTTAACCTTTTAGTGGTCAGGTCTTATTGCATTACGTTAAGAACTTGATCCAAAATATATTATTTTACTTTTGTTTACGAAGTAATAAGTAAGTATAGTCATCATAAAAAATCGATCTCCATATTAAGTACACTTTTTGACCTTCTCTAAATCGAGTCTAACTAAACGAAAGCTAAGAAAAGTCCAGCTATAATAATTTCTAATATAATGTAATAAATTATTTTATTTTCTTGAATGTTTAAAATTTTCTATTTTAATAACCTCTCTCTCTCTCTAATTGTAATCAAAATATACCTAATACGTATAAGAAAGTCCAGTACAATACACAGATGTTTATATAATATATTTAAATTTAAACAAAAAATTGATAATTAGTTCTTGATCATGCGCTAAAAGTACTTTAAAATAAAATAGTGCACTAATATGCCGTTCATATTTGTATTGATAAAACAATATTAGATGATACACCTATTTATTCATTATATTCAGTATTATTTCTCACTGTGCAATCATGTAATGTCATTCTTAATGCATACGTAGAAGGAGTGGTTAATTAAGTAGATGAAAGTGATATTAATAGCGTTGTTTAAAAAAAGCATCATTCATATTGATAAACAGCTAACTATGTTTCTGTAAATTTACATAACCTTATAATTATTGTAATTTCCTTAATAAGTTGACCTAAATTAACATTGCAACGACCAATAACTTATATTCTTCACAATTGACTAAAATGTGCCATCTATTTGTATTATTTCTATATTATCTTCACGGAAATAACATTTCCCTGAAATCTATCCCAGATCTACTATATTATCTGAGCTAGTCGTTTATATGTAAGAGATATTAATTCCAGCTGTCATAAAATCGATTTCAAATTAATATTTTTATATCTCTGGGCATTTATAGACGTATGAAAAGTTCACGATTCGCCGAACAAGAACAATATAAATGCGATAACAGTTAAAAGATGTATAATACCAATCATATGATCCATTTGGATCTATGGTAGATCAAGAAGAAAGTGATAATATATATATACTTACAGCACATAATAAATATTCCTTGTTTTATATGAGAAATATATATTTGTAGTGCAATTGAATAATAATTAATTAAGACAAGATTAACAACTAAAATCAATAAATTCACAACGGAATAAACTACTATTGGTTAAATTATAAACGGATATTCTGACGTCATCCGTAGAGTTGTCATCGTGCAACTTTAAAAATTCATGTTTTTAAGTGTAACAATATAATTCAGATCACTTATTTAATATTATAAGAACCTTTCATGATTATAATTTTGGAGGTAGCAACCCTATTTCTTAGAATCTGTTAATCCGTAATCTCATAACTTATGAAGGCATAATTAAATTTATGAAGTAACTTTGCTGTTGGTACGAAGTATTATAGACGTTTCCTTTGTCAGTTTTTATAGCATATTTTATACGTATGTTTTTAGTTATATCTGCGAATAAATCTGATACATATTACCCTATATGGGATTATGGTATTGATTAAAGTATCTCCATAATTTGCTTCCCTTTTGTATATATAGGATTGGCTATGACTAATTATAATTTAATTGCATCAAGAGTGCGCTGGCTGGGTGCAGTACAGCAATATTTGTTACAGTGTACTATTAACTGTGACAGCTGGTTTATATGCGTAACCAATTCATTTTGATTCGAATTGGATATGATGAATTTTCGGTATGTCAAATTATTATCGAAAACCCACTTGCAAGTTGCATAGTTAAGTATGCAATTTATTTTTAAAATATAACAGTGATTAAAGATATTTAAAATACAGATACGTAACAAACATATAATAAAAATCAAATATTTCTAAATTCACTAAAATTTACATTTTGAAAAAGTTTACGAAAGGTTACTAATTTTTCTCCTATCTGATTATTTGCATACATTAACATATTTTACTCTCAAATTTTCTGAAAATATATTTTATCTTTTTGTCATATTATCCTTTGAGGTTTCTACTCATTTTGTCAGATAGCCCACATTAAAGGTGAGCGTCTCTAAACAACCTCCACGACAACAATTTGGTTAGCGACGGTTTCGGTAACCATTACCACCCATTACCAAAGGAAGTGACCTAGATAAACTGCGTATATTTATGTGAATAAAATATATAAATATTTTCTCAATTTTATTATGGCTTTCATTGTACTTGAAGATCTATTCATATCATATTCATTTCAATTTGATTATAATACATTTGTGTTTGGGCTTCAGACAGCGACTTACGTCACAGGCCTAATAATATTTTGTAATAAACTGTTAAAAGTTAATTAATAATTCCAACGCTTATTAAATGTAAGCAATATTAGAAAATCGAGTTATAGAATGAAATAGTTTAAATGTCTCCAGTAGATTTCAGGCTATTAAGTGTTTGAACCCTAACCTATATTACCTATGTGATGTATATATCTAAAACCATGATACAAAAGACATTTATATACCTCGAACCACACTGATTCAGTGTACAATCAAATTACCACATGCAAATATTTTGAAACAGAATCCATGTAGGAGAGAGTTTGTTAATAATAGATGAATTTTAAGCGTGGATATATTTCCTACGTCTTGTAATACAGGAATGATATATAGGTTGCATAAAACTGAGTAGAAATTAGTCAAAAGACCTTTCTTGAATGATACAATTACCTTAAAAAAAACCATACAAATGTAATATTTATATAAACAAAAAATCTTTTTTATTCCGAAAATTTCTACTCTATTTCTTATACTTTTATATTTTATAGTCTAGTTGTATTCTTCATGTATATCATTTACGCTTTTTTTTTTAATATTTTTCATTTTCTTTGTTACTATAATAAATCGTTTTTACAGTCAACGAAATGAAATAATACATTTTAAATTTCGCCAGCTATGCAAATATCTAGTGCGATTTTGAATTCGTTAGTCCATATTTAAGTGCGAAATTGTTACACTGTTATGAGCTAGCGTTATTTTATAATTACACAGTAAAAAATTACAGTTAATTTATGGAAATTATTAGATGAGCTTCGCTCATTAGAACTAGATACAGATTCTAGTAATAAATTGTAAATTATAATTACTTTCACAAAGTTTATTTGCACTGATTCACATCAAGAAGTAATTTTATAACCGTTAGATTGGTTTATTTAGATTGGAGAAACTAAATTTAGGAAATTTCAATGGCGAATGACGAAATAATATGATGACTATTCTATTTTCTATTGGAAGCTCTCCAGATGTCATTACCGGATGTTAAATACGCGGATATTATTCTAAGATTTTAAAAATAAACTAAGTTTCAACTTTAATTTAAATATAAGAAGTATAAAAATATGTTTAGAAAACTGTTAACAAACAAATTTATAAATAATTTATTAGACTGAATACATATTTAAAGTGTTAAAGATGTTTTAATTCAGGGTTAGAAACCGAAAACAGGAAGTATTATACTTAGACGAAGTAGTACGTATACAATGAAAATCTCTCTGTAAACATCGTCGCGTAGTCGCGCCTCAGCACACTACTCACATAGTCCGTGAACGTGCCTAATATTTTCTGTGTTATGTTTTATTCATACTTTGTTCTCGTCTCTTTTCACACATTTTCGTACAGCCTTTTCGGGTGAGACCGGCACAAAATCGAACCGTCCCGAATTACTTACAGCCGAGTTGTACAAATAAACAATCTGTGGTATAGGCAATACAGGTCGTTGAATAGTCTTTTCATATTTTTCCTTTTATGTATTGACAGTACATATAATTGATAGCTAGCGATATTTGGCGATATTTTTACATTTATATTTTCGCTTTCTTAGAAAATAAATAAATATATATTTTTACCAAATAACAAAAACACCTGTATCAAAGAATTTTAAAATCACTTTTAATATCAAATAATTATATTTATCATTGCGTAAATAAATTTAATTAAAATTGCATTTAAAATACGGTATTGGAGGATAAAAGTGATATATCCTCAATTTTAAATAACCCTTAAGATGGTTAAAAACAGTTTAAAAAAATGGAATCTGTTTTTTTACACTATTATAATATATTAATACTAATTTCAATTTTGTACGTATGTGTTCTCAAAAATGTAATCTAGAAAATTTTATAGAAAATTATAATTGTAATTAATCAGTATTATGAATTGATAATAACATAATATTTATATAGATACAAAACAGATGACACCAGTCATAAACTGTGGTGTGCCATACTCTATTTATTGCTCAAAGTGTTGCTGATTGAAATACCAAACGTTTTATATAATTATAAAATTGCACTCACCCAAATCGAAACCAAATCTGGATGAATCTGTATGATTCTTGGTCCATCACTCCATAAAATAACTTCACTTATTTTTAAAATCTCACTATAGTTTATTTAAAACACCTTACAGTTAATTTTGTTTACAATTCGATTATGTTTGCCCGCCATAACCTCAATTATTTCTAACTAATATTTTATATTACAAAACTACAAAATATATTCTAATGTGTAGAATACATATTTAAAACACTATTTACTCTTTAAAAGTTAATTACTAATGAGTTTTTTACATTAATATTAACTAACTAAAACGAAAACGTCAGATCGTTTGATGCAGTGTTTCTATCACCACTGGACAACAAATACGAAATATTTAATTATCTGTACGTAACTTATTGTACCTTGTTTCTAGTGTAGAGTCCTACGTTAAACTTATCAAATGATTATTTTATATAATATATTTTAAGTTTCTGATGAAAAATCTATTACTAAAATACTACTAATATAAAATTAAACTACCATATTTTTGAGTTGTATGTTTTATTTATAACTTTTGCTATAAAACTCTAAACAAGTTTATAATTCTGTAAAAATTATAAATTGTTTATTATATTTGAATTGAATTACAAATAAAACACTGATAGAATCTATAAAACATATCAATTTTTTTTAAATTTGCCCAATAAATTTCCTTGTATAAGGTGGGCCATCTGTTAGATTCTTTATGAAATGCGTGTTATTTCGACATTTTGTAACACTGACGCGCTTGACATTGATAGATATGTAGTCTCAAATCTCCTAACTTTAACATTTAAGATATGCCACATTATCTAATCAAAAATTGACTTAGTTCAATGCACTTGTTTGCATTGAAAAAGGGTTTGTCACTCGCTGACAAGTGAGCTAAATATATTGACAATCATTGATGAATGTATGGTTGTTTTTATTTTGTTTGTATGCTCGACACATAGGCCACACTCACTCAATGCTGACGTATATTGTGCTTAAGTTTCGTAAGCTATTCGATTCGCGTAACAAGTTTTATTCACAATTTTACGTGAATTTCATTTTTATACAATACGTGAAAACATATTGGTATATCCATTCGGGAGAAATAAACGAATCTACATTCATATCAAGTTGATTTTCATCACGTATACTTTTTATTCTTGCATGAGAGAATATATAAACTTGACAGTGATTTTCAGAAAATGTGATTTGAAATAGTGAAATGTTTGATATTCAACTTTTTTTAAGGATTGTTACAAAATAAATACTACAGATATTTCGAATAGTTTTAAAGTTAGGTGAACGTATTTATAAAACCTAGCATCCCTTATTTTTTTTTATTCGTTTCTTAACAAAAACCGTAGTTAATCTATAATTTTTAGGGTATCTTAATATAATAGTATTAAGATTTTTTTATCGTGCAGAAGGAAAGAATATATTTAGAGATTATAAAAGTTAGGATGGATGAGAATCTTTTTTGTTGTGCTTCTGTTTGATGGAGTACACTGTCTCATGATGGGTTCCCACGTTAGGCGGTGGTTAGTGGTGTTGGTGGGACACTCAAATAGTCCAACTTCCCTTGGTAACAGTAACAAACGCTGGTATCTGTGGGAATATGGGCAGGGTGTAGATTATAAGGGTAACTTAATACATGTATGTATAAAAACATATATATATATATATATATGCTTTGTCAATCGTCCTTTTAATTTAGTAATTTTCATAAATTCATAACTACGTAATGTATCTCTTTATATTTCATTAAAAACTAGCGAATACCCATCAAAAATACAAAATAAACACCACAACAGCTGCTTAGAGCTATTATTTGCCCAAATTTGTTATTTTACGCAAATATATATTTTTTTATGAAATATTGAAAATCTGCCATATTATAACTGCTAGAAAACAGTACCGATCAATTCAATATTATACTAATTTACATAAAATTCGAAAATTCGTTTTATACATACATACGTTATTTGTATTGGTTATTCATTTCGCAAAAATAAAATATTTACATAAAATAACAAATTTAGGTAGCAATGGGCGTATGGTTTGTGTTCAATTTTTATTCAAATTTAGGTAAATAACAGCCTTAATTTAGATATGTTTGGACAATGTGCGCTTCCATCTTGTGAAAGTGGTTTCCTTCCAAACATGTATAGTTTTACGTTTTCGTGGCTTACTTCTCATATTATTATTAATAAAATACCTAGATAAGAGCGACCTGTGGTATTTATTAGCTAATGAGTTTTGATAATTGATGTGATTTATTCAACCAGGCCATCAACTAATTAATTGCAACACAAATTATGGTGTTTGATTTAAAATGTTGAGACTTCAAATTTAAATATGTTTTTATGAAAAGTTTATGTAAAAAGAATCATGAGAAAGAAGCAAGAATTTAAATTGAAAATATATAAATTTGTTAATACAATTTTTCGCTTTCAGAAGTAAACGCGCAAAATATTAATTGGTTTAACTAACAGGTTCTCAAATGCTCTTAAGGATATTTTGACAAAATATTAATTAGTACCGAAATATTTTTTTTGTTCTGGTCACAGCTTGAGGAAGTCACACTTCCTTCAAACCCAAACAAATGTTTGCAAATTTTTCGTATGAAATCATACGCTATTATGTTCCCTTTCCTGCTTCCTGTGACAGGAATGGAATAGCGAACAGGCATGGCTTCCTATCTCCCCCATATTACATCGCCAAGGTTGCCATTTTTTTGTTGTTGTTTTGCCCTGAGCACTGGTCGGTTCATCAACACTTGTACCGGATGTACGCAAGAAACATTATGATCTCAGGAAGTGGATTTGATGGATTAATTACTGGATGGCAAAATAATTAAATCATTGATTTATTTCATATATTTCCTTTTCAACATTTTATAATTATTTGTTTAAGTAATCGAGTGACATTGATGTATTTCAAATTTAATAGATGCATATTCTAAATTGAATATCAAATAGATTTATTATTATTATTTTTGATTGAATAAAATTAATGTTTCTTCATACATAGTACAAATTTTATTCATAAATACTGAAACATTTCGATGTAACTAACCATATTTAACTTAGAACTGCTTCTTTCCTAAATCAAAAATAAATAAAAATCTTAGATTATATTTATTTTTGATTCAAACCTTCTTCAAAAAGTCGACATAAAATATGATTTAAAACGACATAAACAAATCTTTCACTTTCTCAAGAATTGGAAAAATAACTTTATTTTTTGGCCTATACTGTTTTCTGACCGTAATCAGGCAGCTTTTGAATATTGGTTATTATTTCGCATAAAATATATATTTACGTAAAATAGCTCATTTAGGTAAACGACGGGCGTACGGCGTGTGTTTCATTTCTATAGAAATTGTCTCTAAAAACCTTTTATTAATTGCTATAAAATATATTTAGCAAAACATACATACAAAACCTAAAGTTAGTTAAATTTCAGCAATTTATGTAGGGACGCCACTGTTTTTGCAAAGAATTCTACAATACACTACCTATTACCTTTTACGCGTGGTGTACATACATACATACATATATACAGCACAGAGTAAAACGTCCAGTCAAAACACACACAGAGCTCTTTTCTATTATATGAGCCACCGTCTTACAGACCCCTAGCTCAAAGTACACAATAGTTGTGTTTTGTACGCATTTTGAGTTTCGTCAAAGACCGACTGAATTCAGCAAGCGCAAACGGCGTGACTATGACCAACGCTCGGCACCGAGCACCGAATCTGTTCCCTTGGGAAAAGAACCCGTTTGTTCGTTCGGATAACGGCATAAGGGTTGAATTTACCCTCCATTTCTTCTTCCAACGCGTTTTTTCTCAATTATTCTATGGCTTTTTGTTAACATCATGTGAAGAGTTATTGTTATGGTACTAATTGTATTGATCATTGTCCGATTAAATTAGAAAATGTTTTTTTTAGGAAGCTTTGGACTTGGTCACTTTTACCCTACGATATATATACATACATATAAATATATATATATATATATATATATATATATATATATATATATATATATATATATATATATATATATATATATATATATATATATATATATATATATATATATATATATATATATATATATATATATATATAAATATATATATATATATATATATATATATATATATATATATGTATATATATATATATATATAAACAAAATTGGTACCCCTTGCTAAAAAAATCTGTGTACGACAATGTAGACATTCCATTTATTGTAGTTATTACGTGAATAGATACCACGGGCACAAATTCTTCAACACATTCCAAATAATGAAATACAATTTAGCACTCCTGAAAATGCGCTCGCATTCCTTGTTATTCTCAGAAACTTTGTAAGTTTGTGCAGCGCAGTGGTGTTGTAAATTTTAAACCCTAGCGCTAGTTAAAAACAGAATTAGTTACGGTTAACTATATAGGTACGTCAGGTGTGTCGTTTGACTAGCGCACTTAGTTCAAAGTTCAAACGCAGGTGGCTTCTATCGTAATAATCAAATTATATGGCAAACGAGATCACTTTGTTTTCGGTCACAGTTTATTCCGGATTTTATTAGTCAGAGAAGCTTCTAAGTAATTTCGCAAATAGAATTATTTTAATAATAGATACAAGTTTAGATTTAATTTTTAGCTTACCACACTTTAAATTTAATCACTATTAAAATAGCTATGTGTAATTAAAAATTCTAGAAAATAGACTTTCAGTCTCTATCTACTCTACTCTATCTACTATATTCTACTCTATCTACTATACTCTACTCTATCTACTATATACCTATATTTATTTATTTGAATAATCACATAAGCAAATGGGTATTTTGAAATTATAAATACGTTAATCAAATTTATTATTGTTTAGATGCAATAAGAATAATTTAGGTATTTAAATATTATAATGTAAAGGGTTTTCTGCCCCACCCCACATGTTGGGAATAAGCATTAAGTTATGTATGTATTTATGTATGTAAATATTATAATAAAATCTAAAGGATTTGATTTAAAAATATTTTGGGCAAAAATCTATTTTTCTCTGTGTGTAGTTGCTAACACTGCAACGAGATTTAAGCGATTTCTCTCTATATACAAACGTATTTGAAGCTCAATTCCCTCCGAAAATAATTCCAAAAATTACTATTCCCATCTGGATTTCACCTCTTACATATATAACACCTAGCAATAAATACACATGACATTCAGAAAATATTACGAGAAAATATGACTATCAGATTGGACGCTGTTGTAAAAAAAGGGGGGTAAGCACGCGCCCCAAACAGCTGTCGAAGCCGGATATGTCTTTGTGCTAGGGCTGGGAGACCACGGCAGCTGCCTACAGGGGCCCCGCACACCTGAACCGTGGACAACCGCCAACAGCAGCAGCCGGGCTCCTCGGTTACAAGAACTTCGCCGAGTCTACCAGTCACGTTATAGAACTTGAACTGATGAACACGCAAACATTTACCGAGATATTTGTCCTATGCATAACAGTCACCGGTTAAGTTATCAATAGATCTCAGTGTGCTCTTGTTGTTATACCGTGGTTTTTGGCTTGATTTAAAGTTTAGAAATATTTGTGTTTTACGTTGTGACAATTGGATTTTTTATAATTATTCTATTAAGGTATTGTTTATTTATTTGTTATTATTTTATTTTTATACTGATTTCTACTATTTCATTAATGTTTTTTGACGACTTATAATACTTATACGAATAACTATTATTTTAATATAAATATTATAAGGGTATTTTAATAAAAAAATACGTATTATTAAATATTTTACCCCAAGTTTTATATATAATATCACTACCACAAATGTATAAATTAATTTTTTTTTATTGCACCCCCCAATTAAAACTTTTAACACACATACAAATACACGAAACACACACTCATATATAATTGCATAATTGCATACACGTGACCTTGAAATATCGTCAGTTGACTTCGGCTCAAACGACATTTATTTATATTTTTTTATATTTCCAGTTAAGATTTAGAGAATTTAATAATACGTGATACAATGATTCATTCATCATTTTGCTTTGTTAATAAATACCTATTAGCACCTGTAATCGATTTACTTATATTTAAATTATTACTAATGCATAAATAAAGATTACGAAATTATAGATTTATTATATTGATTATTCACTTGAGTTCTGGCGATTTCGATAGTGCGTCAGGCGTCAAAACTCTGAATGATTCAAACATGTAATTTTGTTATTAACCGTCTGATGTTTCCGGACACAAATCGTTTTATTTATATTTGCGAATTGAATTTTTATGTCTTGGGATAGCCGTGAGAATATTTCTAGTTGCATATTTCGAGGAGACATTAAGATGTTGAAAACGTAGCGTAAATATATTTGTATAGATCTTAAAATTGTATAAAATACATATTTGAACTGTTTAGTAGAGCAAACTAGTTTGTTAGATTATGTTAATCATTAAGTAAATATAAAAAAGTATATGATATAATGTCGAATAGCTAATAAAATGCTTTAATTTTTTTTAAATTTCTTGTTAAGTTCGTTTAAATAGCAAAAATAACATAAAACTAACAAGACCGGGCATTTTTATTTTTTGCTAATTACATTATTAAAAACGTGACAATAAAAAATCGTAAAATCAAATATTCTTTGAACAAAAAACCGGAAGAGATCATAATATGTAAATACATTAATTATCAAGTTCATTAACATTTGTCGAAGCACTGGAACTGGTTATTTTTTGTTGTTAATTAGGCTGTGTGATGTGCTCAACAGGTTGGGCGGATTGAATCATGTATGTGTGCGGATACGGTGATAAATTTATAATAATTTAACTAACATCCTGAATCATGTTATTAATAAGATTACGATATTGTGATTTTCTTAGTATTTCCTGTGTTAACCTGTTGTGCATCCGCCATTTTATTTTAATTTTGACTAAATTTAGACATTTCATTGATACAGTATGTAAATATGATTTGAGCAACATTTTGAAAACACTGTTCAAATGTACAGCAATGTTTACGTAAAATTCAAGTATTTTCTAGATCGATACTCAGCATTCTGTTTATTAAATTATTAATTCGTAAATATTGCCTTAAATTTTTTTTTTGATATAATAATACACATACACAATAAGGCTTTACACATTTCCTAATAATAAGTAATTTTAATATTTATTAAATAAATATTTTAAATTGTATGTAGATTTTTTATGGCCCTAGATTATAATTGTCATCATGATGAAATTGTAAATTTTAAATTAGATTGTTAATTTAATATTTTTATTTAGAAGCTCAACAAAACCACCGTGGGCTAACCAAACAATTATTTCAACTGCAGCCTACCCTACAGCAGAGCTTTAAACATGAAACAACAATAATTTTTGTGGTCGTGCATTTGACATCAAAAACAAACATTTCCCAGTGTATAATATGTGTATCAAAAATTAATATCACCATCCAATCAAAATGTGCGTACTAAAATGGTGTTTAATCGTGTTCCTTACAACTATCCAAATCTCGTCTTCTTTGGACTTACTGGACGAATATGTGCGCCATGTCGGTGATTTCAATAAAAGAAATAACTCTGTTACATCTGTGCGACGTAAACGCGCTGTGACTGTGCAACGTGAAATGCTCTGGACCCATTCGGAAACTCTGGATGATGATGGTGATATAGTGCTCCGGTGGCAGCCGCGGCACCAGGAAATTGCTTTCAAAGTCGAAGCGAAAACAAAGGGATATCTAGGGATCGGATTCAGTCCTAACGGCGGCATGAAAGGTGCTGATATTGTTATCGGATGGGTTGATGATCGTACAGGACAAGCATTTTTGTTGGTAAGTGTTCAATTTTAAGATCAATATTGCATGCGAAACTACGTTTATATTTTAGCAGAAATATAGATAATTGGCAAGACTTTTACTATGAAGAAAATAATATATTCAACATTATTTTACGCTATATATATATATAACGGATACATTTCTCAATTTTGTATCAGTTTCTTGATCTAAAAAGCCCCAGTAGGATCGTGATCACAATTCCTAAGCGAAACCATTTTAAAATCCATATTTCCGAATCTAAACGGTTATAAATGATAAGGAAGGTAGTTTATTAGAGTAATGTAAAATTAGGTTAAAAATTAAAAGAAGAAAAGCGTCATTTTGTCTATTAAATTATTTAATATATTCTACGTAAACCGAGTTTAATACTGCAACTACAGTATCAAAACTAAGTAGTATTTATTTATTTATTTTGAATGTGACTATAGAAGTGAATTTAAAAAAAGAATGTCATATTGCTAAAAGAGAAT
This sequence comes from Nebria ingens riversi, assembly GCA_018344505.1. Taxonomy (NCBI): domain Eukaryota; kingdom Metazoa; phylum Arthropoda; class Insecta; order Coleoptera; family Carabidae; genus Nebria; species Nebria ingens. The sequence continues at coordinate 80,790 of JADQWA010000576.1, read as the reverse complement.
CTATAGTACATCGTTTCCCGGATGGAGCGTCCATTATGCATATATAATTAAATAGTTCGTTTATTTATGAATACGATTGTGAGTGGAAACGTACAAGAACGATTTCGTTAAAGTTTTAAGGTAGTGTTCGTTCACCGGAGCAACCAACGCTACCGGATCCTACCATTGGTTCATTTACGCGCTAGACATCCGGTGTTCTGTTTGCCGCCTTACTCCGCACTTCTGCACCCACTCTTACTTCTAAATCAGAAGAATTGAGGATATTATTAACAAGCAGTGGATGCCATGATTTTTGTGTCGGATATTCGACAGTCGTAACCACACATAAAATTGGTTTTTACCCAAAACTTTTTTCGGTATAAACATTGGTATATTTCGTTTAACTTAGCGTTAGTATCAGTTAAAATGGAAAAGTGACCGCAGGAGAATCATCTCGTGTGGTTTCTACTTTTTTGGTTTTTATAATGGTTTTTTTTCAAGAAGGAATGTTGTTATTGGCTACCTCAAAGTCGGTAGTGTGAGCGGTGGTCTAATTATTAAATTGTTTTTTTCGAGATTATTTTTATTTATTTCAAATCGCACTTATATTAATATGTCTCACAAGACACAAAATAGTGAAAGTAAGTACTTTTTTTCAAATTACTAGATGTTCACATTAAATAGTACTTAATACACTATAATGAAACAGTGTAACTTTATATAACTATTAATATATAACTAGCGAAAGCCCGTCAATAATGATGGTTTTTATTATTATTATTATTATCTTATGATCATGAAACTAATAATAACAACACCAGTATGCGAAATTGTCAGTTACGTAGAGCAAGAAACCAGAACTGCTTTATATGTATAATTAATCCGTAATTAGGAAAAAATAAGAAACCAAAATGTCCCACATTATAAACAGCTAACTTATATATTTTGATCACTTATTTTATACGACTTTGCGAAGCAAGAGGGCATAAGCACATAACAAATATGCATAAGAAGAAACTTGTATTTGTAATCTGCATAAGTGAAAACATAACTTGCAACCAGTCATAAAATGGTTGTGCAGTAAGTTATTGGAAATTATATGAATTTACACCAGAAGAGTACTTTGAATAATATTCTAATTATTTATGGTGCTTATATAATGGGTTTATTGGCGTATTTATTAAAAAAAAGAACACCCTTCTAGAAGGCAGGCTGCAATTATATTCACCTGTTACCTGGTAGAACAGGTGCTTATAACATCGGTTATAATACTTACTTTTTTTACAAACGGTCTTTTACACACTCAGCTAGTCCATAGTGATAGTGACGTGCTTACAAGTCAAAAACATATTACATTTGAAAATAGTTACAATGCGTCAGACACCTTTCTAATTTTTTATTATTATTGTTCTCAAAAATAAAATAAAATAAAGATCTAGCAGACGTCATCACCATGGTTTAGATTGCATCACGTCACAACTGGAAGGTTGCTTGTTACGGATTATATTACGAAATATAAATACAAAATATGCCAGGAAAATGTATTTCTCTCATACATACAGTAAATCAAGATATAAGTAGCAATGTCAGCTCTAAAGATAATATAAATTCTCATCGCATATTCCGAGAAGTCATTGTAATTCTAGTAACATACAAAGCGGTAGTTTGATTTAAATATCAAAGTTCTCAGTCTGAACATCTTAATAATAAAACGCGATAATATACGAAGTTATATATCAGTTAGTATTTCACTTTTAAACACACTAAACGTAAAAGGATGTCTTAAACGTTTTAAATTACATTTTCAATTGAAACGAAACTATTATCCCTGGATAACGACGATGATTATTATTTAATTATTTCCTATAAAGTTTAATATCATCGCTGGCCAATAATCATTTAAAATTATTATAAAAACATGTTATTGCGTTTTATTTAAACGATTTAAATACCTGAAAATTATTGTTCCTCATTCAGTGATTTTGAATTTAATTTATATATATACGATTTAGATTTTACTCTTTTAGACAAGAGTTCACATTAATACGTCTAAATTATTTACATACATACATAACTTCATGCATATTCCCATGAAATAGGGTGGCAGAAAACCCTTTACATCCATTCACATCTTGACAATCTTTCGCCATTCCACTCTATCCTTACAGACTTCTTTTGCTTCATTCAAATTCATTAAATTCTTCATCTTCTTCTATTTCGCTTGCTCACAACTTTTCTTTCGCGCATCTCATTCTCAATTATGTTTATCGACTTATTCCGACGACGACCCATTCATTCTCATACCATTCATCTCGCCCACGTAAATCTTTTTTGTTAGTCTTTCATGCGACATTCTTTCAACATGACCACACCACCTCATTTAACTCACACCTATTCTACAAACGGCATTTTTTACAATATCGCACTGCTCTTACACCCACGTATTTCTCTTTCTGTCTCTCTTTGATACACCACAAATACCTCTTAAAAATTTCATTTCCACAGCAGTCACGTGCATATATATATATATATATATATATATATATATATATATATATATATATATATATATATATATATATATATTGTATAACTTAAATTTAGGTATTCCTACCTAATATTATTTTAGAAGTGTTTTTTTTTTGTATACATACTTAGCATTATTATACTTTTTCTCCTTAATTATGGGTGACAAGATTCGATAGATAATCATTTTTCATACATATATATTACTAATTACCAAGAACTACTGCAAATAAATGGAGTCTCATTAGATTTGTAACTAAATCTCTTTTAAAATTATTGTATAATCTTCAACAATCCTATAATATATCAAATTTCTTTATACACACGTTGGATGGTATGAAAGAAAATTATCGTGATAGGCACATGAGTTATGTAGACAAGACGAAGTATCATATGTTTTTAGCGTTATTTTCTAACATGATCAACATCATACGTCACACACGGATTAAATAGTCTCTTCTAAGTTATACCGGATGTATGTATGTGTGTGTGTGTAGTAACGAACCTGTAAGTACACGTCATTTACAGAGAATGTTTGCTATCCTGCTCCAAACGAATCCATGAAAATGGTAACTTTACCAACTTCTTCATGTCGTCCCATCCGCATGATTTATAAACAAAGCTTGCATGTTTTATAACAGCATAGATCCAGTGGCGTTGCATACTTTATTTTTTAGTATTGTCATATTATATTCATAACTAACATGACTGAAAAGCTATGAAAACGCATGCGTTATCAACTTGCACAAAATGAACTCATTCGGGTAAATTCGGAAAATATTTAGAATATTTCTAATATATACGTATACAATCATAAAATATAGTACTGGTTTTCTCTGGATTAGAATACGCCATTGAGTATATTCATAGCACGATTTGCATTGTCATTCTTTAACAGTTTATCCATATGAATCTCCTCCTACATAATCCATATGCAAAACATACTTACATGCTTTAAAGAATATAATTTTACGTTTGCACGTTTATCAGCCTGAAATATCATTACGTAATTCGTTGAATTTTAATCAAGGTTTTTCAAAATCACGTACGTTAAATTTCTTGTTATAATTTTTAATTTATATGCAAAATTTTATTTTTCTCACATACTAACGGAAATAACAATAAAACATTATTTACTAATATTGTGAGAAAATTGTAAATTAATATGAAACTAGTAAAATTATAAATTTTCATACCAATTATAAATAATTATTTTGTAGTTTTTGTCATTTTTAGATTGTTATTAAATAATTATATCTTAAACATTGTACTTCTAAATAAAATAGCATAACTATAATTTGAGCTTTAATACATTAATTTGAAGTTTGTGGTTGTTGATTTAAATAATAATAATAATATGTACCCTTTACCACAAAGTGTTTTGGAGATCTAAATACGTATTTCGACAACTAATCAGAATATCAGTAGTTACACAGTGTAACCTAGTGTAACCATTGATAGAAAATTAACAATCCGAGATCCAGAAATTTTTCAATCCGAAATACAGATATGCATTGTCTCTCTGGTAACGTACGGCAAGCTAAAATATTTGTTTTAAAACGCATTTATTAGATATAATTGTCTTGTAATTACGACAAACTAATTAATTCTTTTAAGTAGCACTTGGTTAATTTAAAAATTAGACCTTAAAATAAATATGAGAACATTTCCCCAATTTAATTATATACGAAAACGATTTGTTCTCTCATTTAATTTCATTTCATTACCATTGTTTTCCCTTTAAATATATATTGTTTTTAATTTTTAATCTATTTATATCTAATGTCTTCGCACTTTTGAACAAAAGTGATTTTGAGTTAAATGTGAGTTACATTTTTTCCCGCGAAGTATAATCAACCGTTGAATCTTACTTTTAATTTGTGTAAAATAAAATAGCACAGTTCTGCTTCGTTTAACAATGATTATTATGCCTATTGTTATTTTTTTAATAATGTTCCAATTTTATTGTTTGAATTTTTCCACCTTTAAATTGTGCTGTTATTAATAGTACTAATAATAAAATAAACAAAATCTTCTCACGTACATAATTTCTATGGCATTGTAAGTGTGTATGTGCTCAAGGTCACCACGGCTAGAGGTAGAAGAAGAGAGTGAAGATATGTTAAGATACAGGTACGAATGTTCATGTGAGCTACAGCTACAGAGGTAATTGCATCCGCCCAACAAACTCACACACACTTATAAACACTACCTACGCTACTGCTATAAAACAACATATAGGCAACAACTTCCCCTAGATTATTTTAATTCTCTTTTTATTTTATTTTGTTTATATAATGAACCATTCCGCCCTTTAGCATCCATCCCGCCATTTTATTATACTTGTTTTGTTATTATAAACCATATCCGGTGATACAAGCATACTTCCGGCCTGCATTTTCAGCTGTTAACACCGATATAGTTTAAATTTTCAACTACACTGAGAACTGAGACAAATATTTTTAAATATAATTGATATCTAGTTACGCCTAGGTATGTGCAACACTTAGTTCATTATTTAAAAATTACTCATTCAATCAGTCAGTAAATCAATTATATTATTTAATTCACATTTTAACTATTAAATTTTAAATCAATAAGTGGACAGAAGCTCTGAACCGGAAACAAACAGAAAAACTAAATTCTCTTGGTTGCTAAATAACTTTTTACAGACAACGTTTAGAATTTAAATATAGAATTGTTTTTTCTATTTGAAACTAAAATGACTTTCGCAATTTTTTTTTTCGAGGTTAAACAAATATTGTTTTAACTAACAACCGAACTTGACCTGAGACAACCTTGCTTGAGTTACACTCTCTTTACGAAAAACTTTGATTGTTTTATACCAAAATTAATGACGCAGAAATTACTTGGTGGTAAGCGTTATTTTACGCTGAAAGTTTGGAAAATGATTTAGTAAATCAATTACCTACCTATATTATTTAATTCCAATTTTAACTACTAAACTTTAAATCAATAAGTGGCCTGATGCTCTGAACCGGAAACGAAAATACTTTGAGTTATAGCAAAAAGAAAAACTGAATTCTCTTAAGTTGCCAAATAACTTTTTTATAGAACACGTTAGGAATTCAAATATCAAATATTATTTCTTTACAAACTAAAATAACTTTGGCAATTTTGTTCTAGGTTAAACAAATATTATTTTTACGAACAACCGAACTTGACCTGAGCCAACCTTGCTTTGAGTTTCACTCTCTTTACGAAAAACTTTGATTGTTTTATACAAAAATTAATGACGTAGAAATTACTTGGTGGTAAGCGTTATTTTACGCTGACAAGTTTGGGAAATGATTTATGCTTCAACAACTCAATGAATATTAAACATCTTAAATTATTAAATTTGTCGACGCATTTTAAATTTATTTTTTCCGTACCTATATCAAAAATTAAATACAAGAGTGTGTATGAAGTACTTGATGAATTTGAATGAAGCAAAAGAAGAAGTTGAATGGCGAAAGGTTGTCAAGATGCGAATGAATGTAAAAAGATGTTCTGCCACCACATTTGATGGGAATAGGCGTGAAGTTATGTGTATATGATGTATGTATGTAATAGCTAATACAATATTGCCGATTTTTTTTTGTTTGCAACTGCAAATGACAAGCATATGCTATTAGTTCTACACTTCACCGCCGTGCCATGTTAGCGTCCAAATCGCTGGGTTCTCTATATGCAATGTTTGAATAAGGCCCTTCTTTTAGTGACGAGATGGTTGGGGAGGGAGTAAGGGCGATGAAGGCTTCAAAGTGTTTGCCATTGACAAAAGAGCGAGTGATTCTCTATTTGTCCGTTTGCGTATCGCGTCGTAGCGTTCGTGCAAATGCTAGCTATTTGAATCGATGTTATTCACACAGAAAATATAAACCCCATCTGATTTGAAATCATGAAAAACATAACTTAAATGACACCCTTTCTTCGTTTTTCTTTTACTTTTTATTTTCTACTGATAGCAAAACATATATGCTGCAGTTGATATTCAAAGTATGCTTATACCAAATAAAGATTGCGACTAAAAATCAAACGTATATATTTAGATACACAAGGCTACACTGTGTTCTACTTTGCACTGCAATATTAATTTAATTTTGTTTTTTGTTTAGTTGGGCAAATAAAGTTAAATATGTGAAATATTGCAAAAATGCATCGTTGTATCGCTTCAAAGAAAATCGATATCCAATGTTTTCCGAGAATTTAATACACGTAATAAATAAGAAATGAAATGTTCTGTTAAACAGAAAATTATTTATTACAGTCACATCCTTTTTATATACTGTTAATATTGTTTCTTTTTTCGTAACGATCAAACTGAAACAATTACCCGAACTGGTAAATAATAAAGTTTACTCAGTAGTTTCGAAACAAAACGCTTCAAGATCTGTGCTTGTGTGCCCGCGAGCAGAAAATCATGTTGACCAACATCAGAAAACTAATACATCATCGCAAAGATGAAAAGCTATTTCACTGATTTTATTTCTAGAAGCGATGAGAAAATTATTAGAACATTTTATTTAGTTTCTTGGAAAAACGTATAGTTTATTTGAGGAAATTGCTTGTAATTCGCAATAGAATAAATTAGAATTGCGGTAAATTTGTTAACAATGATGTAATATTGTTTTATTTCTTGTTCTCATGCTTTTTTTTAAGTTACCTACATAAATTAATGTTTTCAGGATGTATGCTTAGTATTACATATATTTTTTACAAATATACTCATTAAATTTCCAGCCACCTTGGATTCTAATGGTTAACAATGCTAATTTGAAAACTAAAGTAGCTATGGGTTTAAGCCCCGTCAGCGATAAAGACTTTTATATATTTTGTTATTAATTTAAAAGATATATACACACACGAGACGTCAGGATAAAAATTGCTAAAAAGACACTCAAAATTGAATTCAAATAAAATAAAATCTCAAGTTTGAACATTTTAATGGTCACACTATACCTTTTAAACAACATGTTAGCTAGTAAAATATAAGATTATTATTTGAAGTTCCAACTTTTCAAATATATCGCTATTTTTAAAAGATAAAAACAAATAAAATTGTACTCTTCACAAATGCTTTTATTATATTATTCTTTCCTCCATTTATTCTCTTTCGTCACTATCATTCAGCGTTATTTGCTTTGTCAGTTTAAAGATGTAATATGTGTTAATTCACTCAATATTTGGTCTGCTTTTATAAACAAATTCTATGTTTTCTATGGCCAGTACTATACATTCAGATGGAATACAATATTTTTAATATTCAACGGAAACTAGTTTCCAATTTACCACTCGATCAAACAGTTTAATTTCCTGGTAAACTACTTTTAAATTAACGGTTAATTATTTTTCATAGTTGACATTTAACCTTATGGTTTCAGAAAATAATGATTATACACCATGGATAAAATATTGTATCAAGTAATTTATCCAGGTAACTTCGTAGATATATTATTATAGCAAATGACATTTCAGCGCTATTTTCTGTTTTATTGTTTATTTGAACTTGATTAATACTCCATCATCATTTATCGTCACAGTACATTATAAATAATTGTTGTAAATTTGCGTGATATTTGATGTAATATTACATTTAAAATTCAAGTGAAATTTGGAAAATTGCTTTATTACGTTAGAATTCAGACTGTTATATAACTATGAAACAGTATAACAGTGTAGGTTGAATAACAAAATTTAATTTTAAATTTGTGTCTGTAATATACAATTTTTAAAACCGATAAAATATTTTTATTATATACGGACAATATTAACATGTACACTGTAAATAATTGCTGTATATTTTGTTATATTTGATGTAAAATTACATTTAAAATACAATTGAAATTTGAAATATTACATAATAATGCCTTTTATGCAACTATTTTTAGTATATATATATATATATATATATATATATATATATATATATATATAAATATATATATAAATATATATATAAATATATATATATATATATATATATATATATATATATATATATATATATATATATGCATATATATATATATATATATATATATATATATATATATATATATATATATATAAATATAAATATATATATATATATATATATATATATATATATATCATAATTTAAAAAATAATTTTACAACCTGTATAGATTTAGTTTGTAATGTACATTTTAAAGTTCTTCTTTAACCTGATGCACAAAAGTGACATAAAACAGTGCTCCAGATTTACATATATTTATTTTGTAAGTTTATGTAACACATCTTTGTAGTCTAATGCGTCAAAGGGTCTTTCTGTTTGATGAGGAAACATGGTACAATTATATTCTCAGTGCAATCCAACCACTTACACTTTCAGTACCTAATGAACCAATTGATTAGGTAGTTGAGTAATACGATACTCTCAAGTTCTTATACTCTTGATCAAGACGAGAATTCTAACTGGATTAATTAAAATAGAATTATATAAATATGAATTTTTGATTTCTTGCGTATTTTCTTTCTAATCAAGTCGATAGAATTTTTCTTAAATAGTTTTTTGTAAATAATTCTCTATAATTTAATCAATAAATCAATTTTTTGTTTAACACGTTATAGTGTAATTGGAATAGTGTATTATGTAAAGTAAACACGTCTTATAAATATACTTTCTATGAGATGTTGACAAAAAAACAAATCAGAAGCCAAGCAAGGTTACACCGGATACGAAGACCGAAAGACAGGAAGTGTTGAACTTGTATATATAGTACATATCTTATACAATTTTCATCACCTGGTTTTATAATTTTATATAATCTCCAAACATCTATTTTTCAATTTTTATCATTTTTATTTTTATTTAGTAATTATAAACTATAAATGGTTGCTAATATATTATAAATATATGATTATATTTTCCCCCAATTTGAAGCCAAGCAAACTTTTAATAGTTTTGATAGATGACGTGTAACACCAGCAACATATGGCTAGACATGTGTCTGTTGATTTAATTTCACTCGATATTTAATAAAAATCCTTTCAAATCGTTTATGATTACTTAAAATGTCTTTATATATTTATTTAATTGAAATAAAGATTCGTGTTTGAACGTCTTTAGCAATTCAACAATTTCAAATATGCTGTGTTGTTCGCTGTTACATAATACAAAGCAATTTGATTTAATGAAAGAATATTCATTCTGTTTCATTTCATTTGAAGACGCCCTTTGTGCAAATGTTTGTTGATAACGTAACAATTTAAGAATTGAACATTTTGTACAATTTTGCGCAGTGGCTTGGTCTCAGGCGGATATCGAGGGCATTATTAAAAGGCTTCTTAAACCGCAAATAGAAAAAATTAACGTAACTAAATTTGGGGTTCATTTTAACCTGGGATTGAGGCCAGTATTTTATCCGTAGTCGACGAATTTTAGGATAGCCGAATTTAAACCAATTTAGATTTATTTTTTTTATTTCAAGAGTAGACAAAAATATACCTATGTTACATTTTAATTTGGAATCGCGTGTTGTAATATTGCTCAATAAAGAAAGGCTAGAAAATAGACCTATAATTTTTTTTCAAAAATATAGAATAATTAAACATATAGCGCAAATAGATTGTAATAAATATAAAATTATAAATGAAATACTATTTAATTAACATATACAATCTTATAAACAAATACAAATATGTAGATATTTTGAGATTTTAAGAGTAAATATTCTGTTTTAATATGAGCTTATAAATATGCTAATCAAAATTATTCTTATTCCATGACAACTAGAACAAGTTAGACATTTAATTGAGTCAGATTTTTTTTATTTCCTTTCCATTTTTCCGGAAATTATAACGTCATTTCTTAAACAAAAACTAGTATTGTTGGCAATAATAATTCATGAAGCAATCTTAATTGTGTGTGTAGTCAATATTTCCATTAAATATTTAAAAAGTGAAAACAAAATGGTGACTTTTTTACACGTACTTTAATAAGTAAACTTTTCATAAAATTTTGGTAAATAATTCGTTAATTTATACGCTTTCCAAAGCATTTCAATAATTAACTTTAAAAATTATTTAATATATTCCTGACTGCTAATGCAAAATAAAACGTTAAATCTATGTAATAACACTTAATGGAATTTGATATTAAATTTGTTGTTAATACATACACATATGTATATAAGTACATTAATATCTGAATTTAATAGTTTATTTTAATATCAGTATTAGTATGTAATTAAATTTTTATGAGTAATGGATGCTTAAATTATGCAAAAGCAATTTGTTTCAATAAGAACACATTTTAAACTAATCACTCTTGTAAATAACTTATATCCTGGATGAACATAATACACATCAGACTAAACTATTATTAATAACAACCCCAAGGGCTTCATTTTACTTGATTACAAACAACAAACTGCTGATTTCTATAACCCCGCGAACCAGTTTCGCTTGCCGTGGGCAATTCGCGATTTCAATAGAGCGAGCCAAAAATTTGTAACTAAATTGTATGAAAGAACTGAATTCGCATACCTTTAATAGTGACAAGAATCACTGTTTAACCTTGGAGTTTGTAGTCAGTGATGAAGCAAAAACATTTCGAAAAAAATCAAAAGAAAAAAGATGTTTTTTGTGGCCATCCTTTAACATACCACTTTTACTTTTACATTCTTTGATTGTTTTTAATTGGATCCCAACAAAGTGTGTATCAAATACTCTGGTTTTAAATGTAGCGGCTTTGTTTGCTATTAATAGTCGGTAATGAAATGAAATGTGGTTTCACAGCTACAATTGGCGACTTTAAAACTTCAATTCAATTATGAGTTATTTTGTTAGCTAGTATGTGATTAGTGTTTAACCTACCGGGTGAACAAAGAGCTTAAGGAATCGATTGTATCCTCAGAATGCGTATTTTTTTACAAGGAAATTTGTCATATCTGTATTTTGATAATTATTTCATGTTTATTTACACATATCAGAAATTAAATCATTTTTGATAGCAAAATGTGAAATTTTATTATTAATTTTAATTGAAAGATTATTGAAGTTATTATTTATAATTTTTTAATAGTGAAGGATATGCATTTGTATTAAATATGAATTATGCAAATTATTTTTTGCAAAACACACTAATTTTAAATCTCAGTAGAGGTAAAGTTTGAAAAAGTATAATAGTACATAATGAATGTGTTTGAATATTTTGTTCATTGAGTAGAACCGGAATAGCCAGTGCAGAACCAAGATTATAATCCGAAAACGGTTCAGAATGCGTGACTACAAAATAATCATATTCATTCATAATAGCGAGTATAGTGAGTGGTCCAATCCACATGAAGACAGCTGAACATTTCACAAAACTGCCTTATGGTAATCATTTACCCAAAATTACTATGATTGAAGTCAGCTTTTGGAAAAAGCCATACTTCTTTATATACATTTTTTCAGAAGATTATTAAACTTTACTGAAACTACACCAGAAACTCCCAAGTGAACGCCAGATAATAAACAGAACGACCCTGTAAAATTTATAGAGCTTTCGTCCCGCTACACCAGTAGTATTTTTATTTTCTAACGACTCTTTGTATTGAAAAATTTATTTTTACTTGTGAAACGAAAAGCATTGAAATATATTCAAACCGATAAAAAATTAATAGAATTAATGTTACACATATTTCCATATGTGCTTGGAATGAAATCAGTTAAAGGTAACAATACAATGATTCTGACACTATTGTTTTTTCGTGCGTGCAAGATCCGTCTAAGATTTGCGTATTCATGTTCCGTAAATACGGGAAACAGTTCCGTTCTGCGTAACGGTAAACAATAAACGTTTTATAAATATATATTTAATATTTATGAAACATCAGCAGCAGTGATGACATGTTAGTTTTTCAACCTGAAAGTTGTTTATTTGTGGAATTATCGTATAAAATATGCAAAAAAAAGTATGCTACAAAACCTTCAAATAAAAAAAATTGTAATAATACTTTTTTTGTTCCTCGTACTCTTAAAGAGCTTAAGTAATTTGGCATGTGTCTCATTTCTAGAACCAAAATTCGTTTCATCTTCTAGATTATACGTATATAACTTGCTGGCTTGCTTCTCCTTTGAAGTCAGAGATGCAGAACAATTGCTTCTTTTAAATGTGTATCTTTTCTGCGCATGATCTTTTACAAGTTCGGTTTGCGTTTATTTTTGTGCGACGACGCATCTATAAAAACTGTCCCATGTAGAATTGTATTACAATTCATTAAAAAAAAAAAAGTTTTGAGCAGGAAACGAATGAATTATTTAACACCCTTAACCATTGTCAATTACTTGAACAAAATACTCCAAGGATATTATTTATTTCTACATTTCCGTTAGTAAAACATAGACACTGATTTTTTTTATATATAATTGTACTATTATTTTTTTACGTACGTATATGTACAGTAGTACAAAAAAGCCGTTTATTGTCTACAAGTTGGTATTCTGTTCGTTATTATATGTAACTACAACCGTGAACCATTTTTTTTCTTATTGAGGTTATATGTTTAACCACTGGAACCAATTGTACAAGAAGTAACATTGCAGTTACGAAACTAACTAAAAATACGAAAATTCTGGGTGCGCTGTTACTTAAACCTATTTGCAAAGTGATATCAATGATGGCAGCAGCACTTTCGCTGTTAACAGTTAATCTTGATTACACCAAATGTTCCAAGTCAACCGGGTCATTGTGGTAGTTATTTGTTCTATTAACGATTTAGCAAATAATTTTGCAAAGAACGTGTTTGGGACCCAAATAAATAATTTAAATTCGTAGAACTTTTTTTGGGTCAGAAATTCATTAGCACTGTGATTAAACATTTTATTTGCCCAGTCTTAAACAATATTAAATGAAAAAGGGCGCACTGACCTTAACTGAAAATTAATCAAATGGTACCAGTGTTCATTAGCAAAATTGTGAGATTAACAGATTAAAATTTGAGGCGCTTTGATAATAATCTCCACTTTAGAGATGTTATAAATTAATTTAATTGTCCAATATAATGGTCTTTTCGGGTTGAATCTCATACAATACAATGTTACGACGTGCTGTACTGACGATGTTTCAGAAATTTGAAACATCTTATTAGGCAAATTGTTTTACTATCCATATATTACTTGAAACGGCTAACATTATCTGCAGTGTTTATGACATAAAAAAAAACAGAAATTATTATTAATATATTAATTATTATTATTATATATATATATATATATATATATATATATATATATATATATATATATATATATATATATATATATATATATATATATATATATATATATACATATATATATATATATATATATATATATATATATATATATATATATATATTTATAGACGTTTTGAATCAATGTACGTATTGAATAATTCTTTAATGTTCACCACAATTTGTTACCCGAACAGATTATATATATATATATATATATATATATATATATATATATATATATATATATATATATATATATATATATATATATATATATATATATATATATATATGGATTCAGCATGTAGCTTGTTATATTGCAAATCATTGTATTTTTACAGTTTCAAATTGGAATACGCGAATAATTTAAACCCAGCGTAAAGTATAAACCATGAGAACAATTGCACTCGTCAATTTGTAAAAGAAAAAAAAGCATTTTTGATTGGATTATTGAAGTTTTAGTCCATCGAACTGAAACTTAATTGGTTTATTTGAAACATTGAAACTTTGACAGAGAACTGCGACTTTATATAATTATTCATCAATTATCTAGAGTGGTCTAAAAATGAGATTCTTTTTTTATATGATTACCAAATTTGCTTAGTACAAAAAAATAAATATTTATGGAAGATTTACATATATACAATAAAACCAATTATTACATTCTAATTTTCCTCCTGAACAAAATCAGCCATCCGTTATAAAAAAAATAATATTTGCCTTTTTATCATAGAATCCTCATTTTTTTTGTGAGAAACAATTTGCTTTGGTAACGCCCGACTAGCCAAACATAATTGGTACTAATCTAATGCCACCCCACATACGTCTACGCATCATATTTGACCCCCAACATGTCAACAGCCATGATTCAATTTGTTTGGTCGCATTCGGTCACTGCGTTAGATCAATTTTTCTTATATATACAGACATATTCTTTTTGCGGTGAAATTGGTGCAAATACCTCGAAGGAAACGTTGAAGCTATAAGTTATATTTTTATCCAGCAGATCAGACACTGACATCTATTCAGGAAACAATTAAAGTTTAGAGAAGTGACTTTTAAAGTTATATTAGTTAAATTGAGGAAACTCTTGAACTAACCTTGATAAATGTTATCATTTTTTTACGTTGAAGAACTGCAGTGCTATTTTCAATTTCAAATTCGGTTGACTTGGCGATTATTGATCATATATTATATAGTACAGAATTTACGCTGTAGAAATTTAATTTACATTTATGCTAGTCAATAAATAAAATAACAATATATACTGCAAAATCATATTTTATGAATTATTGTGAAATAACTACGCATTTTTCTTACATTCCCTACAATTATTTGAATTTTAACTGTATTTTTACAATAATAGCTAATAAATATAGGATGGGCCAGCTGTTGGTGTCTTTTTGAAGTGCTTGTAATTTCGACAGTTTGCAACACTGACACGCTTGACATTGATAGGTATGTAGTGTGTCAGTGTTGCAAACTGTAACATAACAAGCACTTCAAAAAGATACCAACAGCTGGCCCATCTATATGTCATCATGCTTACCTCCAAATCGAGGTTGCAAGGTACGGTAATTTGATATATTTAATCACCTAAGAGCATCCTAAGATAACCATGGCGGGTGAGCCTTTAGTAAACGTGAATTTACAGTATATTATAATTTACTGAAGTATGTTTTACATATTTCATAAATTACTATAATTTAATAAATTTAGAACTATACATACCTGTCTATTTTAGACGCATAAAATAAATTATATCAGATGTAGCAAAAATTAGAGAGAAAACTCTTCTTGTTAATACTAACTTTAATGACAAAATTAAAGAAGTACATACAAAAGATTCTGTTCTGCTTTGTACAGATGACATTATAGTTGTTAAATCGGTGTTGTCTTTCTTTCTTATTTTGTCTCACGTGTCATTGCCAAGATGTTTCTATTGTTCGACTAACATTTATTATCTTTCTTTCACTCATACGTAATAATTAACAACTATTGTCGTTAGAAATACTTAAATTGTCATTGTTATAAAAGAATTGGTACATGATTTTGTGAGGCTTTATGTCTTAGTAACATTTTGTTTGAAATACTATTTTTACGTGTTGAAATCAAAGAACATATTTTCGTTCTAAATATATGTATATATATATATATATATATATATATATATATATATATATATATATTCAAAATTTATTTAGTATCTAGGTATAACAAAAAGTGTATTTTTGAGTCAAAATATTATTAGTTATGTTTAAAGTAAATGAATTTTTAGACAACACTATATAAATTAAATTTACGAATCATTATACAACTAAGACTTTGAATAATATTAGTATATTTATTTGTCGTATGCTCTAGGCCTGTGCCTTTTATAGGAAATAGGGCATGGACACCATACGTCAGATCAGTGCTCGACCTACTTAATATCCTACTTTATACAAAACGTTTTAATGTCGTATTATTTATCTATTATAAATTTGTATAATTGCGTCGACAGCCTTAAATTTATTTAATAAAATATTTAATACTATCTTTTGTGTTTTTAGGATTGTCATGCATCAGAAACAAATCCAGAAGGAAGTCCTTTAAGAGACGATGTCGAAAATTATACTCTAATGAGTGGATACCAAAATGAAACTCATACGATCTTGGAATTCCGACGGGCCTTAGATACTTGTGATTCAGAAGATTTTGTTCTCAGTGTAAGTAACCCAACGATATGTAGATGAGACGAACTTTAAATTTAATATTTTAATTATAAATACATGTCGGAGTTTACGATAATATCGGATATTCAAAACTTACACATATATATATATATATATATATATATATATATATATATATATATATATATATATATATATATATATATATATATATATATATATATATATATATATATATTTATATATATATATATATATATATATATATATATATATATATATATATATATATTTATATATATATATATATATATATATATATAATATATATATATATATATATATATATATATATATCGTATATATACTAAAATAATTTTGCAGAGCGATACTGTACGAGTAATTTGGGCTATCCACAATTCAGACCCTCAAAATATGTGGGAACTTCCTCATCACGGAATCCGAAGAGGGGAGCAAAGTTTATATTTGTTAACACCACCCACTACAACACATTCTGAAACAAGTCGACATTGGGAAATAACTCTCAAAAATGTAAGTGCTTTTATTATTGATCATGCTGAAAACATGTACGTCTAATTTTAGTATTAATATTTCATTTATTTTATATAACGATACACTGTTAAAAATAGATTTTATCTCACATAATTCAGTTCAGCCAGACATATGTAAATCATATGATATTTACACTAATTTTATTAGAAATTAGACATATCAATCAAACATATACGATGTAGCAAAATATATAAAGAGTGCAAGTGTTTACGTTATAGAATTGGTAAAATATAATAATTTAAATGATCTGTTTTTTATTTGCAGTTTAATGTAACAAACATTGACACAATTTACTGGTGTAAAATTTTCAAAGCTCCCACGCTAAACTCTAAACATCATATTATCGGATCAGAACCGATTTTGGGGTCGAAACATCGACAATTCGTTCATCACATGTTGCTACATGAGTGTGACTTATCAGCTACGACAAACAATTTCTTGCAATGGGAAAAATACGCCAATGAAGAAGGAGCGCCATGTTATTCGAATGAAATGCCAGAACTCTGGGAATCCTGTTTGACGCCTATGATTGCTTGGGCTGCCGGCAGCAAAGGTAACTAGAAGATTTCAACTTAAATACGTCTGAATTATAATTATACCGCCGCCTTTATAAAATTGAACATTAAATTGCGTTACTTTTAATATGAACAATTATATTTAATAAATATAAACCTATTTATTCTGCATTTCACTTTATTTACAAAATAAAACAAAAATTATCTTCAATTAAAAATAATTATCGTTGGTGTAATCGACCAGAACATATCTACTTTTTTAATTTTTTAATCAAAATAATTTATATTTAAATACCATTAGAACAAGTTTATATATTTATTTTTTGTATGAACATTTTTCTGAAAGTTGTGAAGAATAAACGTGAGTTTTAAAAACATAAGCTATTATTATTGGTCATCAAGAATAGATATATTAATTTATAAATGTCAACTTTATTAATCATCTTTTTTATCTAGGCGAACATTTGCCACCTCACGTAGGTTTGCCACTAGCTGACAAGACCACAAGTCCTTACTACATGCTCGAGGTGCATTTCGACAATCCATCATTGAAGATGGCTACGGACACTTCGGGATTACGTGTCTTCTACACGCAACAGCTGCGGCGTTACGACGCTGGCATGATGGCGACAGGAATAACTATTTCCCCGTTGCACGTAATTCCGCCGAGACAACCCGAGTACAAGACTGCCGGTTACTGTAGCACCGATTGCACCAGAGAGGTGAATACCTATATATATATATATATATATATAGCACTACAGAAAACTATTTTTATGATGCTTTATCACACTTTACCGGATACAAGTCGGATATTATTTGAATAAATGTGATACTTTTATCGTAAATTCAATCCAAAATGGATTCAAAGTATTGTGCTTGCATATTATGTAAAGAAGCTATACTAACCAACACATTTCTGTGACTATTTTGATACATTTTCCATATTTCTTTACGTTTGGATTATTCAATTATCCTTTGATGTTCTAAAATAACTTTTGACTTTTTTAAGAACCACATCAAATATTTATATGCATTCTGAAGACGAAATAATACCAAATATAGTTATTAGTAATATCTTGGTAGATATTGTTAAAAATAAGTTTATTTTTTGATAGTTTAGAATGTGTTAGTAAATTATAAAAAGGGGCAAAAATCTACATTTCTAAAGTAACTTTTACTATTTTTGATGTAAAGACCACAATTTAATTATCTGAATTATCGAATTATCTTTGTAGAAAATGTAATTTAATATTTTTCTGTTTTATTTAATATTAAATATTTAAAATATAGTTTTTCTTTAATTCGCCTAGGTTTTGTATTTATTAAATTTATATCTTTTTTCAGGCATTTCCAAAAGAAGGTATCAACATCGTATCAGTTTTACTGCATTCACATTTAGCTGGAAAGAAATTAAGTCTAAAACATATTCGAAGTGGTCGAGAATTAGCGCCAATTGTTGAGGTAACAATTTATATACTAACATTATTTTCTCTTTTTTATATTTTCCGTACTATGAGTTTTATCAAAATTCAACAAATTTATATTTCTTGATGGTTCACCTTAAACCATTTAAACATCTGCAGTGTATTGCACTGGACTTTCTTATATTTTGTTTAGATAGAAATAAACAATTTTAAGCATTCAAGAAAATATAACACTTCTAGGAATTATTATGGCCGGACCTGTTTTAGTTTTTAAATAAACTTAAAACTTAAGAAAATATCTATATATAATTTTATTAACTTTTTGATCGCTTTTTTGGCCTTATTACAGTAGCAAATAAATTAATAATCATTGCTAGTATTAAAACATTTTTTAAAACATTTATAGTTTTGCGCTGTTGTCTATTTGATGACATGAAATTAGCTGTTACTAATAAATAATGTACCGGTTTGTCATTCAAGTATAAAATGACGTTTTTAAATTTCCGTGCAAAAATAGTAATGTTTTTAAATGGCCACGTTTGTAGTTTTTTTGTTGCATCTCGCACTAATCATAACAAAAAAAAATATTTTTGACATAATTTTTAATAAAGTAATATTTAAACATTAGTGAGAGAAGCTTAAGCCCCGCCACCACGTCAAGGTAAACTCCAAGAGGGTTCCGTTCAAAAATCATCTCCATAGCTAGATTTAGATTAAAACATATACGATTTATGAAAGATTCTATATTGAGATACAAACTTATATATTTGATTCATTTATTTATTTAATTAACTATAAGAGATCATTTTGAATCGTACCCCGGCGGGCCCTACCTAACTGAAGTATGCCCACCCCCTACCTGTCTGAAGAAATTCTAAACTCTACCTATCATTTGAGATAATTATTCTAATTTGTGCTTTTGAGCACGGGACACACACAACTTTGTGCTGTGCATGCATGATGTATTGTAACATTGGGTACGACACAATGTTACACCTATAAGTACATATCTGAAAGAAATTTGGATTAGAAGGCGAACTCCCAATGAGTGCAGTGTGCAAGTCTGCTCACACACTGCGAATACTTTAAAAGGTGGACACCCAGTTAACCAGGACTGGGACATCCGAAAAAACGTTAAATCTGGAAGTGTGAAAGTACAGTTAATTATGGGGGCCCACCTCGCTCCTTCGGGGGCCCAGTGTTTCGAGATTTTATTTTGACCAAACGGAATGGTCAAACCAACCAACAAATCAATCCGGTTCCCAGTGAACCCAGTTCGGCACTAGCACAACCCTACTGCACCCTGGTCGTACAATAGAGAAAACTCGAAACCATTCCAGAGACACCGGGCACCCACCGTACATCGTACAATGTACGGATGGGCTTTCTTGGACGATTTGTTAGTTGGTTGTTTGCAACGCGCCAAAATTAACAAGTGCCACCCATCTCATTTAACCGACCGTGTACTTATTGACCCTGCACATGCACGAGCTAATGTACCTTTTTACACCGCACCCCAGGCCATCCGTGTCACTGACAATGACCATCCTACCGGTATATCCAACCTAAAGGCACGTCCGCAACCGCCAGCAGATTTACGCTATACGAACACGTTACTCACGCGAAGCAGGACACAGAAGGAAGCTACGATAGGCGGCATGCCAGTGAACAACAGACCCCCAAGACGAGAGAATATACTTAGTACCTCCAGCACTCGTATCAGATGCTGATCGGCGTGTAGTGACGCAGTCAAAAGTACTACAATCGGCTAACATATTGATGAAGTCACACCTAATGATATCAGCGTTAGGTATATGACTTGAAACACGAACCGCCCACCCCAAAACACCCGAGACCCGAATTAAAAACCCAACCAGAATGAATACAAACACCCGAAAATCTATAGCACGCGATCAACAACAACGATCTGCTCCCGGAGCAGAACTGCCTCTGTGTATGTGGACAGTACACGTTATCGATACAAAAGGTCTTCATGTTGTTATTGTCGTCTTGAAGTCCAACGGTGGTTGCTCCAACGATGACAAGGAGTAATGTGTATTTACAAACGGAACGAAACGAAACGAGAAGGAACTGAAGAAAATACTTGCTCTAACCGTAAGGGCAGGTGCTACCGCATATATTTGAAACCAAAGCGCGTGTTTCAGACATATGCAGACATTTGTTTGTAGTTAAATGAACCATGGTGACTGAATTGCTTCAACCACCACTTCATCAGGTTCTGCAATTATCAGGGTTGGTTTGGAACAAGCTATTCTCTAAAGTTAAAAATTGTTTTTGGCATGTGCTATTTTATATTATTTTAGTTAATTTTAATTAATGTTACTTAATTAAAAATGTTATTGATCAATATGAGTGAATTAATTTATATTTCCCAGTTGTTTAACCATTTCTGAATACGCGCCGTATTCAGAAATTGTTAAAAGAAGAAAAAAACATAGAGTATATATTACATATTCGATACACCCGAAGACAGTGGATTATCTTTACATTTTGTACCCTATAGAAAATCACTGCCTGATACGTACGAAGTATATTAGGAGTAGAAATGGTACTCACCAAATCCAAATCCAATACCTGTTCCTCTCCTATACCACAGCTGAAGTTCAAGTTGCTCCTGTTAGCGATTCATTGATGATTGCACTGTATTTTATTTCGCGATATCATATATTTTTAATCACTCAGAAGCACAATTTTTAATCATGAATTTAATTCAATTATTTAAACACTCACTTTCACTATCACAGAGTTTTAATCGGAAATGCTAATTTATTTTTAAGAAACTTTCAATAATACTTTATAGGGAATGGCAGATATTTTACGTAGTCATTTCACTAATTGATAAGCACTCGCGAAAATATTCAAATAAATAAATCACTTGTTTACGAATTGGATGATACATACATTTATATATTTATACATATAAACAATAATAAAGAAAGAAAGAAATAATCTGGGAAATATAAAGATAGCACATACGGGATAATAAAAAAATTACTCACATTTTTTCTTCTTAAAGTACTTTGGTTGTTGTAGATTGGTCGGCCCTAAACATTAGCAAATACATTAGTAATCATGGCTAGTAATTATTTTAAAACACCCCACTATAGCAGTGACAGACTTTTTTTGCCACAGTTTTAAACGGAAAGAATAAATATTTATTTTAACCCTTAAAGGGCACTATGGCTCTGGCAGACCCAGAAATATCTTTGACTTGAAAAAAAAATTATTGAATTATAATTTTTCACCAATAAAGTTGTAAGTCTATTTTGTAAATATTCGGTGAAAGCCTCGCTTTTGAGTACTCAAATAAATACATTTTTTGAAAGACTCGCTATTGTCACTAGTTTTTTGTTTTCAATGATTATTTAAATAATGAAAATGTTTAAAAATCCAATTCCAACCTATGCGCCCTTAAAATATATTAGTTAAGTATCATTCATGCAAATTTTGAAGTTAAAATATTAAAAAGGTCAGCTGCAAAATAAATATTAAATAAAAATATTACCTTTTCGATGTACTTTCAAAATTATAACTATGTTTAAAGTTTAAGCAATCAGAGCTCTTTCACGGTATTTAATTTCAACATGCACCTATCTGAAATATATTATGTGCACTGACGCTAGAACAACTTGTACATGTTTGGTAATATTTTTATTCCAGTCCAATCTGGAAAGAAAACAGGTATTATCAATTAAATTCCCAGTATGCGTAGAGGTTCTGAAGCAGTAGGTTTAAACGTATTATTAAATATTAATACAGTATTTGTTCATTAGGATAGGAAAGATATTAAAATATAAAAAATTTAAATTTCAAGGTAATATTTTGATTCATTGCGTTATATTAGAACTTATTATAACCGGACGTTTTTTAGTCCAGCCATAATAATTTCTAATATAACGTAATGAAACAAAATATTTTCTTAAATTTTATATTAAATATATTTCCTATCTATGTATGTACCTAAACAGAATATACCTTCTATAAGACACTGCAGATGTTTAGTCTTCAAATGAATTAAACCCCTAACAAAATATGTACATATATATATTAATATATATATATATATATATATATATATATATATATATATATATATATATATATATATATATATATATATATATATATATATATATATATATATATATATATATATATATATATGTATATTTAATATTTTACTAACCATAAGTATAACTTCCCATACCTACGTAACCATGGCAACATAAATAAGACATTTCAAAATTTAAACAGTAATTTTGTTGTAATCGGTAAACTTTTTGAAGAAATGTTTTAAACGTATAAGAAAGTAAAAATTGGTTATTATATATAAGAATTGTTTTACAATTTCAGGATAACCAATATGATTTTAATTATCAACAAAGTCGCCTACTAGGTCAAGAAGTAACTGTTTTGCAAGGCGATGCATTGATAACAGAATGCACGTATTCGACGTTAAATCGAAATAATTTGACTGTCGGAGGTTACTCAACATCTCAAGAAATGTGTCTGGCTTTCGTTCTCCACTATCCACGAACACAACTAGCTGGTTGCTACTCAATGCCGCCCGTAGACTTCTTCTTCAAGACTTTGGGAGTGAACGAATTCTATGAGAAAAATATGAAACAAGTTCGGGATATGTTTCTCAATTCCGAGTAAGGATATTTTTCTATTATATTAAATTTCTTAATTCATTCAAATATTCCAACTATATGTATATATTTTATTCAATATAAATTCTCAGTAAATTCACACGTACATATTTTAAGATGCATTCTATTTAGAAAACAACACATGTACAATAGCTGTATGTTCTATGTTTATATGAATTACTTATTTAAATAATGGTTTTAATTATTTATTTTCAGACCTGAAAGAGCTGAGAGAGAGAGTCAAGCGCAATATCCATCATTCGCACCAGGTACTGAAAATCTAGCTGAATCTAACTTGCACGCTGAAGACGATCTGAAACAGGCTCGCTATTACACAGGCGAAGGTGAAGGTGATTCTTCAGGTGGTCCTCTGGATCAATTGACCATTAAAGACCCAGAGGAATTCCGTAATTTAACTTTTATCAAACATATTAATAAAATGCGATGGGATGAACCTCTTCTAACCAAACGAATCGAGATGGCGTTTTATACTGGCGAACATCTAACGTTTTGTAGAAAAACTGATAATACGAAAGCTATTGTAAGTCTAAACTTTTCGCCCCTGAAGTTTTAACTAAATTTTCTATTGTTTTACATTTTTTTTTTTTTGTATCTTTTACAGCCTGAAAATATCGAAATCTTGCCAAAGTTCACCCCGTACTCAGATAATTCAACGAAAATTCAATGCAGCTACCGATGGCAACACAACGCTTCGACGACCAACCGGATTCTAGCGCCAGTATCCGTGGTGTTATTTACAACATTGTGCACCGTTTATTTGAACGATGTTTGAAAAGAATTTGACAATTTATTTGAGTTTCTGTAATCAGTGTTTAATTTTTCAATGTATGTGTATACTAAACACATAGAAGTTCTGCAAAAATTCATTGAAAATTTTATCAAATTGAGTGTTTTCGTTTTCAAAATATTTATATGTTTAGATATGATAATTACTGTCTTATTTCCTATCTAAAAAAAAACTTAAATCAGTTCTTTTTTATGTAATTTATGTGTGCGTCTCTATAATTATTAAGTTTAGATGTATAAATACTTTCTTAAATAAATATTTATATGCTGTGATATTTATAAGAATTTTTGACTTTTCATTTACATTTAAAAAAAAATCCTTTGTTTGTCCAATGAATTACTCTCGTCCCAAACTTGAAAATGTATTAGAATTTAAAAGTATATTATTTTAGTTCCTGTGATCCGGATACAAATATTCAAAAAAAGTAAGGCTCTTCGCTGTTTTAAGGAGTATTACAGCATACTTCACCTATGTATGGTTAATTTAAATAATTTTACTATTCTTGAAGGATACATATTATTGCAAACATATAAATTATTTATTGCGCTTGAACATTGCAAACACACTCACTTTGTAGAATATCAAACACGTACGGTTTTTATTGATGGAGTTATATCAATAGTTTAATTTTTTTTATCAATACACAACAATATAACAAAAACATTTTAAATTATTATTGATATACATTTATAACTTAGCCGTCAGTGACGAGGGGAACTTCGCCATATACTTTCGCAAATTCCTCTTTTTAACAGACCTTGTGAAATACATTTAAACAATATAGACACGCACATTTATTTATGTTCATATTTCAACTAATATATATTTTAAATAATCTATTTTATGGACCATTAAGACATTTTGAAACATAGAATTTGCCGTTTGCGGAAATGTGAAAAGTTTGCCTTTTTTAAAGAAGTATAAACATTCAATCAATCATGTATCCAGCATCCTATAAATAAAACTTCCTAGCGGTGCTTGTAGTTAGATTACTTTCTGAATATCTATTATCTCGCACTAACTGCTTATCACAACGTATTTCAATGATCTTTTGAAAATAGTGTAATGCATGTGGTGTATTTCATTGCTGTGCTCAAACGTGGTTCATACTGAATATATAAATATAGAAAAAAAGACTTTAATCAATTACAATTTCTTCAGTAAAATATATATCTTCAGTATACAGAAGAAAATTATAAGGCGATTGTGACTAGAATCATATATATAATATATTTGCTTTGCTTTACTAATTTCTGGATAAGTTATAACAGAAGAAACATCCTCTCGTTTTGTTCTATATCCATTCGATGATTAACAAAAGAGATTCTCAATTCAATGAATATTTTATAAACAAACACATTAAAAAGCCACATTAACTATTCAATGTAGTCAAACAACAATAATAGTTATTTTGATTAAGTATATTTGTGCTATTTAAGCGTAATTTTATGAAATGCCATTTTTATTTACACTGTTCTACTTACAACAATACATAATCAGATAAATAGTTTTAATAATCATTGACTGCAAATATGTTAAAAGCTAATATAAAAAAATTACATAGTATACATTGACACGAACAATATGTTTTTGGAATTTTTAATTTTTTCTTCCCCCTCTACGTCGCATTGATGATGTGCATTGTGGACAGTACCATTTTCCTTTTGGAGGAGCGGTGATCCCAACGCAAGGGTAGTGAAACCATTCGAAGGGACACTAGAAAAAATATAAAAATGATTTAAGAATTAAAATAATCATAGATTTCTACACATACATCTTCGTTGTCACAAGCGACCATGTCACCGTATGAAACTTGGTTGCAGATACAGTATCTTGGCTCGTTCGGATCATAAGTCCATTCTTCACTGGCAGTTTCGGTAGTTTGAGGCGTAATCTCGACTTGGGGCGACACTGGCGCTGGGGCTTGCACCACCGGTATAGGAACTACAGCTGGGGCCGCAGCGATTGAAGATGAGCTTGTTGAACTAGTGCTGCTTGACCATTTTCTAGAAAGTAACCACATGTCAACAAAAATATAGTATCAGTTACCTAATTCCAAAAAGTATAATAAAAGATTGATTTTTTCAAGCTAGTGTATAAAAATAAATACCTTAGGACTTATACTTACTTCTTTTGTTTCTTGGTACTTCCATGATCTTGCTGAATCGCTTGAAGTGCTGTATGAGCAGCTCCAGCTAATTCCCGACCAATTCCTAGTTCATGGACTGGCACTCCAGTGTTAATAGCTTCGTATGAAGCCTTCAAACTAGCTGTCCTTCGCCCTTGTTGCATCTGAAACAAAATTTATAAAAGGTAAACTAATTTTAGATGGTTGGTGGAAAAAAGACCATGCTCCATCTTGAATGTATATATATATATATATATATATATATATATATATATATATATATATATATATATATATTTTAATTAAATTAATTTGAAAGATTTGAAAACTTACTTGTTGAGTAGCTGCAATTGCTTGAGATGCAGCTGCTGCAATTGCATTTCCTGCACCAATATGCCCTAAATTATAATTTACAGCAGCCGGAGCTGGTGGAATCGGAGCTGGAGTACCATGACGCGATTCAATCACATTAATTGTTGGAATAATCGTTTGACGTTTTTCTTGGGTTGAATGATTGGACGTGTTGCTATCTCTACGTTTTTCACTGCGTGGCCGGTATCTTAAGAAGAAACAAATGTAACATAATATAAATTTAAAATATCTGTCTGTGCATATTTCTAATTTATTTAGGTAACTCGTATCTCCTTACCGATTTTCTTTTTGTTGACTAGAAGACACAGGTTGACTTGCGCCAGGAGTGTCAAGTTCCAACGAACGTTTTTCTAATACTTCGGTTATACCCTTATTGTCCGCTTCTAATTCGCATTTGAATTTATGCAATTCGGTATCTAAGCGACGTAAATACCGGTCGACTAATTCATACATTTGACTAGCAAGATGAACTTTCTCATCTGCATCTTCAAGTGTACGATAATAGTCTTTTCGTATCGCTTGAAATTCATTGTCGGCGCCCACTGGAATATCGCCAGCAGCACGTCGACATTCAGCAAACAGAATTTTAACACGTTTTTCTAATGAATCCATATTATCTACAAAATACTGATCTTATTAATAATTATTATTCAAAAATGTTTTCTTTTTTTAAGAAAAAAAAATTCGAAATAACTAATTTAAAAATACATTTTGAATTCAACTATAAATACCGAAATATAATTTAATAATAAATATATAATAAAATCTAAATATTAAAACTATATTTTAAATCAGAAATTGAAAATCTCCAAATGAAATTCGAAATCCGAATTCGAAATGTTTATTAAATATTCAAAATAACCTTATAGCATATAAAATATATATAAAAATAACTTACTTTGCACCGACAAATCCATCTCACGCATTTCAGTGAACCGGTCCCGCAGTTCTTGAGGTAGATGTTCAATCACTGAAATAAAAAGTCCATATTAGTGAGATTTTCAATATAAATATTTTCCCGCGCAGCGTAACCGGTGTGAAGTTTGCTACAGTAGCCATTGTGTGGTCCTACTCATAAATACGTACTTTCCAAGTAATCTTCGAGGTACAACATCTTCAAGTATTCACAGAACAAACCTTTAGGTGACTAAAATTGTATAGCAAATTGAATATATTGTTTATTATTCGCGAGAAATGCGCAATAATAAAATATTGAACACTGCTGACAGTTCACTCGATCACAAAACAGCTTATGTAGAATTAGTATTGCCAACATAAATAATTAAGAAAACGTGGCGCAACATTTGAATATTTTATTAAATAATTGATTTATATATGATCGGAATTATATATATACATATACTATATATTACACTTAAGTTTTAAATAAGTTTTATGTTTCGTTATTGATTTAGTTTATTTTATTACTTATGTGAACATAGCTGCAATTTTGAAAATGATTCGGCGTCCTCCGACTAGTATAGAATTAAAACTAGATGATTTGGGAGAGTATGAAACGTATAGACGTGAACAGGAAGCTGCTAAAGAAAAGGCCAAGGTTAAATCGACTCAAGAACCTACTGCTTGGAATCCAGGACCAAAAGGACAAAAAGAAATTTATGATAGAATTGGATTTTTACCTACACCAAACCAGACTAGTTCAGCTAAATCTAGATCTTTTAGTACTTAAATATTTAATTAAACTGTAACAATTATATATCTGTAATATCTAAAATATATTTCCTTCAAATATATGACCTGTTTTATTTTGAACTTAGAAATGTTAGAACGCTGCTTTTCTATCTGTATATAAATATTTAAACAAATTTTAATGGTAAATGAACACCAGGATTGGGATATTATTTTTTCAACAAACAAAAATATATGTTGTAATAGATATAATAATGTTACTCACACTTATACAGTATTTTCATATGTACAAAATTTACAGTAATATAATATAGACATCACAATATCATTTACCTATAATAATATTATTTTATTCATTTTAACGCAGTCATATACCTATCCCTATAATATTACATCTAGCATACACTGTACAATGAACAGACACTCGTCTTAAAGAAAAAAAAACAAACAAACAAAAAAGAACTAAAAAAAGTTAATATTCACATGTATGTTACACTGTTATTTTTTATTTTTTTAATATTTTTGTTTTTGGAAAATTGATTGGTTTTCAGTTTTCGTAACTAAATTTCTACATTATATATTATGTTTATATGTGTTTTTCATAATATTATTATGCCATTTTTACCAACTATTTTAACGGGTAACGAATAATTTTATGCGAGTTTTTTTTTGACGAATTTGTCAAAAAACACCTCACCAAACCACAGTTGCATTTGTATAAGCGTTTTGAACAACACTAAAGAAAATTAAAGTTACGTTTCGTCAAATGGAACAAACTAAATGAGAACAATTTTAATTTGTTCCATTTAATTCAATTAATACTGACACTAGTTTTATTTAAAACTAGTGTTAGTAGTAAAATCATAAGAAATCAGTTTTAACCAAGTTCCTAAGCGATGCAACATAATCTAACATAATAAATAAAGTAAAAAAATAAACTTTTCTAAGTTGTTTCTTTTTCTTATTTGATACAAATGCAATTGTATGTTTAACAAACATTCTAAATCTAAAAACACGAGCATGACATGTTTGCATTACTGTTCGTGGAATATTCCAAACATAAACAGGAATATTCCATAAACAAAATATAAAAAATTATCTTGTAAAACTTATCAATCATTCACCGAAAAATAATCAATAATTTGTTTAACTATAATAATATTTTTTTTCATGCATTGAGATCTTCATAGGTAGGTTGGGTTTTAATTTTTTTATTATTATTATTTATAATATATACTTTTTTCAATATTTTGTAATAGTAATTATTATTGATTTGTTAATCGTTTTCTTTTAACATTAACTTAATGTTTAGCCATGGAATCACAGTGAAATTTTAATATTTAAGTAAAAATTGTAATTTGGATTTAAAAAGTGTTTTTAAAATTTATTTACTATAGTTTTCATTCGCCGAAAAGATACGACAGATCAAGGAAAATCACATGTGAATGTGGTTGAAATTTGTCAATTTTCCGTTTTTCTTACCCCAGTTAACATGTATGTTACATCTCTGACATATTACATCAATTTTATTTGTGTAATCTTTACATAAATGTTTCAGAGATGGAACAAGTTTGCTTATCCTGAGTTTGTATTTAGTACGTCAGAGAATCGTTATGTGGTCATTAAGTGAAAAAGGAATATCATATTCCTATTTTCATACCGAGAAATTATTATTATTTAGTCATTAATGAAAGATAGTACATTCAGAAATGAAAAATTATAGATTTTTACCTTTCTCACGTCAAGTGAGATCGTTTTTGTCGATTGTAGCAGCGTTTTCGTTCGAGTGAAAATATGCTATCACACAGTTGCGATGACAATTAGCAAATGTGCGATATCCGCTACACGGTGTAAGAGATTGGGCGCTATTCGGGCTAAGTTTTCTTTCACGAAGTCACACGATGGGAATATGTGGACTACATATGCGGCCTTGAAACAAACAAAAACAAACATTCATAAAAGGATCATAAGATTCGCGATAGTTACAAAATTTTAATTGCAAATAATTAATAAACGATATGGTTTAAAAAGGAACAAATGTGATAAATACGAAATAAATAATATTTTTGTTTCTTGTAATCGTTAAGAGAAATAAAATATTAAATATATTACTTACATGTTGGGAACCGGGAGCAGCAATGTTGATGATTCCAGCCGCTTCTTTTTGTTGTAAATATGTAATAAATCCATTGCTCAGATTGGTGGATTGTTGTAAAACATCCATGTGGTCTCGTCCACATGGTAGAGCTAATAGGACACAGTGTTCATTTTCCATCTGTAACATAAAAATCAAAACATGTTAATCAACCTATTACTGGAACATATATTTAAATTAATTGTTATTATTAATGTACATATGTTATAACTAACCTGCATTTTTCTGGCAACCCCTTCCACTTGAGTCTTCTCCAATCGCATTCTTTGAGCGATCCGAAGTGGAGGCGTTGAACCATCTCTATTGCAGGGTAAACTACTTCGAGCTACATGCGGATTTCCAAACACAAAATGCATCTGGACGGCCGCTTGGTCGTTTTTGAGGGCGAGAAGACCTTGCCACATAATTTGGTATTGCTGGAATTAAAAATAATCATACATTAATAATTAGTAATATATTTATTTTATTTAACAAAACTATGATTGGTTCAGAGTGAAGTTTCTTCTTAAAAATTGGGGAAATAATTAACATACAATTTGGTCTTATTAGAAAAGTAAAACCATTCAAATACGAAATATTTAATATATGGTGAACTTACCTTTAATAGCATAAGTAAAGAATCAGCTTGAGGTGGAACTTGACTAGCATGAGGCGGAGTCGCAACTTGCAATCCGCGTTGACTGGTAGGCGCCTCAGCAGGTGTATGTCGAGATATCGCGCCTATCAGGTTCCCAGCAGCTCCTAGGCTCGAACCGGGGCCTGTTAGGGCTGTATGACTCGTTACAGGACGATGAGCTGGTGGTGGTTCAGTAGGTGATTCGTAATATCGACCCGGTGTGTGGTAGTGAGGCATTCGAGCTTGGTGCATGTATACTTGAGCCACTTGAGGTGAATCTAACGCACACAAAAATATTAATGAACACACATTCAACATCACAACATATGAGAAATGTAATACGCTCTCCAAAATAAAACAGAGACATTATTAAAAGTTTATTAGAAATAACCGCTGCACGTTTCATTAGAGTAAAGATGAAAAGTATTTAAATAAATAAATACCTGTAGCTCTATCATGAGGTGATTGTAAACTGTGTGGTACTGCTGTTGGTCGAGCAGTGAGTCCAACAGAACCGGGACGTCGTAGTTCTAATGGTGGTGACGTCACAGGTGCTTCTTCCCCTTCTTGACCATCTTTGGTCTTTTCTAAGCCACCAGACACCATAGGTGATCTATAAAACATTATATTTAGATAAATAATCTGCAATGTATGATCTTTTTCAAATATTATATATCTCGAAATTAATTTACCTTGGTAGATGGTACGGTATCCTGGTATCTTGCTGTGACCGCAAGTATGATTGGTACACTGCATGTGTATGCATGAAATGGTGAGGAGGAAGATCGTGAGGATTCCGCAATGGCACTGTACCAGGTGGAAAATGCGCCATTGGTTCGCCCTAAAATACAAAAACAAAGTTAGAAACTCGTCGAAATATTATCCGAACATAAAATAATTAAATAAGGGTTGTTAGCAAGCACCAAGAACACACAACAGAGCAAAACACAGAATTAAAAGTTAGTCACCTGTGGTGCAGGCGAGGTCTGTTGGTGAGCTGGTGGTGGACTCTGTCGGGAAAACATAGGATGATCACCCACGCCATGCTGTTCAGGCATAACCAACACCAGTTTAGTTAGTAACACAATAAATATTTAGACAGTTTACACAAATAGTGCACCTTTAATTTAGTATTAGATTTTTTCCACACATAAACGGCATGAGCAATAAATCGCTAGAAATATATGCAAGAAATTCCTGAGAACATGCTTTATCCTCGAGTTAATAAATACATTTATGAAAAAAGTTCAACCGAAAAGTATATTTTGTAGTATATACAGTTGAACTGGAATATAATAAATTTCTTAAGATCGGCTATTTTAATTCGTTATAACAGTTAATCGTTGTATGAAATACAATACGCAATAGACAAATCAATTTCAGCATTAATCGTAGAAAATAATTAATTAGCCATGGTAAAGAGAACCGATAAGATCTCGATAGTAGAAAGATAAAATAAACTGCAAACAAATCATTAATTACACTTTTTTTATAATCTAACAGTAGTGTACATTTTATTAATTCCAAATATAAGGCTATTTCCAATTACCTACATTTTTACTACTTTTAAAGATTTATAAATAACAAAAACCACCAATTTCAAAAAAAAAATTGTATTGTTATAATCGTGAAATTGTTGTATGTGAATCAAACTTACAGCTGAAAATGTTATTGCCGTGTTCCATTGTATTTTGATTATTATTATTAGGTCAATATAAGCGCTATGTTAAGCAAAGCAATTTTAGTAAGTTACTTTTAAGTAAATATGATCAAACTTACCAAACTTGCTTCATACGCTGGTACTGGCATCCCAGCTTGTAAGACCTGTCCTCTAGCTTGCGCTTGAGGCGACACAGTCGGATGCGAAATCATCACACAGCCAGCCATTGAAACTTCAACTTTCTGGGGATCTATAACACCTTTAGCACTGATTCCCGGCATTGGTGACGAACCAGGAATTGCTATTCTGCCGCTACTTGCTCCTAAACAAATAAAAAATGAATCCTAATTTAGAAATGAATTCAAACCTTTTCACAAAATATGCAAAATTCAATAATGTTTCACGATATAAAATAGGAAAATCAAAAAATTACCAGCAACAATTGGTTGTTGTGCCAGATGGTGCTTCAACGGTGGACTAGCAACGGCTCCGGTTAAAATCTGCTGAGGAACATGCAGATTATGCGGTTTAACAATCGGAGCAACATTCCCAATCACTTGTTGTTTGACCGGGCTTGGTAACGACACAGGTTGTGGCATATGCGATTTATGAGCCAATGTCGCATTAATAGTCTGCGCTGCTGACGTCATTATAGTCTGATTAACCGCATTCAACAAATGTGCCTTCGGATTAACTGCAGCTACCTGTTTAACAGGCAGTTGCTTAGAAACTGCTTGCAAGAAGTGTTGCTTTGGATTGTTAATTGCTCCAAGTTGGTTTGGAGACATCGGCGACTGAGTGGTTTTAAGTGGTTGTGGAGGCATAATCGTTTTTTGAACCATTTGTCTAGGAGACAAAACGATTGGATCCATTGTAGATGCGACTGAGACATTTATGTTTAGATTTTGGTTGAGTGGTATCGATGGTTTTGTGATGAATGTTGGTTGGGAAGGTTGAACTATGGCGACTTTTGGGGTTGGTGGCTGGTTCACAACCACTTTTGCAGCTTGAGAAGATAGCACGTGTGCTTTCAATGATTGTGGTTTTTGTAGAACTGGTGCTAAAGCTTGTGGTTTTGTGATTACGGTGGTTGTAGATAATTCTACTACAGAAATTGGTATTGTTGATGTTGATATGCAGTTTGGTTTGAGCAATTCTACTTTGGTGTCCAATGATGGTCTGCAAATAAAATTTATATTGTAGTAATTTTATATTTACATTTTTAATTTGTGTATTGTTTATTGTTTTACATGTCTGCTATTTTTAAACAAACTGTATTAAATATTTCAAAATAAAGCATATGAAAACTTACCCTGCTTTCGCTCCGATAATAACGGACGAATTAGAAACTGGAATATATTTTCCTTCTTCACATTCTCGCATTTGTGTCAATAGTCCAGTGACAGGATCAATCAACGTCATAGGTTCCTCAGACATATCGCCTTTGATTCTTCGCAAAACTGTAGCTTTGAGTCCCATTGGATGAATCTCCTTCGGTTTTTCTTTTTCAGGTAATTTAACTGGGACAACTTTCGGTAATTCTTCCTTGACAACAATTTCATTAATCTCAGGTTTGATAATGTCATCCTTTTTAATGGATTTCTCTTCAGACGAATCATCTGTTGTCGTTTCTGACACGCGTCTGTCTTTCTTTTTCGTTGCACGCGGAGATTTTCGGGGTTCCACGGCTGCAGGTACTTTCATTACATTTTGGCGGGTTGAGCGACGAGGAGATGGCAAACCTGGGGCGGCAACCGCCGCGGCACGCGTTACAATAGGTAAATTACGGACAACATCTTCGATGGTATCGTCGATTGTATTTCTAGAACCATCTCGTTCTTGTATTCGTCTGGATTTTCTCGTATTAGCAGCTGGAGATACGAATTCTTCGCGTGGTGTAACTTCTGGTAATTTTGGAGCCTCTTTGATAACAGCAGATGGCGTGTTTGGAGTATTACCAGCGCCAGCTGGTGATTTTATTGTCAAAATCAAACGTGGTCGATCTTTGCTTTCGTCGGAATCGTCATGGAATTCATAGACGTCTGATTCAGATGTTTTCGATTTCTTGTCGTTGCGACCTCGACCACCTCGACCTCCTCGTCTGGATGGCGTCGAAGTGGTTTTACCACGACGAGTCGTAACTCCTGTCGTAACACGTTCTGATTTGTTGTTTTTGCGGCCACGCAATCTTCCACCTCCTCTACGGCCACCACGGACAGATAGTTCTTTCTCTTCCTGTGTTGTATTTAACGACTCGATTTCCGTATCAGTTTTAATCACTGGTATATCTAAATTGTCTATTTTCTCAAATTTCTCAGAAGTTTTAAGTTCTAATTCAGGCGTTTTGTGTTCGTCATACCATTCTTCTTTACCAATTTCGCTTCCTTCCGACAATTCGTCTGCCGAACACAACGCATCAACTTTCTTAATAACGGATTCAATATTAACTTCTTTCGCAGACCAATAATCACTGTCTTCTTTCGAGTCTAGAGGATCATCTTTATCTGTATTAATGCATTCTTTAGGTGGTTCCGATATGATACTTTCAGTATCTTCTTGTTTGACCTTCTCGAACGTTTCTTTGATGACTGAAATAGGTTCGTTTGATTCCAGTTTCGGTAGAAATGGAGTCACTGGTGTGACAGGAGTGATCGGTTCTATTTTGTCTGCTAACTCAATCATATTTGACTCAACTTTAATTTCTTGGATTTCTGTCTTAGAGGACTCAGTCAATTTGGGTTCTTCTTTTGGTTTTTTAAGTTCAATAGAAATTGTGGGTTCCTCCTGAATTGAAAGTGATTCTTCTTTCTTAGTTACAAGTTCTGGAACCTTTGGCGATATTTCTTTAGGTGTTACTATCACTGGACTTGGAGTGGATGATCTTGAAATTGTTGGAACTGTTTCTTTGATCATTCTTGGTATGTCAATGAAAGGTTCTTGACTTGTGGAAACTGGAGAGTGGTTTTCTTGTGGTAGTTTTATAACTAAAGCTTCAGGAACAATTGGTTCTTCTAGAAACACGGTTGGTGTAACCTCTTTAGAAGTCATTATTGGTAGCGCTCTATTTGATAGCATTATATTTGATAGGGCCATTAATGGTTTTGTGACCACCGGTTTTGAAACCAACAAATGTGCTTGTGACATTGTTAGAGATGTAGTTGTGAAATATGGTTCTGAAACCACTGGTGGCATTATGTGCGAAAGAGAAACCATTGGATGGCAAGCCAGTGATTGCGTAATCGTTGGATGCGAAATAATCGGATGGTTTATGGTTGATAGTGGTATCGTGGTTATTGGTTTCGTTACAATCAACTGTGGCATTGAGGCATGAGATATCGATTGAGATAACGGATGAGAAATCGACTGAGAAAGAGAGCGCATTATGTCTTTCTGCGGCGGAGCTTGTTGAATAATAGAATGCTGTGAATTTCGAACTTCTGGAATTGGTACCAATTTTGGTGCTTGTAGTTCTTGTATTACAGCAGTTGTAGGTTTGACTTCAGTGTTAATAACATGAAGTGGTGGCTGGTAAGAAGGTTTCGAATAATGAGAAGGCAGGAAAACTTTATGCTCTGTAGTTTTCTCAATGACCGATTTCGGAACTTCTTTCACAAGAGGCGAGACACTACGTGTTGTAACTGGTATACTATATGTAGTAGGCGGTAATACATGTCGTGCATGCGTCAACAAACCCACTGGAGATGGAGTTCTGATTGGTAGATGAAACGTCGACGGTACAGCTTGTGCATGCGTCAATGACGTAGGATACGAATACGATGGTAGTGTCATATTAGCTGAGCTATGATACACCATCCTTGATGGTTCATGTTTGGATACTTCCGGCAATGAAACTAGCTTTTGTATTGTAGAAACAGCGACCTTAGATTGAGGCAGAATCATAGCAGTTGGTTGCATGGCTTTGGAAACCATTATTGGTGTAATTGGCAAACGGTTCAGAACGGTTGCAGAAGTGACTACTGTCGTTAGTAATCCTTGAGATATTGCTGAATTTTGAGGCTTTGAAGCTGCAACGGATACAGGTAGATGAGAAATAACAGCGTGTTGAACCCTAACAGGCATTGTCGTAGGTAACTGTGGAACAGAACGTTGCTTTGACATTACTGTTGTTAGTGGCGGTATTGGAGTAGACTTAGATTCCATACTCGAATAGCTTTTCACGGGAGATAGTTTTGGTTCAGCTTTAGGCGAAATAATTGTTGAGTGTTCGGATATTTTAATAACAGGTGGCGTTAAATATGCTTGCGACGTTAAAACGGATGGAGTTGGTGATAATATCGAAGATTGTGTACTTAACGGGACCACAGTCGGTTTAGGTGGTGTTGGCATTACATCATTCGCTTTTGAAACAAATATGTCTGGTTTACGTTTCTCAAGAGTAGGTTCTTTTTCGCGATGTTCTTGTTTTTGAACAGACCACGATCCTGATATAACAGTTCTGCTTGGTTCAGAAGCAACTGGCAATTCAATGCTGGATGGTTGGATTTTATCCAGTGAAGATTCAATATTGCGCCTGACATCTTCGATTTCATTTCTTTTATCCTCCGTTTTAGTCGGAAGTACTGGTTCAGGAATTTGCTTGACAACACTTGGAGTTTTAGTTGCAGAGTCGTCAGATCTATAGTAGTTTGTTGGGAAATCTGGTGTTTTTGGTGGCCGAGATAAATCAACCATATCTGGCGTACGAGGTGATTGTTCGTAACGTACAACAATTTCTTCTCCTTCGTCTGTGTCAGTATCGATTTGCAGGTCATGTTCAGACTGAGGAGTGTCTGGTTTAGCTTCCATGTCCGCAGAGTTAAGACTTTGAACAGCTTGTCGCATTTCTTCGTCGTCTTGAACGACAACTTCTTCATTTGTTGTTTCTGCGTTATTCTCAGTATTTGAAGGACTTGTTTGTGTTTCATTATAGCAATCATCAAAATCACCACCACCGAAACTTTCACCTAACAGCGCTGCTACTGCATCTTCTGTCTCTTCTTGTGAAATAACAACTCGTGGCTTGTCTTCGGGTACTTCTGTTTTCTCTTGCTTAGGACTTTTATCTGATTTGATTTCATTAGGTTCGACTCTCTCGACTAGTGGCGGTGAACCGAATTCTGATATAGATTTGACTGCGTTTTCATGAACTTTTTCGTCAATCTCAGAACCAAAACCAGGTATAAATTTCTCGCGTTTCTTCTCGGATTTTATTGAGGTAGGTGTTTTAGGAATTGGACTTATGAGAGGTTCGCGATTTATTGGTGAAATAGAGAAGTCGGTATTGTTCGGTGAGGATTTAACTTGTGGTGGACTTGGAATATCTAATATATTGGGTAAACTAGGTGATTGCAGTTCTACTTTTATATCTGGTTCTTCTTTAATGGTTTCTATTAGTAATGGTTCCTTCTTAATAAATTCTGGAGTTTTAATCTTTTCAATTTTATCCTGGTTTTTATCGTGGTGATGATGATGATGTCTATTTTGTTTCTCTTCTTTGGACTTCTTCCGTTTCTTCTTCCTTTCTTTAATCTCCTTTTTCTCAGTTTCTTTTTTCTCCACTTCTGGACTCTCGTCATCACCATCGCTAAACCGAAGCACATCAGAATTGTTATGGATTTCTTCAGTTTTGACTACAACTTCCTCAACTTCTGTTTTTATCTGAACTGTTTCCACTTTTTCTAAGTTTTCTGAATTTATTACGTCCTTCAGGTTATCTTCCAGCACTTTACCTAAATCAGCGAAATCAACACTATTCTCATTCTCTTCTCGCAATCTCCGTTCTTTCTCTTTACGTTTCTTCTCTTTGCGCTTCCTTTGTTCCTCTTTCAATTTATCTTTCTCTAAATCTATATGTTGACCACTATCTGAGTCAGTGGCGTACATGTTAGATGCTAATTTATCTGATAAATGCACAAAGAATGAATTGTTATCTTTGTTGCTGTGACTGTTACGCATATTGTCTTTATTTCCAGTTTCTGAATCATCTGAAAATGAACCGAAAATATCTTCAAGTTTGCCTTCTCGTTTGAGTTGGTGCAGATCGGCTTTGGATCCATCTTTATTAAGTTTCCTATGTTTTTTGGACTTCTCTTTAATGTGATCCTCATCCTTGATTTTGTCTCTCTTTTTGTCCTTTTTACTTCCATGTTTCTTCTTCTCAGATGTTTTGATTTTCTCCATTGGCTCATCGCTTCTATTTATACATTCATTTTCAGTTTCATCGGTCATTCGTTCTAGTTTGATAGTTTCTTCTGATGTTATACTGTTCTTCAGTCGCTTTTGTTTCTTTTTATGCTTTTTCCGAATCTCAGATTTGTCTAAGCTAAACATGTCTTTCTTCTCGTTATTATGTATGATGGTTTCACCTTCAGATGATATATCGCATAACATGGCTAAACTGTTTGCGAACTTGTTGTTCTCTAATCGTACTTCTGATTCTTTATCACCATATATCTCTAGTTTAACAGCATCTGCAAGCATTTTCCTAGTTGTATCATCATCCGAAAGCGGATGTATTTTAGAATTCTTGCGTTCCTTTTTAATGTATTTGTCCTCGTCGTAATGATTGAGTTTCTCCTCTTTCAATTTTTTGTAATGTTTATCTGGCTTTTCGTCAGAATCAGCGAAACCTTGATCAATTTCACTGTCTGAATATCTTTCTTTCTTGATTTTATCATGCTGATGTTGCAAACGTTTTCGCATCTGTTCGTCTTCAGATGTATCAGAAGTGATGCGAGATTTCGAGGTTTTTCTGACCAAAGTTGGTTTCGTTCTGGCATGTTCTTCATCAGAACTATCCAGATGTCTATCAAGTTTATCTATTCGTATCCGATCCGAGTCGGAATCTGTATACATTTCGGATTTCTTCCTTAATTTTGACATGTTAAGTTCATCTTCTGAAGAACTTGTTATAAGCATTTTATTGCCCCGCCTGTTCTGTTTACCAACCCCATCCTCATGTTCATCATGATCACGATTGCCTGAATCCATATGATCAGAATCCGAATCCTCATCCCATGAGGTTGAACGTTTCTTTTCCTCTCGTTTCGCTCGTGATTGTTTGAGCTGTGTAAATTTAGCTTTCAGTTTTTCTTGTCTCTTTTCTTCTTCTTGTTTCTGCATATTTTTACATGATCTTGCTTTGACTTTGTCATACATTGAAATGTAAGCAGGCTCATCATCGACAATGTCGAATATTGAATGTTTCTTTGGTTCATCAGAATCAGAAGTGTCTGAACTATTTGTGCATTTTCGTATACGTTGTGGATGTTGTTGTAATTGTTGCTGTTGTAGATGCTGTTGCTGTGGATGTTGTTGTTGAGGTGATTGTTGTGGTGGAGGTTGTCCTTCTTTCTTTATTTGCAGTTGTAGAGGATTTTTATTCTTGTCTTCGAAATTCTTTATAATATTCTCATCTCTGATTTTCTTCTCGCCCATTATGTATTTCTCTTTCTTCCGGTGTTCCTCTATTCGTTTAGCATCATCACTGTTGCGCCTTTCTTCTATTTCGTGGTTCTCTTGTTTACGTTTCTCTTTATTTTCTTTGCGATGCTTCTGTTCCTCCTCATTCGCTCTAAGGTCTAAACGAGCTAAAAAATCTTTATCTAGCATTATCTCTTTGCCAAGACATGGCTTTACTGGTAGAACCACCGAACAATCTTTCGTATCTTTTGAATCCCGACTTTTAGATTTGACTTTAATCTTTTCTGCTTTCTGCGCTTGTTTCAACTTGTACCGATCTTCATGCTCTCGATCCCTATCCCTATCTTTTCGTTTTTCATCGCTTAATTCTTTATTTCGCTTCTCCTCGCGTATTTTATCTTCTAGCATACGTGTAAAATTACTTTTGTAATGTGGTTTTTGTTTTGGTGTATCGCTGGATCTGCTTTTGTTTGAATCGCGACTGTCCTTTGAGTCCCGTCGATCAGAAATTTTCTTATGTTCCAAACTGACTTTTAATCTCTTTGAGTCATCAGGTGATTCAGAACTGTCTTGTGAACTGATTCGACGTTTACAACCAACACTTGCTGGTGTACTAGTGTTATTTTTCTCTTTGTGTTTGTTCGCATCAATGCGTTTTGGTGTTGAATTCAAGCCATGATCGTTGTTGTAAGGTCTACTACTCTTGTCTGATTCGGTTGACAAATGTCGACTGTCAGTACTGGAGTGTCTATCTTTATTATTGTCCCGAGATTCCGTTGAAAAATGACGATTCTTATCATGTGAATTACTTATTTCTTTCGGAGTTTCTTTTCGTCTATCTTTCGATTCATTCTCACGTTCGGTGTGGTGTCTGTTTTTTGAATTCTCATTATTATGACTATGTTTCTCTTCCCTTCTGCATTCACTGTTATTTCTGGCATTCTCATGATGTTCTTTGGGTTTATCATGTGAATCTTTTCGCTGTAAATCGTGGCTGTTTCTAACATTTTCATGCACCTCTTTCGTTCGTGTTTCATGTTCCTTATTTTCTTTTCTACTATCGTGACTATCTCGGTGTCTTTCAACTTTCATTGGGTCTATATGATTCTCCCTATGTCGATTTTTGGTATCAGGTGTTGTAGAATTAGTGTTGTTATGATTCTCTCTTTGACGTGGTTTTTCATATTCATCTTTCTTCTTTTCATGATTGTCTTCTTTGTGCCGTCGTTCATGTTTTTCATTGTCTTTCTCGCGTTTTCGCTGCTCTTGTTTCTCCCGTTGCAATTTCTCGTGTAATTCTTTTTCCTGACGTTCTTTTTCTAGCTGTTCGCGTTCGCGTTCTCGTGTCTCCCGTTCCTCTTTCTCTTTGCGTTGTTTCTCTTTCTCCATTCTATCACGTTCTAATTGTTCTTCTTTCTCTCGCCTTTCACGATCGTCACGTTCGCGTTTCTCTTTTTCATCTTTCTCACGTTTACGTTCTTTCTCCAATCGTTCACGTTCTATCCGCTCTTTCTCTAGTTTTTCACGCTCTAGCTTCTCTACTCGTTCTTTCTCTAATTTTTCTTTGTCTAGTTTCTCTTTTTCTAATCGCTCTTTCTCAAGTCGTTCTTTCTCAAATCGCTCTTTTTCTTGGTGTTCTTTGTCGAGCCGTTCTCGTTCTTCACGTTCTCTTCGCTCAGCTGCTTCTTTCTCGGCGACACGTTCTCGTTCTGCTTTAAGTTTATCTTCTTCAGCTTTTTTATCACAATATTCACTATCCGCACGTTTCCTATCACACTCAATGTCACTGTTATCCTTCGATGACGAGGACGATGGCGATGTAGTTGATTTTACAGTTCTGTCACTATCACTATTGTCCTTGTCGGATTTTTTGTCACGCCGGTCTTTTTTACTTGAGTCACTTTTATAACTACCCGCACTAGAAGGTGAACTACTCACGGAATCTCTCCGACTTACCACTTTATCACTACTTTTGTTATGTGTGTTCTTAGAATTATTGTTGTCACTATTCGATCTGTCCTCTTTTCGCGTCACACTTTTGTCTCTAGGCGGTGTTTTACCGACGTGGTTTACATCGAGTATACTAGACACCGTACCGCACGCGGTCGAAGACGGCACACTCACAACAACAGCAGCAGCAGCAGCAGCAGAAGCAGCAACAGCACTTTCACTAATGTTTATAGGAATGTTTGTTAAATTATTATTTATTATTTTATCACTATCACCATTATTTTTGTTGTCCAAACATCTAAGTTTGGGTGGTAAAGTTGCAGTCGCGATTACCGCACTAGCAACAACAACCACACCACCACCACTTGCACTAACAGCCGGTGGTAGCACGGTGGCCGTTGGACAACCACTTCTATTTAAATTAACTTTACTATTAGTTCTGGCGTCAGCACTAACAAGGGGCAAACTAGAACACAGTTTGAGTCTTGTATCACTGTGCAGATTACCGGGTGCGACGCGGGTTACAACAACAGGTGCGGGTGAAGGCGCGGTGGTGCCGGTTGCGACCGGCGGATGGCTGGGGAACGGATACTGTAATCCCTTCGCGGCCGGGATCGCTGTAATCGCCGGGATAGCAGTGACCGGGCGAGGTGATACCACCGGCGTGCCAGGCTTTACCCCGGGCAAACTCTTCGCTTGTGTGGCGGCCGGTAAGACCAACAGTGGTGATGCAGGGACAGCTGGAGGTGTATTCACTCCAACTGGTGTCGTCGGCGTTTGTTGCATCGAGCTAAACGTCCGAGGAAACGTAAAATCCCGCGGCTCATATTTCTCCCCTACATTCTCCAGTCTTTTAGAATCTTCATCAAACACACTCCGCTTAGCCAAGACGCTCTTGACAATCTCAGATGGTTGCAATTCTTTTAGATCTAAGTCAAGAAACTTGTGTCGAAACCGAAAGCGTTCAGATGCAGAAGCATCTAGTTTCGCTAAAGCATCACCACCAGCAGCTGACAGTGCTCGTGACCCGGACCACTTTTCGTAGTTCTCATCTAGTGAGCGTAACCGTTCCTCCAACGTTGGACTGGGCGGAGCCGCATCACTATCTGATGAATTCGAGCTGGATGGAGGTCGCGGTGGTGGACTTGCAGGTGGGGGCACGTGCACTGGACTTGGTGGTACAGGATTCGAAACTTTCGGACTGGTTACAATCGCGGGTGGACTAGACACTATATTCTCTTTGCTGCCTTTAAAACCAGCGACGGAGATGTTTAAACGCGGTGAATTTAACACTTGCGCGGCAAACCTCGGCAAGGGTAAACTCAAAGGGCCATCGTTTGAGTTACGTTCGCGGGGTAACCGTCGCGGCTCACTGGGCGGGAGGTTCTCGGGTCGTTCATCGCAAAGAGGGGTTCCGGGTCGTGACCCAGCCAGGCTTTCACTGCCGGACATGTCGTGGTGGTGGTGTATTCGCGACCGGTCACTTTCACTACCCGAAGTTTTACGTCGTTTACATACGGCATGCGGAAGATACGTACGCTCTACGGGCACTTCGCGGACACAATGTTTACCGTCGATAGAAGGACGCCGCGAATGATATTTCACACCCGGTTCAGACAATCTCCGCACTTCAATTACTTTGCGATGGTCACCAGCGTGATTAACTTCCACTAATTCACTATTGATATTAACACTATCACACAAATCTAACTTCAATCGTTTCTTCGGACTCATCAATTCATCACCAGAACTAGGACATTCATCCAACTGTTCCAATAGATGAACACGTTCTTTTTGCAAGTGCCGGATATCAGGCGGCACAAAAATTGCCCCAACTGTTTGAATATCAGTCGCGACGACTACTGATTGCATTGTTCGCGATTCAACGGGTTCCACATGACCCCCAGGTGATTCGCGGTTATATATGTACTCGTGGTCGTAGCCATCTTCGTGTGATGCTGCACTGCCCTGACTGAATTCATCGTAACTCCTAAAGCGACGTTCTGGATACTCGACTCCCGCTTCATAGTAGTCTGGATAGCGGGTCAGGCGCGACCGTGACCCGCTACCACGAGGCGTCACCGAACCTGGTGTACCTGGTGATGGGACGGCAGAACTGCCAGTGCATTGACTTCCAGTTCCCGATCGACTGCTGTATGATGAAGTGCGCGGACGGGTTGGAGTATCGACATACCTGCAACAATGTAGCAACAATTACCATGATATGGTCAGGTGTCAGGCAAATTATAATCACGAAAGTTTATTTTCTATATTTAATTTTACTTAAAAACGCGCCTTGATTTCTAATTGCCTATGAGCTAATATAGTACAATTAAATAAGAAACAAATCTTAAATTTGTGGCAGTCAATAATTAACATAAATCTGAAATTAAATAAATAATAGCGTATGCATTAATAATAATAATAATAAATAAATAAATATATATATATATATATATATATATATATATATATATATATATATATTATTATTATTATTATTATTATTATTCGACTATGATGGACTGTATATCAAAATATGTAACATGCAATAGCCTTCAAAATTAATGTAAC
This sequence comes from Nebria ingens riversi, assembly GCA_018344505.1. Classification (NCBI taxonomy): domain Eukaryota; kingdom Metazoa; phylum Arthropoda; class Insecta; order Coleoptera; family Carabidae; genus Nebria; species Nebria ingens. The sequence goes on along the minus strand of JADQWA010000576.1, from coordinate 35,857 downwards.
AAACGTGCCAATAACTGTCTCACTTCTGAACAACAAAGGTAGATCTCAAAACAATTATTACACATGCTCTATGATAAGTAAAGTAGTTTATTCTTTCCTGGTTTTATAGAAAATATTACCAGCTAAACGAATTCATTAGTGAGCTAATAAGTGTAGCATTATAGAACGAATTGATATCAAAATTGAAATGTATATATTAAACATGCGCTTTGCATAGAAAATATATAAAATGTTACCGCCAATAAAATCTATAAAATAAGTGAATTATAAAGGATTTACTAAATTAGTTTTAAGTATAACGCTGTAGAGCATATAAAAAGTATTTAAAAATAAAGTAACTAAGACGTACCGTGTATATCTATTTGTGTTAGCTAATGTGGACGAATCAAAACTCCGCTCTCTCTGCGTGGCATCCCTGGTAGTCTCAAAGACTGGTCGTTCGCAACCACCGCCTCCCTGCTTCTCCAGATGATCAAAAAAGGTATCCTGGCATTCTCGGCTAGCGAAATCCACCTGGAGCTTCTTCCCCCGTATATTAATGCCGCGCATCTCCTTCACGGCGGTTTGCGCGCACGACACTTGCTCGAAGAAAATCAACGCATGCCCCCGATCGCGATCCATGCTCGCCTGCGTCACTTGCCCGTACCGTTCGAATTGCAACGTTAAATACTTCTCGTCCACACGTTCGGCGATACCGTCCACCCAGACACAGTTCGTCGGCATCGACTTCCCGAAACCCAACTTAATCCGATTGTTACCCAGATGTTCACCGTCCATTTTTCGTATCGCTTTCACTACACTCACAATGTCAGAATACTGACAAAACGCATAACTAGACACTGCACCCTGTTTTTTAATGTCAATCTCAATGATCTCGCCAAACTGATCAAAGTGTTTTCGAAGATCTGATGCGGTCACATCTTTTTCCAAGTTACCGATGAAGAGTGTTCGCGTTGCTTTGGGATGGTATTCGTCCAATTCGGCTTCATACGGGCGAAATTCATTATCTTCGACGTCGTACCCTTGATAGGGGCCTACTTCAATCTTGCAGCCGAAGAATAATTTGTCGTAGCTGACTTCTAAAGCTTTTTCTACGTCGTCCGGTTTCTTGAAGCAAACTAACGCATAGCGATCGGACGATTGGCCAACAACTTTAACCCATGTCACTTTGCCGTGTTTTTTGTACTCATGAAACAAGCCATCTTTTAAAGATGTATCAGACGAGCGCGCTGGTAAATTTCGCACACAAATCGCCAACGGACGTCTGTCTTCAGAGTGCACAGGCGGCGCCGCGTTAACAGCAGATTGAATCCGACCAGATCGTGTTCTCGGCGAACTGGTCGGACTGCTACTACCCCTCGATGTCGAGCTACTAGAACTACTCGAACTTGAACGTGATCTCGATCGACTAGGACTTCGGCTCGACGTACTACCTGAAGGACTCGGCGTCCGTGAGCCGGATCTTGACTTAGTTTTCTTTTTAATCACTTGCACATCGGCTGACGTCCTTCGTTCCGGTTCAACGATGGGTGGGGTGGTTACGTACGCTGTTTCTGCCGATGCCCCGGCTGAATAGCGCGCTGATGTGCCCTCGTACGTAGACCACGTGGTCCCCAGGGCGGTTCGGTGGCCGCGGTCTATGATAGCGGGTGGGTAAGGTCCGTTGCGATACAGTCGATCCCGAGCTCGACCGCGTGACGTTTCGTGGTAGCCGGGTCGACGTAGGTACTCAGGATCGGCTACCCGGCCGGCGCCACGCTCATAAAATCGCTCCGAAAACCCCGGATGTTCCTCGGCAGACCTGCACAACAAAATAGAGAATATCGAGTTACTAATTGGAAATATTCATTTTGCACTAGCAAAACTACCATATGTTTGTAATATACATTTACAAATATATCTCTGCTTTTTTTTCACTTTAAATTTAAATACATATTGATCTCTTTGAGAATAAAGATGATCTAGATGATTACTATGGGTAAATATATATAAGTAAGACTGAAATATTCATCGAAACTGCTAAATGTTTGATCTGAATTAAAATAACTACACAAGAATATTTCCAGTAAAAATGAGGAATTCAAATCAAAGCATATTTTAAATGAGCCATAGAAAAAAAATGCACACTATCCAAATTAAGTAGAAATATAAATTATTTAAATTTCAATTAAATTTATTAATACTACCAAAAAAAGTGATGCCACAAGTACATTGAGAATGATTTTGGTATTGCCAACTAGACAATGAGAATTCAGAATGCAAGTAAAGAAAATATCATTCATACGTTTATAATTCAGCCTTCGAATCAACAAACAAACAAACAAACAAAAAACACCGTACTTTGATCTGACAACTCACATAGTTTGATAATATCCATATCTGCCATGCGTTAAATTAGATTAACCATATCGAATGTCTGCTAGTATTTGTTCAGTAGAAACTCAAAAAATCTCACATTGACGTACACAGGTAACCAAACATATTGTCGACTTCATATATATAAAACCAAGTATATGTATATTACTGATAACAGTTATCAGCAAGAGTTTAAATATTTATCACGTATTTAGAACGAACAAAAAAAAATGCATATAGGTATACTTTTTACGTGTGTGGCAATTTTTAAAATGACTTCCATTGAATTTATTTCGCTACTAATTCTACTGTTATTTAACTTCTCATGCGTATTAAAAAGAGTTTGGTTAACCTTGAAAATAAAAATGATAAACAGGGACTACTTGTTGGACGCCCAGTATTTAGTTACATCATTATTATTAAATTATTATTATTATCAAATCATATGATTTTGATTGGTTAATAATGAGTTAGTAGTATAATTTGGGAACTATAATGATCTTATGCACACAAATTGACATTTTTATCAATGCGATTTATGATATACCCTAAAAAAAATTATTGTATTTCCTAAATATAACAATGCATACTTTATGAACTATAAATATTGTTAGACTCGTTGTTTTTAGAGTAGAATGAGCTTTTTATAGAAATGCGTTCAAATATTCCTAATTTGGAGAACGTAAACATATTGTTAATTTATTAGGACGCTTGGTGCATTTTGAATAAATCGGTTTGTGAGTTGAACGTCACCACTGATGTGTATAGTGGGTTTCTACATGTTCAATGAAATGAGCTGTGAGTATTGGAAAGGTGAATGTACAAAGCGATATTTCATTAAACACGACTTGTTTGTAATAATAATAATGATATTGTGCGGGGAAAAAAATAACAGCGTGAAAGACCAGTTCATCCGGTCACACCTGAGGCCCATACATGGATAAGTAAAAGTCCAAGCCTCGCGCAAATATAGGTACACCTTCGAACATAAGTCTTGTCCTTTTATAGCCACCTAAAGTCTCGCAACCAGCATTGTATGATATTAATGCAAGTTATGCAGCACGTACAAAATCAGTTAAATTGTGTAGATGAATCCATATCATTCGCTTATTATGGTAGGGTGGACCACCCTTACTATAATAAGCGAATGATATGGATTCACCTACGTAATTTAACTGATTTAGTACGTGCTGCATAACTTGCATTAAAATCATGCAATGCTGGTTGCGAGACTTTAGGTGGCTATAAATGGACAAGACTTATGTTCGAAGGTGTACATACAGTGTTGTTTGTAAGACAATGTATCGCTCTGAAGTTGAAGCACTGACTGTGAGGAGACGCGCCCAAAGTATATTACAATATTATTAGATATGAAAATTTATGCAAATGTTATTAGTTGTATTTATTATAAGGTGCCCGATGTCGCTTGGGGAAAAAGAAAACGTGGTTCTATGTCTGATAACCTTCAGGTATGAAAATAACTATTACGTTAGTTTTCTAAGCGAGGTCAATCAAATATGTATCCAGTTTTATTCAATTAGTGAATTTTCATATCCAAATTTATTAATTCCTTGACATTTTCATTTAATCATTAAAGTAATAAACAATTATACGCATCGTGCGAATTTTTGGAAATATATTTGAACCTTAAAATCCGAATTGTTTATATAAAATGATTGCATACCCATGAGTGTTAGGAAACCTAGTGTTGTTGGTGGTGGGTGTGTACGCGGTAGGCGGCTGAACCGGCTGCGCCGTGCGTTCTGGAGTTTGGGGCGCCGCGGCGGACGGGATGGCCGCCGGTTCATAGTACTCCGTCGTCAGGGTGCGTTCCTCCAATTTGTGTTCCGCGGTGTGCGCTTTGGACGCGCTCTTGATGTCCATGAAGGCGATGGTACACGCCAGCGTGCCCTCGGCCGCCGCCGCAACACCACCGAGGCCCGCGATACAACCGCTGCTCGCCGGATCCTTTGACCCCCTCGGCAATAACTTGACACTCTGGACGCGGCCATACCTGCATTACAAACAAAAATCACATTCATTTTAACAAATAATCGTTACAGATATGTCTAACAATTACATAAAATATTCAATTGCGCTTTAACACACTAACATAGTATTTAGCATTGTCCTAATAGGTCCGTTTACTACACCAAACCGCGTCAAGTCACGTCAAATTTTATGTGCAATGCGCAATATAACGTCTATGCGCATAAAACTTGACGCGACTTGGTGTGGAGCCTTAACAACTCTAAAGGGTGAAAATACAGCAAAGCAGTGATTAACACAAAATTTGCCATTGCAGAATATTTCTAATTAAAAAAACGGACTGTCTAAAAGTTTTTAAATGGATGAACAAATTCGCATACATATCTATATTATTATCATTCTATAATGATAATGACACAAAATTAAATAAAACAATTATAAAATATAACTGCACTTATAGAAACAATTTTAGATATATTCACACTCGCTCTAAATTTAAAATGATACAATAGGCATTCATACCTCATACCCAGTCAGCACCAAACAGCAAAAATACAGACAATGCTTTATAAATATTCTGAAAAAAACATATTCCATATTGTTCATTGTTATCCAACCTTCATTATTAATATATCCTATAACATACATTTCACAATCACCATACTAATACATTCATACACAACATCCAAGTGCATTAAAAAAATATATATATATTAAAAAATAAAATCTTAAAACTATGAAATTTCATTCAACGGTTTATATGATTCTGTTCGTTTGAGTTCTAAGTACATATAATATTTAGAAAAGTTGCAGCGAATGTGCAAGCAGCCATCAGCAAATATTAAAGAGACCTGCAAAAATCATTGTAGAGCAATAAAGCACAGTAAAAGATATTCCATCATAAACATTTATACAGGACATCATAGCAATCTGAAACTCAATGTAGCGTCCCATAATTTATTCTCTATAACATATACGCAAAACCGTATAATTTGATCATAAATATTCACATATATTACCCGAGAAGGTCATAAAAACAAAATTTTGGCCATATAGAATTTTATTTTACTGTATGTTAATAACGTCTACTACGTAAAAACGTAAATTGCCCCAAGAGATACAAACATATAGAAATAACAATTAGGACATATACAAGATTATGTTTTTCAAAACAGTAGTAGTTATACAACATGAATAAATAACTTTTCTTCCTACATACTGCAACCTAAGCAAATCCTTATATGAATACATGTTACATTTAAAATTTATTGTTTTTAATGGAGTGGGCGCAGAGAAAAAATGAACTATAAGAAATTATTGAAATTACATGTAATACATCCTACTAATTATACTAAGTAAATATCTAGGACACAATAAAAAATAGTAACCACGGAAAAAAATATAATCGAAGCATTTACTTATTATTACTATTAAAAATTATGTATTATTTAGAAAATCTTCCTGCCAACATTTATTCAATATACATATATAAAATTTTACTCAAATTAAGCGTTTAAGAAAATAATCACTTTAAATCATCATTTCCGGTTTAAATTTATTTTAAAAAATAGGTTTATTGCAACTGTTTAGCAGTTAGAACGTTCACACAGGCATCAGAATTAAAATCGATTCAGGTACGTTAAAATTTCGTATTGCAATTTGTCTAAAATACTATATTTTCAATATAAATTCAAAATGGTATGTAACAAAAGAAGAAAAACATATCTAAAATTATATGAAGCCATTTCCATATATTTTTTAAACTTTTTATAATGAAATAAATTATGCTCTCAGTAACTGTACAGAAAAAACAACTATGTATATATGTATATAGATATACTGTGTAAACGCTATGGGAAACGTATGTCTGTGCTTAAACCCTGTACGATAGTATTTCAATGTATTCAAGAATCGACTACTGTAAATATTTACAATGCAAATATGCAGTAAAAAGAAACATTCGAAGGAAGTACGTCGTAAATGATAACGAAAAACATACAATAAAAATTCCACACACACATACACAGATGTGTTGTTACAATAATAGCCGACTAGAATTCCGCGATTGGTCGCGAATTGTACGCATGCGCATGACCTGGTATATAAGCAACAACCGTGCTCTACCTACGTGGCGATGGCAGCTCCCATTTTAGCAGCATCAATTCAATATGGCTCAAGCTTCAAGCAAGAGAGGACTGTTTGTCCAGTCTTGGTGCTCCAAAGAGACACACCTAAATTTTTTATTTCATTTTTTTAAAAAGCACGAATGATCAGTGAAGTGATCTATTTTATATTTATTATTTGTGTTTTTGAGGAACTTTTATCGATTATTATTTCTTAACTGGAATATAATAATATAAACTTTTCCCTTCTCTCAATATGTTTTGTGTTTAGCCAATAAGACCTGTTTTTCTCGCAAACAGTGAACTATTATACATAGAATTCTGGACTTTAGTCATTGGACTAGCAGAAACAATTGGATTATGTTATAAATTTGGACTACCAGAAACAATTGGATTATGTTTTAAATTAGAACTAAGTTTGATTTGGTTATTAGTGAGGATTAGAATTACGGATTAATGCAAGCACCAGTAAGTTTTGTATTTTTAAACGAATAACTATACTGACACCGTCTGTACAAGTACAAGGCAACAACCGAAAAGGGTTTCGCTGAAAACCTGGTTGCTTTAACGATTTTTTTCGTATCGCTAGGTCGGAGCTGTAGAGCGACAGTTCGGCTTCCAGAGCCCCAGATTCCCCTTACTCCGGAAAACCCCCGCGCGACGTTGCCATATCTACGCACACTCTAAGCTTTCCATTGCTACCATTGTATTAGTGTAGTCGACCAGTTCGTTCGTATCATACAAACGTTTTCTATAAATTCAAACATGTGATTGAGTAACTGCTATACTACACAACTTCGAGAGAATAACAACATGGGACATGCAGGGTTCAATTCACACTGACGAAACTCTTTTATTTATATTATATTCTTCTATGTACTGACTGTATGTGTGTGTGTGTGTATGTGTGAATTGAATGTCATACGTGTGCGTTAATTTTTCTTTTGATTCTCTGGAAGCTGTGGTAGGGTAGCACAAGTGTACAACCTTGAATGGTCGATATCTGTATCGATATATGACTAAAAATAAAATTGAAAAGACCTCGTGGATAGATATCTAATCTGAGATACTTGTAACGCAACTTCGTAATTATGCCTAAACCGTCATGAACGCCATATACCTACATACATAGGTACGTGGCCTACAAGAGTCACATGAAAAATATAGAAAAATCGAGATTGTCAGACGAAGATATATTTCAAAAAACACGAAAAAATACTTAGAAATCATGGAAAAATCATTTGAAACAACGCAAAATAATATGATCAAAATACATATTGAGATTTAGGATATGTTTGAAAATACATACTCGTAGAGTTAATAACAATTCAAAAGAAATTTTTGGAATTTTATAATTGATGTTAGCGTACAATATTGATAAACATTCTCAATTTGCATGTATCTGTAGAAAATTTAAAGCAATTAATCGTATTGAAGCTTTTTTCAATATTGCTTAATTAATAATTACAGCATTGAATCAAAAATGTCTACTTGTATTACAACAACGTTAGCGACATTTTCAACATTTGTTTGAGCGACTATACGCCTATATATTCTATTAAAGTGCAAATCCACGCTGGATTTCTCTTTGCCCGTTGTCTGTATGTATATAGCTTTAATTCAGATTTGATTGCAGTTTTTATATACTACGTTTCTGTCCACCAAGCACTTTTTATACATCACACTCATTTATTGTAATCTACGATGGCGTATTTGTCAAGTTGGTTTGCAATCAACGCGGTCTACCACAGGGACTAACAGAGCAAAATGCTGAACGTCTTAATTAAAATTATGTAACAATATTTACATTAAATCACCACTTATTTTATAAAATCACAACTAATATATGAATTTAATATTTTATTTCGAAAACATGCATAGTATTTAACAGTCATATTCTCTACATGAGTGATTATTTGTAGCCAAAACTACTTTCATCACTCAAAGGTGTGTGTATTCTGCATTGTTGTGTAGTGTGCGCGGTTAAAATACCAAAAATACTTTCCGTCGAACTGGACTCACATTACTGTGTTCCTTATAGCTGAGTGTGCCACTCAACATCGTATATAGTCATGCGCTTATTTTCTATAGCTGTGAACACGGAACAACGTCGAACACTTGCAGTGGTCCGCTGTGCAACGTTGCCTTTCGTATCTGTGACGTCACATCGAGGCTTGTTGATTTATAATGAGAAACAACGAAACCGGCTCGGCCTTACTAGCGATTGGCTGGCACAGAGAACCAATGGCGGCATACTCGGGTTTACCATAGTACGCTTCCAGTATAAACAAGGCGGCATTGCCACCAAAGTAAACTATCATGCGAATATCATATTTGGTGTAGAATCGATCGTTTTTGGGTTTTATTATACAAAATATTCAAGATAATTCCTAGATATAACATAGAATTGTTGTTAATTAAATGGAACAGTTGTCGTTTGTGGCAAAAATCAATACAATATTGTTTCCTCTCAAAATACGCCCTCGCCTTGCAGATTAAGATGGGAATACGGCGTGATACTGTTATTTATTTAGGACAGAATAACGTTTATACATTGGATGACTAAAAAAGCAGTTTTGGTTATTATTTATATATATATATATATATATATATATATATATATATATATATATATATATATATATATATTACATATATACGTAATATTTGAAAGTTGCAGCCTTATTCTAAGGATATATGCATAATAATTTGTAGTTTCTTCATCATTTTATAATACAAAATCTAGGATTTCGATCATAAATGTTAGACGCTGGATGTTTAAACGTGATCGAGTACAAAAAACTCCCAGACACAAAAAAGCGTAGTTTATCAAAACATCGTGAGAAACAGAAAACAAAGATGTTGAATTTCGGATTCTTCAAGGACATTATTTTAGTTGAAATTACCCTGTATTTTCTATAATCATACATATTCCTTCCACAAAAATTGGAAACGTAGATACAATGTTTTCGTCTTCATAAATTGATGTTTTCAAAACAATTTTACGACAATCTCAACATTTGACGCACTGGTAAAAAATTCTTCAAAAATAGTTTTATAACATTTCTATTCTAACACTATAATAACGTTTATGCGATAAATCGTTCTTGTGCTAGTTTTGAGTTTAAACTCCTACCTATACCTACAAGAAATAAACTCGTGGTGAACCTTTTTTTTTTTTTACTGATGAGAAAACCCAGAACACACTGCACAAATAATTTCTAATGTAACTATTACGTCCTCATTTCATATGTAGAACACAAAATTAAACCTTCAAATGCAATAAGGAAAGATTGCGTGACCTCAAAAACAAGGTTAATTAAAAATATAAACACAATTTTATCAAAATATTGTTAAAATATTATAAAAGTTGGTAAAAGATATATTGCGAGGTATACCCAATGTTTTTGCAACGAACCGTTATAAGTAGCATTTCCTCAATGTTGCCACATTTATAAATGGTGTGTAGTAAAAAAAAGATTATTGCATTTATGTCAACTGTAAATTAGCATTTTAATTAATATAAGAATTTCAATGTAATTGCTAAATGTGCATATTTTACATTAGTAACAATTTATAAATTGTATAAGCAAATAAAAATGAGTATACCTATGCAAAAAAAAACATATACAATATTTAGACAAACTTAAGATTTAATACCGTGTTTATTAATAAACTACTGGTTCGAACTCGTATATACTGGTAAAAAAATGCTATTCTTAATAGATAGGTAATGCAGCACTATGTAAAACTAGCGAATGAATAGAGTTTTAGAAACTAGCATTGAGTTCAAGTCAGCGATATAGAATGGCAGTTTTTTTCACCGCATGGCGCTTATATGACACGACCTGTGTATACTGGCGAACATAGCTGCTGACTCATCGCTACAGATCGTCCTGAAAATATCGACCGTATTTTACCTCGGTTTTGTATTTCGCTAGTACGTAATACGTGCGAACTGGTTAGTATTTTCGAGGAATTTATTCGGTAAACAGAGGATCTACCTGCTTGTTAAAAACGTGTAGAATTTTGGTCGTAAGTCAAATAATCGCAGGAAATGTAAGCGATGCGCAGTTCCAAGACAAAAACGTTATTTTCGTGAAAATGAACGTAAATATAATATATATATAAAAAACAAATTGTACGTTTTATTTTTAACGAAACCTAAAATTAAAGTCGAAATATATTGTGGTTTTGTAGCGCTTCAGCCTTGAGCGACCCAGGATTCCGTCTTGTTTTTATTATTTATGTGAAACCTGTTTAACTATTCAAACTTTAATGGTAAATTAACCAGATGTTCCAAGACACTCGTCGTCTCTAAGATGAGTGATATCAGACATACCGATCAACGTAAATACATAGTACGGAAGTAGTGTTTCAAAATAAAGCATTCATACATTACGTCACGTTTTTTACAAAAATTACTAATTAAGCATTTTTTGTTTTTGGTATAAAAACATTGATGAAATTGGTGTGGTCTATAAAAAATTACCACGAATCCCAAGATGGAAGATAAATTCGACAATATAATCGCCTTAAATTTCGTGGGTGTAAACGGGTCGAGTATAGTATGGACCACTTGAAAGCAGGCTACGTGGTTTCAAGCAAGCCAAATGTGACCGCGGCGTTGCCAGATTGCGCGATCGCTGCCCAAGTAATTTCTACTGCGTAGAAACTATAGACAAGTGCACACCGGCCGTCAAGTGTAGGAGGCGTTCTACGACCTGCCTGGTATCTTCTGTCTCTTTCGGATATATTAAAGAGCGTCGAGTTTCGCAATTCACAGATCGATTTGGATAAAGTTCAGATAAGGAATTAATCTGTTTTTCTCGACAGATAAGCGGTGATAATATATGGAATTGTGCCGCAAACTAACTGTTCTGATAACACCAAATGACCAAAACTAGATGTGTAATTCTAATGCTTAAAATCGCTCTTAAAAATACATAAAAAAAATTGAAAAAAAAAAATGTTTAGGAACAAATCGAAAAGTCTATTTTAAATTATCGTACAAATAATATTTTGGAGAAAAAGGCTGTACATATTCGTACATTTTTAGCTCGCCGTACGTAGTACACAAGACTTGTGTGTTTGTATCTATATTTTATCTGTAACATTTTCGGATTAATTTTTTTTATCACAAATTCATTTCACATCGCCATGATTTCGAAAATATAAATGTTATATACTTTTGGTTAACATGCTGGTCGCTCGTTCGCTAGTCGTAAGACCAAATGTTATCGCCTCTACTCTTCTGAAGGTACCGAACCGATTTCAACCAAATTTAGCACACAAATTGTGCAGGTGCCCAATTGAATCCGCTCGTATTTTAATTCCAATCAGTGCCCTACTTCAGGAGATATTGAACCCCAAAAATATAATATATATATATATATATATATATATATATATATATATATATATATACGAGGGTGGTCTGAAAAGTTTCCGACCTAACAAAGATACAAGACATTTTTTCAGAATTTTTATTTTTATTTTTCAACATAGTCTCCTTGTAACTCTACATACTTCTCCCAGCGATGCTCCCATCTCTGTAACCCGTCCAAATAGTAAACGGCGTTTTTCTCTGCAAAATAATTGTTCACGAAGGTGATTGACGAAAATCTGTCCTCCAAGCGCAATTTTTAGATGAGGGAACAAAATGGTGTATCCTAGTTTCATCTACAGTAATTAATCGGCGTCAAAACTCGGATTATTGCGCCCAAACTGCGCCAACAGAGCGTTGGAAATCTTCATTCGAACACGTTTTTGGTCTAACGTGAGCAAACGCGGCACCCAACGCGCGGACAGCTTTCTCATGTCTAAATGTTGATTTAATATGTGACAAACACGTTCTTTTGACATGTTCATAACCTCTGCTATCTCTCTCACTTTATTCGGCGTCGTTCGTCTAGCACCATTTCGTAAACTTTGGCGATGTTTTCGTCGGTAGTTGCAGTTTTTGGACGTGCCGAACGTTCATCGTCTCCCAAGCTCTTACGGCCACGTTTAAATTCAGCTGCCCAAAATTTCACTGTGGTAAATGATGGTGCAGAGTCTCCATACACAGAATCCAACTCATCTTTGATTTGCGTAGGCGTATTGCCTTTCAAAAAACAAATATTTGATGACAGCTCGATACTCAATTTTGTCCATTTTCATAAAAACACTCACATCAACTCACTCAAACGACTGTTACATAACAACTGCGCGTCCAAAATGGCTGAAACTTTGGTGAGTAACTGTCAACAGATGAACAACGAAATTCCCTAGCTTTATTTACGAGTGCTGCTATCTTCATGTTGAGGTCGGAAACTTTCAGACCACCCTCGTATATATATATATATATATATATATATATATATATATATATATATATATATATATTCTATAATATATATATATATATATATATATATATATATATATATATATATATATATTAAATTCGTTTGTACTCTAATCTGTGTTGCATCATATGTAACTATTTATAAATTCAAATACAGCATAGAATTTTTGGCTAATACACAAACATATTTCAAACACATCTTATACATCCTAGGTGTTTCTTCTGAAAAATCATAATTTATGTTAAACTTTTATACTATCCATTGCTTTTTTGAAGAAAATATTATTATCTTTATTCTTATGATTTAACTCAAATATTGTTAATTTAAACAAAAATAAATAACTGAATATATAACCCAATATATAATTTTAAGAACGATTATATGTATTTAGTTAAATATTTAAATAAAAATATACAAAACTAAACAACTGATAGAAATGAGTTTCAGATAAGAAACAATATACAACATTGTTTCAAGTGTTTAAACCCTTGCATTCAAATATTTGAAAAATATTGTTTATGAATGCAAGGCATTGAAAATCAAATATATAATGGTTAACATTATATATAAATATATAGACACAAAACGTTACATTCTTTAAAAGTCTTTAATTAAAAACGAAATAAAAGTATTTTTGTCTAAAATATAAAAGACAATATCAATCACATTTAAATTGCTTCCACCTCTAATAAGAAAATCATTTTGCAACTGTTAACTTAAATTTAAACGAGTCGAAAAATCTAATACATATATTCAAAATAAATATAGTCACTATTTTTATGTGTATTAGAATTGCTAAAAATGTGTACCCGTTACATATTGTCATAACTGAATAAATTGCTTAAATATTTAGGTCAGTCTTCTAAGATCAATTCAAAATTGTACTCCAAGAAGAATTCATTTTAGAATGAAAAATTAAACACATATTCACATATATTGTTTTATATGGGTGATTGGGCTGGTCGACTAGAATGTTAATCTGTTATCTAGAATAATCTAGAGCACAATTGCAACGAGACGGCATATTGCATTTCCGCTTCCTTGCAATTGCGAGATTTAAAGATAGCAACAATAATAAATTAGTTTGAAAATACGATAAGAAAAAATAATAATACACACAACTTTCACGATATCTCTTTTTCAAGTGCAGCTACGTTGCAATTACGTCATACAACTACTAAATAAGAAAAAAACACAAAACAACTAATTTTATTCAACTAGTTCCACAAAAAAAATTGTTAAAATATATACGAATGTTAAACGTTTTTAAATGTGTGTATACTACACTATCTATTGTTTCTAATAAAGACACCTAGACTTAGTGTCAGTTACTTAGTACGTTGTAAAACAGATGGTTGGAAAATGCGAATGAACAGATGACTAAGGAAGTGTGCAGAACGGAAGTCGTACTGACTTCCTGAAGAAACAAAAGAAATGCAGTTGGGAAATGCAAGAAGGTATACTTATCGTTAAACGACACTATTCAACGTTTTTTATAACAGTGTACAGAATGCCACACAATAATAGTATTGCGATATAAAATTTTATTATTATGTGTACTGGCAGTTTCGAAAACATTCTCTTGATTTCTGTGTAGTTTGTGTTTCTAAAAGTAATTCATTGACTATTTTGCTTCGATCATAGCCAGAGCATGATTTATAAAGCTTCAGTTAAAGTTGACAATAGTAACAAATGTTTTATAGACGATTTATAGATTAAAGAAATAATTATGTATTGGAATTGACAAGAATTTAAATGAAGCAAAAGAAGTTTGTAAGGATAGAGTTGAATGGAGAAAGATTGTTAAGATGTGAATGGGTGTAAAGGGTTTTCTGCCACCCCATTTAATGGGAATAGGTATGAAGTTATGTCTTGTTTTATGTTAAATAACATATTTTAACATAAAACAAGACTATTTATGAAAGTAAAATGATTTGGAATGTATGTATGATTAGAAAATGTCTAAAATCGTTAAATTCTACCCCTTTCTAAGATATGCACAAAAGTATAAAAAAGATAAGTTTTCAAAAACACGCGTACAAATATCATGATTTAATAACAGTGCAGAGTTCAAGGCCGGTATACGTAGATCACCTTTGATGCGTAATGAAAACTATTGGTGGTACGGGTGCTTTGTTTAGAGCATATGGTACGAGTGTGACAGCTGCCTAATTTTATTTCCCCGATTTCCGGTATTTCCTACTATTTTTAATGTCACTACGCAATGTATCAGTTGAATTATTTTATCAAATACTAAGTCGCACATATTTGAAGAAGATTTTTACATGTAAAATGTCATGGGACATCTAGTAAATAACATGTTATTCTTCTACTGATATCTTATGACCTCATACAAGTTCATTCGTGTTCAAGATTTGAATAAATAATATAACAAAAGTCGTTTTGATGATAAGATGTTTATTGTAACTATTGGACATCAAACATGATTATGTATATATATATATATAGAGTAGTCGAAATTTAAATATTTTTCTGAGATCAGAAATCAGAATATTTCGATTAAATTAGAATATTATTAATTGATTTCAAAACGTAAATTCCGATAACAGTTGTCGTTTAAAAAAAACCACTTTACGTAGCATTCTCAGCTACTGTACCGATTTAATACATTCTTGAAAATCCTTACAGAAACATTACTGCTTAGACGATCGTTCAGAAAAACATAAAAAATCTAACATATTTTATTGATCATTACTTATTTGATTCTGGACATATTTTAGTAAATTCATTCACAAAAAATATCGAATGAAATATTAAGCGTTTGTGTATTGTTATCTTCTTGGTAATGTGATGTTAAAATTACATATTAGGTGTCTTCTATCTATTGTGAAACTACGATTTTATTACCTAACTATTGTTAGACTACAGTGATCTTGCCCTCTGGGGGGCCTTGCGCGACTAACCTCACCTGAGCCTTACCTATCAAATTTGATTTAACATATAAATGGTATGTATTGTTGACAAAGTCTGTGCAATCTCGTCAACAGAGAACTTTTTTGTACTTATCTAGATGTGGCCCCAATAGTGAAGTTTATGTAAATAACGACATTTTTTGGTTTCATAATTATATTTAGGTATTATCGTAATTTTATGAGTCATTTCGAATTATAAATCAATATTTAGGTGTCCAAAAATGAAATTTAAATTTAATTTAAATCTGGAGCAAACGAAATGTTTTAAGCAATTTTTTAATTTAAATCAAAAAATGAATCGTTTAAAATGAAAAGTAGCATTTTTAATTGTAGAGTTATACGAGAAAATTAGAATAATTTGTGTTTGTGTTAAAAAAAAGTAAAATTTTCACGCAGTTCGCAATGAAATAACATACATTTAACATATCCAGTTTAATGACAGATTCACCCCTATAATCATCATTTTGTTAATTACACCTCGCTGATGTGGTGGTTAAATCCAACTGACGGTTTTCGTAAACGTATATCTAGGTAACATTAAGACAGCCCGACAGGCAGATAACACGTTGGATGTTTGATGAAAGTTCGGACAAGCTCCAAGCAAGCAAGTTGAACTTTAGAACATCAGGCACATGTCACCTTGCAAAGCTTACAGCAGATTGTGTCAAAAGCGGGTTAAAACGTGATGTTAAAAACTAAAATTAGATTTGCAAATTCTTGTAAAAGATATAAACAATCATCATTCAATACTATACAATACAAACATCAAGAAAGCGTGGTATATGCATATTTATATTCAATACTATTGTAGTGAGGTAATGATCACCTTGAGAGTAGAAATCAATAAAGAGTAATGCATAAACTATAATAACTGTAACAATAAACTAAGTTGAATGACAGAAGGGGACAGCGCAGTTTTAATAAATAATTTAATAAAATGAAACGATATAACGGCGCATTTCCCGACCGATTTAGAAATCTAATATAGACTCAATTATTAATAAACCGAATGACACATACGCTTTTGTTATTTATAACGCTCGAAATTTGAATCATTTATAGATATCATCACGTAGGTATCATTTTATACTTTACACCTATGCATCTGTGAAATTGCATAATGTAATAAATGTTCTATGTTTACCAAAATAATTTATTGCTATTTAAGACGTAAAATAATAAACAATTTAAAATTATATATTTTGGAAAACGTAAATTAAACTCTTTTGCACCTGTACTTAATTTAATATTAAATATATCTTTCATGGGAGCCAAAATATATCCTATAAATAATGTTTAATGCATTTAATAATAAATAAACCTTTTATACGTGATTGTTTAAAACAATTCCATTTTTAAATGATATAAATAACACATTTTTAAAAACATTCGTACCTTCACTTAATGTTTATATACGTACACAATAAAAACAATTAACCTGAAATAGCAGGCTAAACTCATGCAATAACCATAGTACATACATATATAGCTGTATCTTTAGAATCGTGCAATTTGAAATCTTCAGCGACATTAAACGGTACAAAGTTTATTACGACATAGTTCAAATACGTATTTCTACATTTAAAACAATTTAACAGGGAAAGGTGAAGAACATAGCGCTTCTTCACCGACAATTTTAACAGCCTATATTTTATATTTTATAATTATAAGTTTATTAATAAAATATATAGGTATATATCTTGAATAAAAATTAAACAAAACGTACGTTTTTGTTTATTGCCATATTAAAAAAATGTGACTTTAATATTTCTTCATAAACCTGATAATTAAATAAAACTCAAGGAAAAAAATTGGCACGTCTAGAAATACAAAACTGCTAGGATCATCGTAAAACCTTCGGGAAACAAAGGTTTAAAGATGTTTTTAGTTAAATAACTTTCTTTCACTCTCATTTACTGAGATTGAGATGTATGAAAATGGCATTGACGTCATTATTGGCTGCTTTAGCATATTTCAGTGATACAAAATATTTTGTAAACCACTGAACTTCTGGTAAAACTTTACTATGAGAGACACACCGTTAGAAATGAAAAATAAAAACATCGGCCATGTATTGGCCCTAAACTTTCTTTTACGTAGTCAGTATATTATGATTTGATAGTATATAAATTAAAATATAAAAGTTTAAATTTCAAGAAAATATTTTCATTCATTGTCCAATAAAAGTGTAAAGTTAGTTTATTGTCAGATTTTCAAAGAAAACATATGTAATTCAGATTTTAAATGTTGGATTTTATAGTAGTATAAAGAAAATATAATTATTCATTACACATTATTAAAAATTATTATGTCCGGGCATTTTTTAGTTTTCAAATTAACTTTAAACCAGAGAAAATATTTATATATAATATTTTAAATTATTTACTAACCTTTGTAACGGTTTTTCACTAAACTTATTTGTGACACTGACAATAAATGTTAAATGTCAAAATATTTGAATATTTAAAACAATTGACATGCATAGTAGATGCGATTTATTATATATGATTTCCCATACCTACGTAACTATGGCAATATCAATAAGATAAGATCTTGTAACTGGTACTTTTTGAAGAAATGTTTCAAACAAAAGTTGTGCAGAATACTAATATCTTTCAATGTTATTCTAACTACTTTTACTGCAAGTATAGCCGTTTCAGAGATATTGCAGAAATTGCAAAAAAAGTCTTAAGTAAACATGCACTTCCGGTTTGAATATGCTTTTCAAAAATAGGAGGTTTTCGCCACAGGCATATACAAATCTTAAGTTTAAATTTCCATAATTTTATCTTCAACGGTGTAGGCTGTAGAGCGCATACACACAGACACACACACACACACAGACGGCATTCCAAAAATAGTCAGACTCGATTCAGGGAAGGTCAAAAGTATTGTATTTCCGTTAAAATTTCGAGAAATCTCGTTGTACTAATCTAAATGTGTCCCCAATAGTGAAGTTTATCCCAGCATCGTTCAGAAAAATATAAAAAATCGAAATCTACCGATAAATTCGTTCATAATTTCCCTGTACTTATCAAACTGTGTCCCCTATAGTAATATTAATATGGATAGCATCAATAGAAACTACTACTGTATAGCAAGTAACAAATAAATAACATAATGCAAAATTATTGTAATGTATAGCTTACATACAATATTATATCAAGCATATATACAGGATTTTAGCTGTAATTTTTATTTTCACAATAAAAGCAAAATTAATTCATCTCATTTTTTGTACAGTGTAAGACAATGTTTGATCTATGTGATGTATTAGAACAAAACTACTGAACTTACGTTTCGAATTTCTTAATAATCGCTTAATTTGTTTCGATAATCGTCTATAAATAGCCTAAATAAAGTACACTGTAAAAATAAGTGTACATTTTTATTATTTTAAGTAAAATTATTAAAGAAAATTTGAGTATTGGACTAAATAATTCAGGATTTTATTTTCTTTAGAAAATTTTACTGAATGCGCAATACAATACACTGTAAAAATAAATGTACGTTTATATTATTTTAAGTGAAATTATATAAATTTCTTGAAATGACTTGCTTTTTAGTGTAATTTTAAATGAGAACTCATAAATTTACAACTACTTATAAATTTTTTAAAAAATGTCTGAGTATTACGAGTAAATAATTCAGGATTTTCTATTCTATAGAAAATGTTACTGAATGCACAATAAGGGGTATACATTCTAAATTATTTATAGACAAATTAGTGTCCATATGCTGGACGGCGTATATTTTAGCTGACAAATTCACACAATAGAAATACAATTTACTTCTAACATTTACGTTAGAGGGGACAGAAAACTCAATGAGCTGATGTTATCAGAATTGATTTAATACTTTTGTTAGACGTAGATTCTGTTACTACCGGGTACTAAGGGGGATTCCCTTCGATATATCGATTACCACTACTTGTAAATATCGTATGTTTAGTCTAGGTACAGTCCATCAAAACGTGTAATTATTTATTCTTAAAAAAATGCATTGGCAATATAATTTCGCAATCAAAATCTTTAGGTTTATAAAAATAAATCAACATTCAAAGTTATATAGATTTAAAGATACTAACGAATCGTAAACAAGTATACGATGTAATATTTATGTTTCATTCAACTATTTCTGAGTTAGAGAGGCCACATTGGCATAAAAGCGAAAATAGATATTGAAATTGATTAAATCAAACTATATTGTTGCGTAAAACTCGAAAATGACTATAGTTTTACGATTTTTCCTAGATACAAAAAAAGTAAAACACAAATTGAATGAGCCACTGCGACTACTTTATAAGAGTATAGACTGTCTATAGGCCTATTCAACATAGAATTGCGAGGTTTTAGGGGTGAACAAAGCGTCGGGAGGGGATCACGGTGACGGGGAGAGTAAGTAAGGGGAGTGTACCCGGCCGCTCGCGATCGATATGGCAGCGGAACCGTGACTCGCGTGACCGGGATATGACGGTCGCCTTGCACGGAGCCGAACCGAACACTATCCGATTCCTCATGCTTACTATACGTTGGCAAAGCACTACATTCTATAGACGCTACAGTGTACACACTATCTTTATTATACACAACAAACAATTGATTATCATAACAAAACATATTTTGAATCAATGTGAACATAGTCGAAGTTTATTTATAGACCATTATCAACATTAGGTTTATATCAATTATCTCTTAAATAAATTGACAATAGACACCTTTAAACAAACTGTATTTCAAATAATTTCACTTTATATGTGAAGCAAACCCCTCTATGTTGAATTTAAGAATAAAATTTCAGTGAATTTTACAGTGTAGCCATAGTCACCGCACGGCCAGGGTGTTTGTAGTCCGGTGCAACCTAACATAAAAGCGGCATATGACTTAAAGATGAAATATCTGATAGGAAATGAATGCTTTGCGAACGTTGCAGTGCGTGATCATATCCGGATTATTTTTATAATACGTATAGATTTTTACTTTCTTTTACGAAGTAATAAGTAAGAATTGTAATCACGAAAAAAAAACTACAATTTTTAACGGAAATACACCTTTTGACCTTCCCTGAATCGAGTCTGACTATTTTTGGAATGACGTCTGTGTGTGTGTGACTGGGAGCGCTCTACAGGCTACACTGTTGAAGATAAAATTATGAAACTTTAAACTTAAGATTTGTATATGCCTGGCAAGAAAACGTCCTATTTTTGAAAAGTATATTCAAACCGGAAGTGCATGTTTACTTTTTTTTTTGCAATTTCTGCAATATCTCCAAAACGGATATACTTACAGTAAAAATAGTTAGAATAACATTGAAAGATATTAGTATTCTGCACAACTTTTGTTTGAAACATTTCTTCAAAAAGTACCAGTTACAAGATCTTATCTTATTGATATTGCCATAGTTACGTAGGTATGGGAAATTATATATAACAAATCGCATCTACTATGCATGTCAATTGTTTTAATTATTCAAATATTTTGACATTTAACATTTGTTGTCAGTGTCACAAATAAGTTTAGTGAAAAACGTTACAAAGGTTAGTAATAATTTAAAATATTATATGAACATATTTTGTAAGGTTTAAAGTTCATTTGAAAACTAAAAAATGCCCGGCTATAATAATTTTTAATAATGTGTAATGAATCATTATATTTTCTGTATATTACTATAGAATCGAACATTTTAAATCTAAAATACATATGTTTTTTTAGAAATCTGACAATAATCTAACTTTACAATTTTACTGGACTTATGAATGAAAATATTTTCTTTTAAATTTAAACATTTTATATTTTAATTTATATACTATCAAATCAAAATATACTGACTACGTAAAAGAAAGTTTAGGGCCAACACAGGGCCGATGTTTTATACTTGCATTATACATTTTTAATAACTTAAATAAGAACAGTTATATTATTTTGAAAATTGGTGTAGTTTTAGAAACATATTTCTGTTTATAAAACGTTATTTCGTATTACGTCCCAAGAAAAAAGAAACTGAATGTTTAAATAATACTTTTTTTTACAATGACTGATTATTTTCAACATTATATATGTAATGCACACATTACTCATTGAAACTGTAACAGGTACCAATTGTTCTCTATAACAAATGACAATAGAATTTTGTTTCAAATAAAGTGATGGAAAATGTGTCAACGAAATTGGTTACGCCCATTTTGGATGTATTTACGCGAAAACACAAATATAGCGCGACGTAGACGACGAGACTTTTCGATTTATGGGGGCGTTATTATTTTAGCATAAATCACTCTGTTGCGGCGAGAAAATATTTGTGCACGCCGCTGAAGTAAACACAGAATAATTTACGATACTGCAATACGTACAATTTTTTTCTAAATGACGTAAACAGACATTTTAAATAATTTACGAGTATCTTAAAATTGCCACGAAATAAATTCAATCGTTTCTAATAAAAATAACACCTCGAAGATGCATACGTTCACTTGAAGTTTTAATATTTATGAGAAAAGAATAGTGCTTAAAAAATTGTTATCAACAAATGATTCATAATAAACATACATAAAATACGTCAGGAAAACGAATAGGCACATGACCATTTGTGACTCAGAAAAATACAATTTTTAATTATTTAAAAAAACAATTAAACACTGTAATAGTGACCTCGAAAATCATATGATAAATAAATATACGATTATTAGCCTGCAATACGTAATTTGTAAATAGAAAATTATTGTAATAATAATTACGGAGCGTTTATGATAGCGTTCTGTGGCTACGTGTAATGTTAAAAAGCTTAATATACGGATGCCTTATCTAGTGATCATGATAGCTATCATAAATGAACACTAGATATATATAATATCGAATGTGTTCTGACTAGTTTCAAAAACGTTTTTAAATAATATTTTGGTCTATACAATTTATTTTTTAAGCCAAATAAATTTATAGAACTAATTAATTTAATCTTAAATCTCCGCATATTATTTTTTAAAAATAGTATTGAAGATTGGTTATAACATTAATCATTACAGAGAAATTTAATGTTATAAAGTTAGAATAAATAGTAATGAATATTTCATGACACTAATTTATTAATATATCCGTTATATAATTTTGCTTAAGTTGGAATAATATATTTTAGTTAATTTGATTGAATTGGTCCACCAAATTACGACGTTAATATTGATTGACTATTAAATGTGTTGTATTTATATGTATTTTAATTAAATTTGAATGAAGATTATGATAATAAGATACAGAAAACTGTAATTTTAATCGCGTTTTCGAAGTTGTTGTTATTTCTAAAATAAAACTGTAATTTTGATAATTTGGCAACATCGTTGATAGAATAGTCTAGAAGCGAGCTGCAGAAACGCACGTAGTCCAGAAAGGACCAGAACACCGGAGGACAGCGGAACCGTAGCCCGGCATTCGGCAAGTTCCGGGCAAACGAGGAACAACGTACAGTCCGGGAGTATGGTGCACTGCGAGAAGTGGGGGCGAACTCCAGAGCGAAAGTTTTAAGAAGGGGATAGCCGGAGAGGGAAAACTCCGGGAAGATGAAGAGAGAGGATAACACTCCGTGACCTGAATGTTCCTGTCGCTATATGCGCGAGAAAAGACACTCAGAAGTGGTCGGAAGGTAAAACGCGAGTATATAGACGATATAGGAGTGTCGAACCTGGCGTTGAGCATTCCATTCATGAGTACAGCAGCCTGCCCGCCATCGCACAGACACAAGACGTGTGTATGTGTGTGTGTGTACACTGTTAAAAGTTTGGCTATATAACCTCTCTACCACGGTGTGGGTTGTATAAAGTTACTATATAGTTGTACAACTCATGGACGATGCACAATTTGCTTCTTGAATTAATTATGATGCAGACGTAGAGAATATTCACGGTGTTATTGAGCTAGGAGCGAGACTGAACATTTTTTGCGATCTTCCTAATTATTGAACAATTAGTTTTATTTGTTATAATTACAAAGATTACCAGACTTTTCTCTGTTTATCTGATATCATATATTATGGTCACTTCAAAAACATTTATAACTATTTAATAAATTAACATTACGCAAATCTCTTCAGAAAAACGATAACGATCATATAAATCATTATCAATTAAAGTAAAAGGAATTACTCTTAATATTCTGCCATCTAAAAAAATACTCGGTTTACTTCGACAGGATCTTTCAAAACGCAATTTTTAAGAGCCCTCCAGCCAGAACCAAATGAAAAATTATGCTATCCAGTATGGATTTAAATTTACTATAATATAATAATGTTTCTTAAATATGTATTGTATACTGTGTCAATTATAAAGTTTGGAAGATATGCCACCCTTGTGCTCCACATATTTTTTATAGCGATGTTGGATGTGATTTTTATTAAAATTTTAAAAATATATCAAATAAACAAAATTAATATGAATGAATAATTTAATTCAAAACTATATCTCTTGTACGAATTGTGTAGATGCCACGCCCTCATTAATACCGAAATGTTCCCCTAAATGTAGCATTTTCGTGGCCATTATTGTAAATTATCATTATCGCAATTAGCCTAATGAGACTGATATAAATCCTATACGTGATGATAATGAATTAAATTTGGTTGCCCCTGTCGTATCACCAAAATTTGCAATGGGTTTGGATTCGTTCTAGAGGAAATTATTCAATTTTCTTAATACGATTTAACTCCTCAGAAAACAATATGGAGTTGTGAAAATTACTCAGAGATTATATCCACAATTTGATATTGTTCTAAATATATTTCCACAATTTGCATGATGTTCAGTGTTTCAAATTAATAATTGTCGTTCATTTAAAAAAAAAATTGCATTGTATATTGGAATTCTTCGGTAAATATTTCAGAATTTATGCAAGTCTTAGTAAAAAAAAAACAATTTCAAATAGACGACAATGTTGAAATATAATCCGAAAATAATTGAAAACGTAGTAGGATTTGGCGAAAGCTACCCGTAACCAATAGTTGTGAAAACCATGATTTATATATATATATATATATAATATATATATATATATATATATATATATATATATATATATATATATATATATATATATATATATATATATATATATATATATTATATCTATAGTATATATATATATATATATATGTATATAATATATGATGCACAGAATAGCAGACATCCATCATTTCGTGTGGCAGTGCGTCTGTTCTGTGAGCTATAGTTACTGGTTGACACCGCAAGGGGAGAAAATATTAGGGAGTGTGTGCTTGACTAGGACTGGGAGAGTGCGCCGCACTGAGCCGTCGTTTATGTGTATGTGTGTGCATATATGCAGGGGTTGTGGATCGATGGAAGGGTATAGTGAACGCGGGTAACTCCCATCCCAGTGCGTCATATCCGCACGTATAGACCTGGGACGCGGTCCGTCGTGGATATAGGATAGGACACATTTCCATTTGATTCCACCTCAGTGCTATTTAACAACCCCTACTTCTATTATAGAAGCTACATATACGTACTTCCTGTGTCCAGAAATAACGCCATCACTATACACTAGGCTTACAGGTATATAGGCACGTTTCAGTGAAATAACTTCCCGAGTTTCAACAACTTTTTTTTATAAAGTACTATGCAACATTTAAATCAGAAAAGCTTCGGTTGTTTTTTTTCTAGAAAATTTATACATAAAATACGTCACTTTAAATGTTCTAGTACCTTTGGAAAATCGTGTAAATTTATTGAATTTAACCACTTATTAGTGTATTCTTACATCAATAACCAAATTGTGCATTGCAAATTAACTTTAGAAATAAAGATTCGAAAAATGTAATTATTTATAAAAACCACTGAATTTTTACTTTCTGATTCGAAGAAATAAGTGTAATCACGAAAAAAATCGATCTCGAGTTTTTAACAAAAAAAATACAACTTTTGACCTTCCCTGAGTCGAGTCCGACTATCTTTGGAATGACGTATGTCTGTGTGTGTGTGTGTGCGTGTGTATATATATATATATATATGTACGTGCGTGTATATGTATATGTGCGTGTGTGTGTGTGTGTGAGAGAGAGAGAGAGAGAGAGAGAAAGAGCGCTCTACAGCCTACACTGTTGAAGATAAAATGATAAAACTTTATACTTTTCAATTACACGTTGCATCATCAATTTATATTATTGCCGGGCGATGATTAAAATTTAAAATACATGTAAAACCTGTTTTTTTTACAGTGTACCGTACGATGCAATAGTGTAAAATTGTATATTTTAAAAAATCTGCCATGCACCGTATAGCTTGTTATTCAAAACCATAGCACCCGTTGATGTTACATACTGATGTACTGTTTCTGCTCTGTGATTTCAAATAGAACAAAACAGAAATTGCATGAAGGTGACCGGTTCGGTTTAATTTCATTCCACATTTCTTGCGACTGTACATCCATTCCAAACTACTTTTTTGCCATCAATCTTTTTTGTAAAATAAATAATATGTTTTTGGCTTTGCGTGTTCAGCTTTTTTTTTGAGCTATTTTTAAATCTTGAGGATGTAAGTATGATTTTTTTGCATCTACAAAGTTGCAATAATATTTAATGATGCTACTTTTAATCCTTCAGTAAGTGTTCGTACTACAGTCAAGGATAACAAAAAATAATAATGTTGAAAGATTCCAGTGTATTGAGTGGTTGAAAACAACAATAAAATCTATTCAAATTTTATGTTGAGCATTACATAAAATAACTTTCTATTTTTTGTCTCAAAACAAACTCCGAATATCACACAAAACCGACCGAAATATTAAATGTGTTGACGACTCACAACTTTTTAAGGTCCTTTTATGACACTTTTTGGTCTCAACTGATCGTTCAAATATAGTTCCAATCATAGCTTTCACATTTGTATACTGTTCAGTTTCATTTTACGTCATATTTATGTAAAAATAACATTTTTTAAATCTCATATTTTTTGGCTACCTAACCTTGGTGCTAACTTTAGATAAAAACATGTTTATTAAAAATGTGCATATTTTTCTGTGAAATACATTTAAAAATTGACCTTTCTCTCCTAAATATTAAAATAAATATATCTGATAGTATACACAGTTTTTTTCCCCCCTTTTTTTAGATTTCAAGTACAGTTATGCTAATTAAATGTGTTACGATTTACGATGATCTAACTCTTAAAAACTGGAATATTGCAGCTTGATGTTGTAAACAAAACACATATATTTGTGTAATTTTAATAACAAATCTGTGAATAATTTTGTAATAATTAAATGAACAAATTTTAGATAGATTCTCAAAATATTGCAAATGCTTTGTAGAAATTTCTTAATCATAAAATAAAATAGTAATTAAATTATTATTATTGCACAAAATTTAAAGTGTAAACATTATAATAATAATAGAAAACAATGATTATTCTTGGCTGTATAAAAGTACATTTACAATTTTCAGTTTACGACTTATTTATTTTTACTTGATATTCTCAAAACACCAATGTAGCCTAATTTTTCTACAAGTATGATACAAATTAATAAAAAATTATATGCGAATGTTTTTATTTCGATTAATACAATAACCAATATCAACCTCATTAGATTGCAAAATAGACAATGTCAGTGACGTATATTATGTTATTGTTATTATTATTATGTATATTTGTAATAACATATGGATCCTATTGTGTAAGCTGAGATATTATTGTGGTAGTTAAATGTTGCATCTTAATACAATGTAATTATCTAACCAATGCCAATACGCTGTTAAAAATTAATGTAACTTTAAATGTAATATTACACTAAATTTAATTAAAATTTAATGAATTTTAAAGATTAATTATAAATTAGTGTACACAGCATTTATACAAATCAAATAACTATGTAGATTTAAAAAAAATATATTTCTATAAAATATCTAAAGCGAACATTTAAAGTCGTTGCGTTTTTGGCGCCTAATAACACCACAAATAAAGGACTGAGTGAATTTAAAATACGAACGGCACGATTTGAGCACCCATGGATTATGAAAACTAAATTTGATGTCAATTTGTTCAATATTTTCAGAGGAGAAGAAGCGACAAATTTAGGGCTTACGAGCGAGCGACGACTAACATCCAAGTATATGTTATATTTATTTTTGAACCCAAAACGAACTTTTTGTTAAAGAGATATTTCAATCAGGCACACGACCGAATGCTTTAGCTCTTCGGTAATACGTAACGGCGAGTAAAAACATTGATTTGATTCACATATGTAACTAAAAATAAAATTTCTTTGTTTCATTTCATAGTACAAAAATATTTTCTTTTGTAATTTCATACCTATGACTAAAATATTTAATCAGTTGTATGCATTAGATCATTAGTCAAAATCATTGCAAAACATATTACTACATATCCGTTAAGTATAAAAGTTATGCTCTAAATAAATTTATAAAACATTTCAAATAATACTTTAGTAATGACGTTCACATAACCCAATGAACAGTATTATTTGTTAAAAATGCCCTATAACGCTTAACCAGCAAAAATATTTGTAGATATAAACCTGAATATTTTAAAAATTGATAGTGCAAAATAATTTTTATTCTTGTAACAACAAAACTTAAACATTAAAAATAGCCAAAATATCATATTTTCTATCATATAAACAATAGTTACGCAGTCAAAATAGAAAGTTGTTTCCAATGATTATATGTGAAGATTTATGGAAGACCAAATTATGAACTTGAACTGTAATGTTTAATAAACTCAATTAAAAATAAAAAGTATAATTTTGGATGTGCAATAATACATTTCTAACAAAGACTATATATTTGTCTTTTATAAATAATTTCATACATTTACAGTTACTTGACTTGATTATCAATAAAATGTTGCAATTTATGAAGAAAAGTTTTTTTGCCAATATTTATGCACAGACAAGACGTCAAAATTACGTACTAAACGATTGTTACATATCATTTAATCTAGTAATAATACAAAACCAAAGTTTTATTTTCGTATACGAAGTAATAAGTATTGCAATCAGAACAAAAGTTTTGACCTTCCCCGAATCAAGTTTATTTCAGAAATGAGACGTGTATGTGTGTGCTACAAAAAAAGCTGTTGAAACTATAATCATGAAACTTAAAACTTAAGATTTGTATATGGCTCGCAAGAAAGCTTATTTCTGAAAAGAATATTTAAACCGGAAGTGCATGTTTACTCTAGTCATTTTTTGTCGTTTCTGCAATATTTGGGAAACGGTTGGACTTACAGCAAATATAGTTATATTCAAAACGAAATGTATTAATATTTCTCACAACTTCTATTTTAAAAGTTTCATCAACAAGTGTACCAATTACAAGAAAATTGCTACAGAAATTTCTTGTTTATGTCGCCATAGTTATGTAGGTATGGAAATTTATATTTAATAAACCGGATCAACCATGCCTGTCAATAATTGAACAGGAAAATAAAACAGACTAAAATAATCGATTGTCAAAAATAGATTGAGTGAGACGATAATAGTAAAATATTCAAAATATTGTTGCTTTGAAAAATATATTCTGTTACGTATTTAATTTATATCGTTTATAAAAATTATCAAATTTCCGATAAAAACAATAACCAATATAGGAAAATTAATAATTATTCCAAGAATATTTCAAAATTTTGTTATTTAGTAACCTTCCTATCTAAAGTCTAAACAAACATACCTACTACACAACTACGTATAAGAAAGTTACTGCCGTACACTGCAAATGTTTAATGAGGCACTAAGTTAAAAAAAAAAATAGTTTTTAAACTATTTTAAATTTCCTCCTATAATATACAAAGTATTCTATTTGCACAACAATACATTTTTCTATCTGATACAGCCACGTACCTATAGTGTTCTATAGATAATTATTTTAAGAGTAGAGGTCATGACCTTTCTGCCATTTTATTTTTTGTATGTTTTTTGTTTGCTCTATGATGCATCCCATACTGCTGACGCTGATTGGATGAGTGAGTATAATGATTTAGCATCTTTTGACTATTATTTGTACATACAATTGTTTAATGGTTTGTTGCTATGGAAATGGCAAGTTCATATAGAGAGTCAACGATTCTCCCGTTGTCAAAAAAACAAACAAAAAATACGTTGCAAAGAATTTGATTAATATAACGGAACATCAAAGATATAGCTTTGAACCAGCTCAGTTGTTTTAAGTGTTTTTATATAGCAGAATGTTTATTGAAGTAAAAAAAAAACAATACGTGAATTTGAAGCATAATATATATTTCGATTTTTAATAGTAAATGAGCTTAAAAAACGGTTTTTGGCGCCAAATTTAGGAGTACTAGGGACAAGAATAATAAATGAATAAAAATTAATTATTTTCATCTGACAAGATAAAAAAAATTAAATCGACAACTGATACTGTTGTTTTAATTGCAATATGATACTTTGTGATAATATATTGATAAAAAACAATGTGCTTGATATTATATCATAATAATATAATAATATATCAAATATCCATATAAATAGAACATTTTCAAAAACATCGGGTTATATTTATAGAAATAAAACTCATGAGAATTGAAGACCGACGACTGTGAGTTAGTGCCCGCATATGCAACCTAATATAAATTCGATTTAAACGCTTAACGACCTACCACAATAGCAATTAAATAATTCTGGGAAACAATTAACTGCTTGGCAATTACTACCGAAAATTTAATAATTGAAAGAAATTGGAAATTTACTAGAAGGAATATTACCTAATTAAAAAAAAATGAATAGATAATTCTCACTCTTTAACAAATAGATACTAATTTTTATAATGTAGTTTTCTAAGCTAAAACAGTTTTTGCCATAGCAGACAACACTATTAAATGAATTAGATTTTATATTAAGTTTTATGTAAAACAAAAAATAACGTGGCATACTTCCACTAAAACTACAGTTTTATAGTATCGACTAATGTTTTTATGGTAAACATTATTGGGGCTATAAGTCTGACAAATTAATTTCTAGAGTTGTTTTTGAATAACCGAATAAGTTAACCACAACAAAATAACAAACGCCAAATGAGATAAACGTAACAAATGTGTAAAAATTACCAACTTACAAATTTAAAAAAATGTTAATCTTCTATATTAGGTTGTGAAACTGGACAAAATAATAATTTTTGAAATTAAATATTCTACGACAGTTTATTTTATTTTAAATACATTTTGATAAGTAATTTTCATTGTATTTTCAATAGTGTTTTAAACCAGCAGGAAATTTCATGTTGATAAGTTTTTAGCAGGTTTTAGTTACGAAATGACGTAAGGTTGTTGGCTGCGTATCTGGACTATAGTACAAATAGGGATATATGTTTTAATTGAGCTGTTTTTGAAAAATTTATGACGTAAGAAGATCATTTTCTAGATTTATATTGAGCAATAATTATATTTGTATTCGAGCTAAACCATATTAGCTATATGTAGCACATATATTTATATAAATTTGGTGTAATTATCGATTGAGTGATTTATTTTAAATTGTATATCGTAAAAGGTGACGTCACTCATTGGGTGTTCGTTAACTAAACCCCAAGTTTAATTAGATAGGGTCTTAATACGCATGTAAGAAAGAAAGGTTGAGCTAGGGATCTGCGAACCAGACGAAGACGTATATACATATATAAAACAGCCTCGCACTGGCCAATTTAAGTTTTGCATGGATGCTGCCGCTGTTGGCGATACGGGCTGGTATATAGATGTAGAGACTCTTCTCTTGATGGAGCTGCTTGTACGTGTATGTGTGCGTGTATTTGTTGTTTGTTCGGTCGCTTACTCGCATTATTTAATCTATAGTCATCAGGGTGTCTCAAACACTAATTGGATGATATTTGCACTAGGTTGAACAAGGACATTTGCTCGATTAATACGCATTGTTTTGTAACTCGCGCGACAAGAACTTAGAGTGGTAGATCTGTTTTATCTCTCTCGCTCTCTTATTTATTTTGTGGTCAATTCCATTTAAATCTAATGTCTCGTCTGCTTATTAATGCAGGGGAATTACATGTTTTAATACAATTTTGAATAATGCATGAAATAATATATTCATATTTCAAATGTAAGCATTAGAAAAACACATTGGCCATGTGTTGGCCCTAAACTTTCTTTTACGTAGTCAGTATATTTTGATTTGATAGTATATAAATTAAAATATAAAATGTTTAAATTTCAAGAAAATATTTTCATGCATTATCCAATAAAATTGTAAAGTTAGTTTATTGTCAGATTTCCAAAGAAAACATATGTATTTTAGATTTTAAATGTTGGATTTTATAGTAGTATAAAGAAAATATCATTATTCATTACATATTATTAAAATTTATTATGGCGGCATTTTTAGTTTTCAAATTAACTTTAAACCAGAGAAAATATTTATATATAATATTTTTAATTATTTACTAACCTTTGTAACGCTTTTTCACTAAACTTATTTGTGACACTGACAATACATGTTAAATGTCATAATATTTGAATATATAAAACAATTGACATGCATAGTAGATACGATTTATTATATATAATTTCCCATACTAATGTAACTATGGCAATATAAATAGGATAATAGCAATTTTCTCGTAACTGGTACACTTTTTGAAGAAATGTTTCAAACAAAAGTTGTTCAAATCATTAATATCTTTAACTTTAATTATAACTATTTTACTGTAAGTGCAGCCGTTTCGAAGATATGCAAAAAGTGTCTCAAGAATAGTAGGTTTTCTTCCCAGGCATATACAAATCTTAAGTTTAAAGTTTCATAATTTTATCTTCAACAGTGTAGGCTGTAGAGCGCATACATACACACAGACACACACACAGACGTCATTCTAAAAATAGTCAGACTCGATTCAGGGAAGGTCAAAAGGTGTATTTCCGTTAAAATCAGGAGATATATTTTTTTCCATGATTACAATACTTACTTATTACTTTGTAAAAGAAAGTAATAAATAATGCAATGCTTCAAATATACGGAGTCAACAATTTTGTATGCGTATAGCTTTATACTATAGAATTTCTATAGAAGAAGCAACAATAGTTACAAATGGAAATCGGTGTAAATGTACACTTAAAAATAGTAGTAATAAAATGATATAATTTTTTTTTTATATCTAATGCTATCGCTATGAAATTTAAGACAATTTTTTTACAGTGTACGGATAATTCCAGTGTATGAAACTATATAATTTACATATTATTATGTATTACACTAAAAAATAATTCAGATCATTTTAATAATAATACGTTTGTATGATGTAATTTTAATACACGATCAATGAAAATGTAAAATTTCGCTCTGTTTTTTTTACAGTGTATGAGCCATTTCGGAATATAAACTTGTAGAATTATGAATTTGTTATTATAATCATATTACATTAAAAAGGATACTGTAACTCCCTAAATTTAATAAAATTATATAATTTTCAAAATTGACGTTATGTAAATTAACAATCATATTTTACAGTGTAAATAATTTTGAATGCATAATTTATGTATTATATACATCTGTTATGCTCCTGTCATAGCTAGACTGTAATATAAATAAATTATTAACAACAAAACATTATTAACTTATCTGCTATTTCATATAAATACTATAAAGAAACAATATTTCCGGCACATATATTTAATTTATTACGAGCATTATGGTCGTCATACAATTTCCCAATTTTCGCGGTTCTCTACACGGGCTATTACGATAGTTATAGGCACTAATAAACAAATCACTCAACATATTAAGTAAAATTCTATAATTGTTGTTGTCATTTCACCTATGTTTATTTTTGGGTGTATATAACAATTATAGAGCCACTGGTACTTACATTTGATTAAAAATTCTAAATTATTTTAATCCTTAGTACATTTCTGCTTCTAAGTAGAGAAGCTTCAAATTTTTTTTTTTTTTTTGTTAAATTAAAGCCAGAGACAAATTTCGTCAGCGGCATATAGTAAGTGTAATAAATATTAATTCTAGGATTAATTTTGTTAATTAAAGTTTAGGCTACATGCCCTTGGAACGTTGTATTCTCTGAGCTAATAACATTGTACCCAATGTGTAATTTCATGAAGTTGAACAAACGCATTATGTAAGCATGAGATGATAGAAAATCAACTCATTTTTCACCGCAAACTGTCTTTAAAATAATTTTAAAAAGACCACAAAATAGCTTTCAAAGAAATTTAAATTCACGTTAAAATTACGCATGTGGAAAATATGATACGTATTGCTTTGGTTAAGGACATTGTGGTTTTTAAACCTATGTAATATCTTATAAACCAGTAGCTATATTCATAGCAAAAAATAAACCTATACTAAAGCAATAAATAGAAATAAATTATCTATTTTGGATTTTTTCAAGTAAACACATTGCCAAAATAACTATTTTAAATTTTTAAATACTATTTAAATTTTAGAAAAAAACTCGTATAAATATCTATTTTGAAACTTCCCTATAAATTCAATATTTATATAACCAATTCATATGCTCATACATATATTTAAAAAAAAAACAGCTATAGTAAGTCGTAATTTTTCATTTAATACCGTTTAAAAAATAATATTAAACCTCATAAGTTTGTTTCTAAGTTCACATAAACATCATTTTAATATCTACATATCAGAGTTAAACAAATTTTTCTTAATCATGAAACCGCAGTACCAACGAGAGAAAGAAGACTTCGCAAATACATATAATAGAAAATATGAACACTGGCTGAGGTCCAGTGACGTCACACGACCGATCAACAAGACTGGTTATGTAACAGCACGGTTGCCAAGTTGAGTGCAACGTTGCCATAACGTTAGCACAGCGCACCACAGAACAGATGCTTTCGTTCCCAAAGTTTACAACGAAGACCGAACACGCCAACAGTGTGATGTGGTATGTGTGCGTTCGATACGAGAGCGTCAGTAAACTCATCTATAAATTTTATTTTTAGTCCAGATTATTTATATCACCCATAGAATACAAGTTTAAAACATATGCCAGCGTCCTTATGACCTTCAAATATGGATCATTAATCAATAAATTGATGGATGGAGTGTATTACAAAATTAATGAGTAATTATGTCAAATTTTGGATAAGGAATATAATATTTATTTATATATATCACAATTTTTTTCCCCCCATTAATACGTTTTATTTCAATTTTCACATCTCTAAACTAATATTTGCCAATACAACAATATCTATCAATATATTTATTTTATAATTTGTTTTTGACATGAATAAGATTTATTATATTTTTCGAAAAATCCCAGGTATTAGGAGATACAATTTTACTTTTGTGGGTCAATTTTTATTTCATGTGTACACGTAAAAACTAAATTCCCTACGGAATATTTCAATTTATTTCTTTTCGAATTTACTCTGACATGATCGATGATAGTCTTCCTGTATTCTCAGTTCTTTCAGAAATATATTGAAGATTTTTGTAAAAAATTGTATTTTATGTTGGGACAAAATATACATATATTATAAAAGCAAAATAATTTATATAAACATATCAATAGAAATAACAAAATTAGAATTTAGTGAATTATTCATAATTTGTGATAGTTTTTAGATAATTTATGAGTTGGTACCAGTATTAGATTGGTATATCTCTATTTATTTTATAATTTACAACTTTAGCAATGGAGGTGATTTTTTTAAACGAAATTCTAAAAATGTGTGATAGTCGAAATTAATGACACTAGCCTTTAATTAGTAACCAGGCTTATAAAAAACACAATTAATAATTTAAATTGACATAACAGAACAGGCTCGTATCTCATAAAAATAACAACGATCCAAGATGACATTTTGATATGATATTCTTCAGTTTAATGATGCAAGTTAAACGAATGTCATAGAAAGATAAAACGGTGAAAATAAATTATTATTACATATTGATAAGGTTATGTGTAATATTTATCATTGTTGAATTAAAATGTAAATCTGTACAAAGATACAAAAATAACAATTATAAATGTTTTGTAAAAAAAATATCTTTTGATTGAATTTAAGAACATTTTACTATTTATTTTGTCAACTATTGCTAATTAATAAATTATTATCCTCCGCTGTAACATATCTATCAATGTCAAGCGC
>JADQWA010000323.1:0-54556 GCA_018344505.1 Nebria ingens riversi | reverse complement strand
AACATTTTATATGCCGGGCACTGCTTGCTTAAAATCTATAGTCGAGATAAATAAATGTGGTATTAAAGTTAGTCTCTTTTATTTTAATCATTGGTATCATGTATCGATTGAGGATGAAATAGATGTTACACTTTATCTACTAAGCTACATCAACAGGAATAAATCGCGCCCTACAAATACACCCAAACAAAATGAATCCACATTACATATTATTTATTTTTTATTTAGCAATTAAGTACAGTAAATCTATTAATTTGTATATATAGGTTATTTTATTCAATCTGTATAGGTAATATAAACTATTTAAATAAATGTATAAACCTATAATTTAAAGGTATATTTAGAAAATAAATCCTTTTCAGTTTTAGTTGTATACAGTTGAAGCTTTGTGGCGGTTATAGCTAGCTTTTTTGTCGACATGTTTTTAATTATTTCCGCGGGAACCACATGGAGCTACCGCATTGAATCGCTCTTGATATTCACCCTAGCTAAAATTAGAAATGAACAAATCGCGAATCGTTGATATAAAATATGTTTTCCTAAATAGCTCAATTTAGATTATATACCTATGAATAATTATAACTACATGTAGAATCAAAAGTTGTTGTAAGAACATTTTATTGCATTGCGAACAACGAAGTTTTGTGAAAAAAATTTCAATCATTTCGTTCTGGTCTTAGCGCATGGTACTAGGTGGCAGCACATAGCACGTTTTGTATTAAATAGATGCATATTTTTGGGATTATTTTAGAAACCGATATACATAGTTATTAACAATTATTGTTGATAGAAATGATTTAGTTTAGTGTTTCAATAAAATATTTAGAATTGTAATAAATATAGTTATTAATATTTATTATAAAAATATATATGTTTGTAATAATATTTTTGTATTAAAAAATAAATGAATAAAACAACAATTATTCTTTTAATAATAACGAAAAGACAACATTTATTTGTTCATAACTATTATAATATATACAAAGATATTTCTTTCTTACAATGACAGTAGAAAATCAAATTTACAACTGAATCTTTCTATTTTAGAATCATTATTTCTTGTAAATTTAGAGCATTGTTAGAATGATTTGTTCCAAATTTGTATAAGAATTAATGAGGCTAAAATAGGCTTTAATAAATAGATATATTTGTACTTTCTTTAGCACGACGATATTTAAAATATGTTTACGGTTTATATGTTTAAATAAATATAATGAAAGAGTCATACTAAAGAAAGTACGATTAGGAAATGACTTAAAACGAAATGAATTTAAAACTGCATCCACAACGAAGTCAGAAATGTACAGAGATATGTCATTTATACACATTTTGAAAAGTACGACAGTTACAAATATAAAAGTACTTTATACAGATTATTTTCTATTTTGAATAGTTTCAGTGCAAATATTTCATATTGACCGTCATAGCTTAATAAATCTATATTATATATATATATATTTTTTTTTTAAATAAAATAACATATTCAACAAAATTGATTTGATTAACATAAAAATTTGCGTTGACGACAAACGAAATAGGTACATAATGAAAACAAATCATCGACTATCTATATACGTAAAACAGCACTTGGTGCATACTTGTAATATTATTTATTATTACTATTATGAATTACATTAGCAGGAAACTAAATCCAAATCAATTAGAAATTCGAATAAGGAAGTCCAGTGATTTTCAATATTTTACATTTTAATCACGAAAATGAATTCATTTATCATATCAAATATATACACGCGCGCTTTTATACACAGTTATAAATGTTCTTTTTTGTTTGTATCTAGTAATGCATTTGGAAATTCAAATTATTATTGAGTCACACCTGAGAAGTGTCGAACAGGCCACGGAAATTGTATACATTTGAAGAAATATGGACATGTGAAGTCTTCATTTATTAATTAATTAATTAATTAATTAAACATTTATGTACAAAAAACAATCAGTGCCTTTAGAAATAAAAAATCATTACAACCATTGGCGGTCGTCAATTCACATGACAAATCGTTTGAAGTTTGAAGCTTTTAGATTTTATACACAAGGAACGACAAGGAAATAGAAAATAGTAGAAAAGCAACTTTTTTTAGTCAAACTTCAAACTATAAAAAGTGTTCTTTTTTCTTTCGTATACAAAATTGTAAAATCACAACGTATAATTATTATTTATCTCATTCATATTGCACAAGTCTATTTAGAGCTTTGTTTGGAGAAGGTTAATAATAAATAATCGTTTAGTGAGGCAATAATAAAATATGAAAGAGTTAAATACTAATCAAGTTGTGTACAACGATGAAAAGTGTTGTTTAGTTTTCGGCACGGAAAAGCCTGATTGAATTTAAGAACCGCATCAGACTCAAGGATGTGTCTGATGCTCGAAAGTGTTGCACGGTGTTATTTGGCAAACAAGACTAGTTCTAGTGTTTCACACCATGTATCACTATATAGATGGCATTTGAAAAGAACGTTCCGTTCAGCACGATAGATGCGATCATCAGAGACGCACGGCGGGCGTCGGTGGTGGAAGCGGCATATTGATGCCACCAGTTCGAAGCCGCTGTCCACGACGGTGATGTCATTGCGGTGTCTCGAATGTCTCAGAATCGGGGCTGCCGTAGCCGCTGGAGCCGTCGTCGCGCGTCGGCACTTGACTATTTGACGGCGGCGGTTGCAGCACCGGTGCCGGGTTCTTCTCGCTGTAACAGGGGATGGACGTCAGAGGACGAGTACCAACTAGATGGTCTCCTGCTGGCTGAAAGAAACCGACCAACTTTTGCACAAGCCACGCAAACCAATGAATTCTTATTCAAAAGGAAAACAAATTTAATTATTTCTATTTATGTAAGTATGTATGTATGTATGTATGTATATATATATATATCTATGCCAGCTAGCACTTTCGGATGATCATAACTCATAACAATATGGTAGTTAATTCGATCACAGGTGCCTACCTGTAAATTACTGACTTGCCTTCGTATGTGTGCCAGGCTGCTCGGGTTGTACGCCATATTCGCGAATACTAGTCGTTCTTCATAGTCATACTCGCACAAGATCTTATTGTCGCACAAATAGAACCGGTCACCGACACAAAACCTGAAATACATTCATTTCAAACATCGGATACAACAAACAGTAACGCACATTTTTATTTCTCAAATCAAATCAAGAATTCAAATCTTTAAGTCTTTAATTTTACTACTAACATACTTTACATCTGTAAAATTGTTAAACAAATAATTATACCTGTGATTACATTGTTGACATGCGAAACACTCTAGATGGTAAACGTTGCTTTTGGCCCTCATGACCATTTCGAAAGCGGGTATCACTTTACTACACGCCGCACAGTATCCCGTCGTCCCAAATAACCTGAAATCACGCAAATTCTCTTTATAAATCATCAACGATTTTATATGGTGCTTAATAAGCATGTATAGTTCAAAATTAAACTCAAATATCCCTTCATATGAATGCATTATTTTGGTATATATGTATGTATATACCTGAGATAGTCCCGTTTGCAGAGTATAAGGTTCGCTTTGGTGTATAGTGTGGAGCCCACTTCTCCAAGTCTGCAATCGCAACAGCCGCATTTGAGACAATCTTCGTGCCAGTATAGGTCGAGAGCCTTGAGGAGATATCGTTCGGTGATTCTTTTGCCGCAACCCGCACACTCGCGCGGTCCGCCGCCTCCGGCTCCGTTGGGGGCGGCGGACACCGACCCGGAAGTGGCACCGGCTCCGCCGCCCGTACGCAAAGATAACGTTGCTGGACGACTGCTCGCTTGGTCCCCACCAGACTCTACAAAACAATACGACATTATCATCATCATGGTAACAAAGTGAATTTGTTATTAAAATAAATATATTTGTAAGCATTTAAAATGATTAGAGATGCTCCTTTATTATTTGTATTCCTCAACGGTTGCCGTCAAAATGCGGATAATATTCTTTTGCATACTCGTGCCATTTGTAGATTCGTTTTAAAGATTCATAATATATACGTGGGACTGGTCGGGTTTATTAATAATATACAGACGCCAGGTATGTACATATTTGCAACATTCCACCATATTTTCTCATAGCGTGACAATGCAACATTCGAAATTATGAAAGCTTCGTGCGCTTATAACTTTAATGCGTGCTCGTATACACACATACATATATGTATGTATGTATGTATATATGGTATGTGCAAGCAACCCTTCGGCGACTTGACTAGCTAGCACACCACTTACATACATACATACATTCAATACTTCTTATGCATGCGTGCAACACATAAAATATGCACGGAAAACTAAAACTCGGACCGTATCCCGTAAAGAAACGATAATGACACATTTTATTATGGAATTTACAACGTTTAACAGCGCACACATTAAATCCGAAACGTGTTATTTTGTTATTAAGCGAATCATCATACCTACATTCACGATGTTCAAATGATACTCTTCCATCGTGAAAAGGATTATTCCCACACGTCACTTAACCTCTTAACGACGGTGCTTATAACAAATTATATAGGTACTGAATACGTGGCTTGTCAATATCATTATTACAGCATCTTTCGTACAGGATTATTTTAGAAACCATTCGCATCAAATGGAAAAATAATCAGAATTTTTATAACTAAGATCAAAAAGAATTTCAAAAACACACAAAAATTACCTCAGAGATCTTATTTCATTAGCTGTAAAATTATCCAACATTTATTGATGGAATTGAAGAACTATTGTAATAAGGCTCAAAATTTATTTGAAAAAAAAACTGCTTATGTAAAATAACCTCAAGCATCTAAATATTACAACCAGGCAAAGCGCGGATTTTTTAGTTGGAAGATAATCCAACATGTATAGATATACATAAAGAAAATCATGTTTTAAGAGGAAGGATTCTCAGAATTGTTGTAATAAGGCTTAAAAATTATTTGAAAAGAAATCTACTTATGTAAAATTACCTCAAGCATTTAAATTTTATAACGAGGCAAAGCGTGGTTTTGTTAATTGAAAGATAATCCACCATTTATTGATCGAAAAGAAGAAATTGAGGTGATATACAGATGATAAAAAATAATTTTGACAAGGAGATAAAGGCGGGTTTTTGTTAATTGTGAACTAAAGCGAGATTTATCGATATAATTAAAGAAAAAGTCGATCGAATAATTCCTTTTGTGTTATGATGAAAAATGTGAACTAGATATAATATAGAGGATTGAGTAAACAAATGAAATGATTTTCGGAAGCAATAAACCGTCAAGTTTTATAGATATAATAAATTTCCTATGTCCATCTTTGAAATTAAAGCACAAAAATAAAACAAAGCGAAAGTAAATGAAATGAATTTCTTCGTAGCGCAAAACATCCCCAAGAAGATGGATATCAGATGAATATTGCTTTTAACTTTATGAGATTTTATTTTAAGAAATATTTTCTCTAGTCAATATAAAATACGGAGGCAGCCAGAGCACTTTAGATATTCTCTAACGGTCAGATGTCCAATATCTTCTTGTACGAAAAGGGTGGCCTGGGATTGGTGCAGGGGGGGGGGCAAAGAGGGGTTAGGCTACAGCGTCGGTCGGTCGGTAGGCCACCTGTCACACCGGCGAACCAATAACGGCGTTTCCAAACGGCGCGCCGTCTGTCCACCGTCCGGTCACTGGGATATTATTTCATTATGCCGGACAGCCTCCGCATCTCTCGTCTATATTGCATACTTTATAAGCTTCTACTACCCCCCCCCCCCCCCCCCCATATATATATATATATATATATTATATATATATATATATACATAGTATATATATATATATATATATAATATATATATATATATATATATATATATATATAGATATATAACAATCTGGTAGACAGGTATGAATGTCAATGATGCTGTCACTACCTTTCTCCAATACATATATATATATATATATATATATATATATATATATATATATATATATATATATATATATATATATATATATATATATATATATATATATATATATAAATATATATGATCAAGCACGCACTTCAACTATCATTTAATATATGTGTATGTGTATTATTTATAATTAATAAATGCTTACTACATTTCTATTATTTTTAGTACAACGATAAAGTCCCTATAATATTCTATTAGTTAAAGTTTGAAAACTTAGTAACTAATTGTATTCATATGGTTCATTTTGTTATAGAAGTTAATTAAAAGGCAAAACGAAAACTATAAGAGTATATTACATTTTATGTTGTTATTAAAACTTTCAATTATGCGTTGATGAACATTTACTAAAATTCATGAAAAAAAAAAAAATTAATTAAACTCAATCTTCGTTATTGTCAGACAAATAATTAAGACTGATATTAAACGTTGGCAAGTTTTGTTGAAAACATAAAAAACCAATCAAAACTTTAGTAAAAGTGTCACACAAATGAAAATATTTTATCGTAGGTACTACACGTAGATTTTCATTCAATGTGAGTGAAATATTTACCAAGTGGAAATTGTGTATGCGATTAGTAAGACTTTGCAATATGGTGGATGCGCTTATATAGACTACAGGTATACAACATATTGAATAATTACGGTGTGTTGTGGGTATTACAG
Source organism: Nebria ingens riversi (assembly GCA_018344505.1). NCBI lineage: Eukaryota > Metazoa > Arthropoda > Insecta > Coleoptera > Carabidae > Nebria > Nebria ingens. Next base: position 47,933 of record JADQWA010000323.1, on the reverse strand, counting down.
CTAAATCTGTTAACGAAGATTAATTACATGCTTATGTCCGTGACGTCATGCCATCGGAAGTTATACCCTGTTCGCACTAAACTAAAGCCGGAATTATAAACGCTTAACGTTATACATAAGAAATACTTCATTTATATATTTATTTTTAATTCAATCTGTTAATTATACCTAACCATTTAATATTTTTTCGTCATAAAACCATAATTATTAACACGAAATAAGAATAATTGTTAATAATAATAATATCGTATTTGCTAAAAGAAATTGAAATCGAATTGTGGTATAGTGACGATATTTTAGTTTTTGACGCATAACGTAAAATTGAACACTGCTGCTGGTAAAAAGAGTGTGGTGTGCAGTGTTGTTCGTTAGTTATGGGCCCATCCCGGCGCGTAAACTTTTAATGAGACTGAATCTGGATGTGCTTACTTGCTGTACCGTTTTATTAATTAAAAAAGCCTCCGCGAGTCGAGACTCATTTTCCCGTGGCGTTGTCACCGCATTGTCTCACTGATTTAAGCGTTTCTCACTCACACACACACACCGCGACCGACGCCATTCAACCACCCATCGCACCGCCCACACTTGAATAATGAACTGAACGGTTAAATGTGTTTGTTTCTAATTCTATTCCTTTCATCCAAATCACCCATCTTTCTTCTGGGATGCCCTTTTGTTTTTATATTATTAAAAAAAAACACACACACACACACACACGCGCGATTCCTGCCAAACGGTTTAAATACACTTTTATTTTTTTTATTATTACTATTTTTTTTCGTTAAGCTTTTAACGTGTATATGAATTTGATTTGTGTGTGTGTGTGTATAAACCAGGTTCGTGTATAAAATAGTAGCGTTTATTTCCATCCAAATGTAAATGTATGTAAAATTATGGATAAATGCGAAAAAATAATTTTGCTATAACACAATAACAGCGTGACAGACGCTTGGGCAGAATAATCATTAATCTAAAAATTCAGTTTATTGTATGTAACGAAATGTAATGAAAAATAAAATAAAAAAGTCAATATTTAAAAAATAAATAAACAATAGATTCGATTGAGATTATGTGTGAATGTACCTAAAATAATTATAGAATAGGCACTAAATGTGATATTCGTACACATAATATGGTAATTCTAGAATATAATTTTGCTGGCGGAAATTAAGAAGATAGTAGTGGCATCTTTGAGAGACGCGAATGAACGAACGTCTGCCTTATACATTGCATTGCTTGGTGGTGTTGAATGCATAAAGCTATTCTGATGCTGCTTGGATCCAGTTTTCTCATTCGCTTGAAACTATTTTAATTAAAGCAACGGGTAATTTAACTAGACAAATCTTCGCTGCAGAAAAGAGGCCGCTTGATGATGAGAATAACCTACTACTATTACTGTGTATTCTTCAAATCAGACAGGGCTGGCTTCTCTCAAATGTGTCAATTCTATAAATGTATCTAGAGAGCGTTTAGAGCGCTTATTTAAAACAAAAAACTATCAAAGTTTATTTATTAAACAAAACAATTAATCACAGTAGTTAGATTGAAAGTAAATGCTACAGTCCTGTGTCCGTACGTCACCACGAATATAGCGGTTGTTGTTGGATAATAGGCATCAGCTCAATATAATCACAGCATACTCCAGCATTACTTCGGTTAGCTGTCCCGCCAAATGTAACGACATAACGCTGCTACCGCCGCGTTGCGGTTCAAAAAATAAAATAAAAACGTAGCCGAACAATCTGGTAGACAGGTGAATGTCAATGATGCTGTCACTAGGATATATCACCGAAATGATTTCCTTGTCGGCAGCTCGCTACATAACGAATTACTTATTTGCCCTTACCATTTATTCTCCAGAGTATAAAATGATAAATGCTTTATTTTATATTAAAATTGATGGTTTTTGTTACTTTTGGGATAAGGCACATAATTATTAATATTAACTAAATTAGAAATACATTGAAAGAAATATTTATCACAACTAATACCTAATATATTCAAAGCTAAAGTGAGTCTTTTAATAGAAGTCTTCGTGACATTAGACGTCGTGCTTTGCTTACACGCTAACAAAAACGAATCACGAATGCTTAAAGTGACGATATTTGTTGATTTATAATATAAATTAAATATATAAAAAAATAATCAACAAGGAAGCTTTTATTCATGTGATAGGTAAATTGTGATAGGTAAGGTGCCATACAATATAATCGTCTATATTTCTGTATAAGTTCTAATATAAAACAAACTACTAAATTTATCTCAGTGTATAATTAATTAAAAGAGTGCTACTACAATTACGTGTATATATGTTGAATTGAATAAAAGATGTATGTATTAATGTTAACGAGCCGCTACTGGTTCACGTGTATTGGCCGCTTGTTGCCGATGGTCTATTGTACGGGTTGTGGATGGGGTGGGGGAAGGGGGGGGGGTAGGAGGTAGGAATGGTCTGCGTGTTTGAATAGCCTTGCTTCTGGTATATACGTATATAAGCCTCTGAGGATTCAACGTTAAGCTTATTTAAAACGATCTGCCAGCAACAGCAACGCGAACCATTGTACTCGGTAGAATTACTCTTTATCAACTGAGGTAAAATATTACGAATGCTTTGACAACGTTTCCCCCAACTTCGTACTTTGCTGTGACGTCAGTGCCGCTTAAAACACCGACTGTCAAATGTCTATTATGCATATAAAAAGTATAACTAACTAGTAGTAGTATACGCCTACACATAACATTGAATATTATGCAAGGGAAATGAAATGTTATTAAAAATCACATTCATGAACGAATGTATTGATGCGGATATCCCATTCGTTTAGAAAAGTGTTGTTGACAGCTTTGGCATTGACAGAAAAATAAGATTATAAATATACTTTTTGTTATTACCTACATATGATTGCATTGCAATTCTAACGAAAGTATATTTATAATGTTTCCAAATAAAAGTTAGCCCAAGGATGGGAGGGGTTCCGAAACGGTAGAGGGGTTTAGTATAATGCAAGCACCACCACTAGCATTCAGAAATATTCATTTAAAAGCACGTCAATTTATATGATCCATTAATCATACAATAATGTCAAATGGAATTACTTTGTACAATATAATAATAAATTCAGAATACCTTTTAGCGAAAACATTCCACAGTTGCGTTCGTTGGCTCGCCATAGCCATAGCCATAGCTGCCTGGGCTGGGGGCTTTTAAATATACTCATTACCCCCAGATGACAGGCCATTAATAAACGTTCATAATTGATATTTTAATTGAAGCTATCTTAATGGTGCAATTACGCCCGGCGCGCGAGCGAATTCACTAACCATTGGCGCGCGCGCGTTCTCTCTCACACACACACAAACACACTATTGATAAAACCATCTAATACTATATCGCTATACCTACTATATTGCAAATATACCACACATTATATTATGTAACACGCGTATCATCATACCAAAAAGCAAACACACAACAAATCTAATTGCAGTACTTTGAAGTTATTACAAAAACCAACAAATATGACTAGAGGAAAAATACACTTGCAGTTTGAATATTCTTTTCAAAAAAAAATATAACAACCATATACAAATCTTATTTTTAATGATTCAACGTCTATAGTTGCAACAGTTTTTCCTGTAGAGCATTCACACACACATACTCACACACACCACACCCACACACACACCCACACACACACACCCACACACACACACACAGACACACACACACACACACACACACACACACACACACACACACACACACACACACACACACACCCACACACACACACACACACACACAACACAAACACAAACACACACACACACACACAGCCAGACAATAATCAGACTTGATTCCACTAAAATGTTATGATTATAAAATGTATACCTACGTATAATTTCGTATAAGAAAGTAAAAATCTATTATAGAACTTATGTATTTGTTAACATAAAAAATCAATAATTATTTTTCATTCGCAATTTGTAAACATATATGTAGTTTGGGCGTCATTGTGTATGTATGTATGTATGTATGTATGTATGTGAAACGGTTTGATGAAAATATATTAGTGATGCGCTGATAACATCGTGGCGTGAAATATGAAATGTTGAAGTGATGTTCTGCCCCCTGTAGCCCCGGTGGTTTCGCCGTTCGTAATTGACGAGGCACACATGTGCAAGCGGACCGTTTTTGATTTGTTTCGATAATTTAACGTCCACAAATAAAATTAATGTTACACGCGACAATCAATACGGATATTAATAACATCACGAACGCCGATAACCCATTAATGTATTTTGCAATATTCTCATACCCCCCACCATCACCCTGCCCCTCTAACACACATACATACATACATATATGATCTAAACTAAAACAAATGCCATCATTTCAAAACATTCTTGATAAACCTTTGGTTTCCAATAATAATAAAACAATATATTTCTCTGTGTGTTCTTATTAAAAATGTTATAGAATTGAAACGATTTACGTGGTATACGATATCTTAATACATATATATATATATATATATATATATATATATATATATATATATATATATATATATATATATATATATATATATATATATATGTATGTATATATATATATATATATATATATATATATATATAATATATATATATATAATATATATATCATATATAATATATATATATATATATATAATATATATATACTATATATATTATACCAAGCGGAAAACATAAAATATATATATATATATACATATATATTATATATATATATATATACATATAGTACCTAATGTAATAAACATGTAATATACGAAATGGAATTTTAATTATAAAATTGTTCATCAGGTCAACGGGAATATTAAAACTTATTAACTTCTGCGAAAATGTAATGAAAATTAATTTAAATGTTTTAATTAATGTTTCGTAAAATAAAAACGGCGGTTTTGGAAATATATAAAAATTGCTTTGTACGGGTGCGTTTGTTGTTGTTGTTGTTGTTGTTGCTGTGTTTTCAGAAATAATGATGAGCGTAATTAATTTTTTCCACCCTAAATTAGTTCTTTCTTTCTTTCGCTTTATTAACAAGCAAAAAATGTCGATGTTGTTGCTCGGGGAAAACTCCACTAAGGCTTCTCGTCGTTTTAATCTCGGATCGCGTACCTACTAATGCTCGTTAACGAATTACTATACGCGCGTTGCAGGCTTCTTTCTTACATCATCATCATCATTATTACTATTACTACTACTGCTGCTATTAAAACTATTACATTGCTTCTTAACACGAATTCAATAACCAAGTTGAGTAAATCATAATCGATAATAGCGAATTGTGTGATATTCATAGAATGAAAATGTACTTGACAAATAGGAATAAAGGTTGCTAGGAGTGATGGTTGCTAGGAGTGCATAGCATAGCATAGCACTTCACTTCAGTTCAACTGTTAGTGGTTTGAGTTTTCATTTACATAATGGAACAACAACAAATGCATTCATTCTGTATTAAGTCCGGAGATTTAATGTTAACGCGCGAGAAAAACATTCCATAGCCTAGATGTATGTGTGTATGTGTGTGTGTGTGTCTGTGTGGCTACAATTGAGCGAACTGAAAGAGGGATGGATACGCACAACACAGCACAGCACACCACACCACAGCACAGTAACGTTCATTACATAGTCATGACATCTGCAGCCAATTTAACTAAAGTGGTTTTTGCTCGTCCGTCATAGACTCACTCACCACAGATGGACGACATGGCACGGTGCGGCACGGTGCGGCGCAGCGCGGTGCACCGTGTAAAACCAAATTCATGCTAATGGCGACAATGTTGTTCTTTCGTTCGTTTCTGCTTTTTAATTGTATTCAACGAGATTTGCAATACGAAATCTATATTGCTATTCACATATACACACATACGTTGTTAATTAACTTGTACATACATACATACAGACATACATACACACATACATACATACATACATACATACATACATATAGACAGTGCATACATACATACATACATACAACGAACCAAACTAAAATAAAAAGTATTCTTTCAATTGCTAAAATGAAATATATTTCTGAGATAGATTTGTGGTGTTGGTGGCAAGAGGCGATCTAAATATTCGTGTGTAAATTGATATAAAACACATTAAAAAAATATTATATAACCACCTACATAGAACCCAAAAGTAATCTTTCTTATTTTTGACATAGCGTCCACTGCAACATGTGACTTGTTGTAAGCTTGTGGTGTGGATGTAAATTACATTATCTATATTGAAAGTGTACGTGCGAGCGACAGTTTGTGGTCGATATAAACGAAATTGGTTCCAAACTGATGTGATCTTAGTGGTGTTAGTGGTGGTGGTAGTAGTCATAGCGATTGGTTGGTTGAAGAAGAGAATTGGCAAAAGTTGCCGGAGTAAAACGCTAAAGAAAAACCGATCCCGTATCGGTTAATTGTATTGCTGTGCGGTGTTTTACGTCAACTCTAACCGACCATGGATCTTAACACCACAAACCCAATACGAAGCTTTTATTGCATTCAGCACGATACCGTTTATTACTAGAATTTATTTATAAAAACATTCTTTATTATGTTAAAATACGCGATATTATTCTAACAAAACATAAATGAATGCCAATTAAAATGTAAGTGCGTAAAAGTAGTTATAAATATGTAATAGCAACATATATACATACATATAGTATATATGTATGTATATATGTTGTCCTTTATAAACAGATGTTACGCGATAATCTCAACAAGCTTGGTTTAATGTCTAGCAAACAGCCAAATAAACGTATTAAAATAATTATAATCACAGAGTGTAGCGGCGGCCAACATAGAATTTACGAGCCATTTCATTCAAACTTCTTTCCACTGAACGCCATTCCATAAATTTAACATTTATTTTACTATATAATTAAATATTTGCAAGAGTCCGTTGTAACTAAAACCTGAGTAGTTATATACAACTTATATATATGGTGTTAGTCGACACACATATATATATATATATATACATGGGCGTTCAACAGGTTGGGATTTCGGGGCACCAAGGCACGCGATAAAATTGATGAGAGAAAAGTGGGGGGTGGGGGGGGGAGATAAGCGGTAAAAGTAGCGAGTAGTCTGCACATGGGTTGACAACGGCGCACCACCACCGCTGCCACCGTCGCTCGTTTCACTTCCGGTTTAGTTAGTTTGTGGTTCGAAACGACAGAGGGCTGAAACGAGACTTGCTACTACTGGTGACAAATCAATGAGGCCGCAGAATGCACCGACGAGGATTAGCGAAATTACAACGTTCGAAGAAATCCTTTCGTGATTTCAAACACCGGACAACTAATTTACCAACCGAGAAAATAATCTACTTTCCATTCATTATTAAACAAACTGATTAAATTTCGTGTTGTTTCAGTAACAAATAAACAGATTTTAAAGATTCAATCTATATTTATTATAATTAAAAAAAATGTCTTCTAAAATATGTATTTGTGTATGTATCCTCGCATCATCATATGTGTATAGTATGCATGAACAAGAAGAATAAGAATGAAAATTAAATAAGAAAATGCCTTGGCGAATCAGAAATTAAAATTGCAAGAAAATAAAAAGAAGACGAAGAAGAAGCTTGGCGATAACAAGCGCACGACGAGTACCAAGAAGCAAATATAATTTCCTTAATCACGGTTTGAAAATATAATTTGATTATTAAAAATTTAAAGTCTCGGATGCCATGTTAATTAAATTGCGTGGAGTAGAAAGAGAGGGCTAATGAAATGTCAGGACCCGGAGGAGTGTGATTAATTGTGTGAATTCACTATCCGTCTCAGTCGATTCCATTACTTGGAGCGAGAACGCGACAGAGACACCGCTACACCGGCCACTGGCGGCGCACTAGGGGTTACGAAGCGCCGCGCCGCCAGAGGGGTGGTGGCATTGTGATTAAACGTGCCGGCGCCAAATTACACCGCCGGATCTGACGCGGCACATCGTCACCGTCACCAACGCTGCTTGTTAACATTGGCCACACGCGAACCGTTGGAGGAGAAGAAACAAAAAAGGTACACCACACACACACACACACACTCGGACACAATTGGAAAATATTCCACATTTTTATCAACATCGCATAAGATGATGCTTTGGCAAAAAATGTTTAAACTTAACTTTGAATAAATCTTTGATACCTACCACCAAATAAAATAAAAATATAAGCTATAAGTATATGTGTATACAAGTTTAATGAATAAATTCCCAAACAACGATGTTCGTACCTAATATCAAAATTGAAACGTTGAAATAAACACAGATGAAATTAATTATCTTTGAGCGCAAGTCCAAGAATGTTGTTGGAAATATTTCTTCGACTTGTTCTTACAAGTTCAGAGGGTGGATGAGAGATTGTATTGCTTTGCTGATGCTTTGATGTGCGACCATCGCATTGAAGCTGGGGCAGACAGGTGTTTCGACTTTGGTTAAGTGAAATTAGACATAGCACCGGTAAAGCTTCTGTCTGCTGGCCAAGACCCCATTTCATTACAGCACTGGAGGAAAAACTCGCGAATCGTTGTCGGCCGGCCGCTCAAAGATTTACTCGTTTAATTTTCTTTTCGCCAGGTTGGCTTTCCTTCTCACTCACTTACTTGTGTTCCTTTATTGAAAAAGTCTTGTTCGTATATAGGTATAGGAGAGCTTTTGTTCGTTTTCCGTTCGCGCAGTCGACTTTTATTCCAGCAAACTTGTTTACCGGTGGCCAATGCACGGTTCGCCTAATTCCACCCTGGGGAGCCATGGGGCTGACCGGTTGCCGTGACGGACGGCGTATACGCCATGCTACACCAACTCACCACCACCATCCCTATCAATAGGCTCACCATGGCCTAAAATAACCAGGCAATCAAAAATAACTGTAACCTACTGTAACATATATCACCTACAACTTCTGAAAGAATATAATGTATATACTACATACATCATTCCTTTAGCACAGTTTCAATCATAAGTATAGATTTTTTTGCTTACTATAATTTTGGTAATAAATAAATACTAGGCCACAATTTCCTCTTGTCCAGTATATGACCGAGAGATGATTTCGTCCCTCCCAGTGTGCGTGTGTGTGTGTGAACAGCAATTGGAAGCAGTCGACCAGCAGTAATGCGGATTGCCAATTACACTTCTGCAGCACTGGTAGCTGGCATATCGTGGAAACGAGACACAGCCATCGAAAACATTGAAGGTTGGACAGAGCACGCTTGAGGTTGGGGTTTAATTAAATCTGCGATTGTAATTCGCAATGGCGAGATAATCTCATATTCAGATCTACATTTGTGCACTATGCCGCGGCCAGCATTTATCAGTTGTGTGTGTGTGTGTGTGTAAAATGATTTCCCTCGCTGATAACGGATATATAGAGTCCGGCTGCTGACTGTTGAAGGATATATCGCACCCATCGTATACTATTGGATGAACTAGCTCGATAATAACACAAACTCGTCTCCTGTCTATCATCATTATAACTAACGTTCCTCGCTTATAGGAACGTGTCGCCGAATATATTACCAAACCCTACTATTAATTGCACTCTAGTTAAACGTATACTACTAGTAGGTATACCTATTTTGAAGAATATTAAAATATTCTTGATGATATTCTAAAGAATAAGAAACTAGGTACCTATACCTTTTGTATCCACATTTTTCGTGGTTACCACCTGGACTATACTTTCATACATTATTTATACATGTTCTCTTACTGGAAGCCGGTCGTACCTTCGCTAATATGACCCAGGAGGGATAGTCGTTCTGTCCGTTTGCCGAAATACCTTCCCATGTCCGAGCATGAGGATCGACGTGTTATCGACGTGGCCCGGTGCACGCCGCACACAGTTAGTTACATCTAATGCCCACCAGATCCCCCCAGAGATCAGACCGCGCCTAGGCCACAAGACAAATTAGCATTGGGTCCATATCAACAATGTTGCTACCGCTATATAATATGTACATATATTCAGGAATAAGTAAATAAAACCGTTCATCATCATCATTATCATCATCATTAAAGCACGGGACAGGTGTGTTAATTTAACAATACGCGTAGATGGATGGACGCTAGTGTTTATTTAACCGATGCGATGGCGCATTTCAAAGTATGCATTAGCGTTCGTACCAAAGTAACAGACAAAAAATATCCAGAGACGAACGAATCAAGTGAGAACGCGTTGCTACAGAGTGTAAAGCTGACGGTCCATTAACTTTCATCGGATTTTCAATTCCTTTCAAGACTTTTGCATATTCTTGTTAAGTGCCAACTTGACGCCTATGTCACCTTTTTGGAATGTTTATTATATAATCGTCATTAGTAGAACGTTCTAAATATAGTAACGCCACTGTTTGTATACACGCAGACGCTAATGAAAAATCCTAACCGCAACTTCAACCATAGTTTCCGTGGTACTTTTTTAATTTCCTGAATAGGGTGGAATGGATGAGAGATTGGGGGGAGGGGGCAAGGTTCCATTGTTGTAATTACTCGTCGTCGTGGCTCCCCTTACTCCTACATCAGCACCGAGACGTCCTGGTGCGGCAGTCACCAATCAAAACGGCGCGTCCCAGTGCAATTAGCCGGGGTTCCTTATTAATTAATGCAAGCCGCTTACAGACAGTTTACTTAAGATTCGGCCGGATATGAGCTGAGCAATGGAGGGCGGCGGCGGCGGCCTCTCCCAGCAACTGTACCACGCACACGCGATCGCTCTATAAATATACGACTTAATTAATTTCGTGCGGCGCAGAACAGAAGAAAACAAAACTAAATGTTTGCATTAGGTAGAAACGATTCGTCAAGTAGAATAAGCGTAATGATTACATGTGATAATGCTATCAAATTTTATATAGTATGGTGTGTGTGTGTGTGTGTGAAATACCTATATATATATATATATATATATATATAGTTGAGTCAACTGAAGAAGGCAGAGTGCATTTTCAGATTCTGTTTACCATATATATCATTCTTCCTTGAAAATAATAGCGAATTCATGTAGCAGTCTATTAGCAAAAGGATTTATTTTCATTTTGGTTGGTTGTAGTATATAGTGGAGTAGCTATAGCGTACGAATACAGCGACGAAAGAGAAGTAAAAAATCAAGTGGTTTCCGCAAACGTCGCCCGGCTAATGGTTGTTTCTGTACTCTGTACTCTGTACTCTGTACTTTGTACTGTACTGTAGGTAGTACCTTCCGCGAGTAACTCGTGACATTACTGGAGTAGAAATCTCTAGTGGATGGACAAACATATGTGAGGTAGTACCTGCGTTGTTGTCGTCTAGTAACTCGCGATCGTCCATCGCACGCCTATGGTGGCACTCGCGCCCGCTATAATGGGATTGTCTTGTATAGATGATTACAATGGGGCACTCAACCCAATCACTTTAAGAGGCTACGCTATGGTGGCGTCTCGTGGACATCTTTACACGTGACGCTGAATCGACCCTGACAACGAACGCTGACACTCGAACAATCGATGCGTGCGTAATTTATGGAAACCATCGCATTGAAAATGTTTACACAATCACGCACTGATGCAATCATTGATTGTTGTGAATTGTAAGTAGGTATATCTAAAGCATATTTCCTATATGCCACATTACCAAATAAATAAAAGCTATGAATGATTGAATCGTTTATGCGTTTCTCTCAACTTGATGATTGATAGGTACATACATACATACATACATACAAAGTGGACGACTGAAATGGAATTATGAAAGCTACCGCAAAACAATAACAATAGCAAGTTTAGTAACTATTAATTAATATCGATCCTCTTCTCTATATAGGTATAGGTAATGCGTGTAACGACTATTAGAGTGACATGTAACTGGCTTGTCAAGTTGATCCTATCATTAATATTGCCCCGTTACGACGGTATCACTGCCAACCATCTCCTGTTTCCGAAGCCAACTATTAAATCTCCTAATTGAACATTTCTGAAATAGTTTGCTACGCGTTCATTTCCATCACCACCACCACCACCACCACAGCCATGAAATTATTAATTTAAACAAACGCCAGCTGTAGTTGTCATGAATGGGAAGAAAGAGATCCGATGAAATAAAAACAAAAAAGGGCCTAATAACAATAAGGCACGTAGTGAGTCGATGTTTTTGAGGCGGGTCGTATAGCATGCGGCATGTCTATACGTTGTAGTCCTGTTCCGATCGCTACGGAAATTGCTTCTCAAAATATTATGGGATGTTATAGCACAGACGCTATATACGCGATGTCATACCCCCCCCCCTAACCCCTAACGTTCCTTCAGCAAGTGGAATGAGAATGAGGAAATTTCAAGTGTGCTACTCCTTACTCTTCGTATCGCCACTGCCGGTGCTGCCATCTAACGTAGCCGGTCAAATGTGTCTTCCTATATGTCACGTGCCTCAAACAATATCCTTAAAGGGGGAGATTTATAGCCATCCTTCGCCCCGTTCGAATTTATACAAGTTTTATCGAATGTCGCTGCTGTTACTGCTACCATCTCCTACTACTGGTCCATGTCACCCCCCCCCCCCCCTCCCTTCCTGCCACCCACCTCGAACAGGCCATAAAAGAAATTACATGTTTCCCAAGAAAGGAAATCCACTTTATTGCAGAGACGCCTTCGCACGGAAATTATTCGAAACGTAAGGAGCCACCAAAAACTACTCGGCAACATCGTTTTATCATCCAACTAAGGAAATTACTAAAAATACACTACACTACACACTCGATCTATCTTTCGCCCTTTGCCTCAGGCGCTCGAGGTTTATTTACACTCATTTAACCGACACGTTAAATGAAATATGGTGGAAACTTTGTGCGACATATATATTGACACTTTCAAAAATATATGTATGTATGTACGTACAACATTTATTGAGTGCGGCATCATGACTGGTAATAGTTTCGCTAGATTATTGCACCAAACTTCAAATTCGAAAAGGATTTAAAAATCTGGCATACATCCAGAAGAATAAGATATTTGCAATAAACGAAAATCAAATTATAAAGATTGAAACTATATAAAGTGGCTGTCGAAATATATTTAAAAAGATATGTCACGACGTAGTACATACATACATAGATACATAAGACCGGTCGATGGATTTCAATAGTGACATATACAATATAATATATCCTTCGAATACCGTTCGTTGTCAACTTGGGAATTGATACCACCAACCAAGAAGCAATGCTGGGCATTTTATTGAATTTCCAAATAATAAGAATGCGTCGTCGTCGTGTTCGTCTATTTTTTGCATAAAGTCTAATACAACAAATGTGTCCAACTGACCTGTTCCATTATCTGTGCTGTGCATTTCCACCGGGGTTGATGTTAAAGGCTCGTCACCACCACACCAGCCGTGATGCCGTCCTCAACATGGCGTCGTATTCTAGAAACAAAACACCAAACACCAAATTAACACACACACACACACACACATACACTGTTGTCAGAGTCATTAGGAAGCAACAAACATCTAATCTATGGGTCGCTTCCGAAAGCCTATAGTAGCGCGCGCCGTCAAAGACTAAGCAAACTAGTCCGACAACTAATGAACGTTGTAATTAGCGTTGGATTTAGACACAACGGTTTTAAATGACAAACGCGCCTCACATATCACTTACATACATACATACATACAGACGCATTTCACATCATACATACATTACACGCTATACGTTTGTTGTTGTTGTTGTTATTGTTGTTGTAAATGACATTTAAATTATACTTCATTCTCAAACAAGACTATAAATCGTTGGAATTATTATTGCCTTATTAAAATGTAATCTTCAAACTTATTATTTTAATTATTTTCAATGCATTTTATAATTTTAATTTAAGTATAGTTAACACAACGTATAACAAATTTAACAATTATTATTTTCAAATTAAATAAATTCATTGATGTATGCAAACTGAAAAATAAAATAAATATTTAAAAAAACTAACCAAATCAAAAATAGTAATATATATATATATATATATATATATATATATATATATATATATATATATATATATATATATATATATATATATATATATATATATATATATATATATATATATGTATATATATATATATATATATATATATATATATATATATATATATATATATATATGTATATGTATACATATATATATATATATATATATATATATATATATATATATATATATATATATATATATATGTATATATATATATATATATATATATATATATATATATATATATATATATATATATATATATATATATATATATATATATATATATATATATATATATATATATATATATATATATATATATATATATATATATATATATATATAATCAGCTATACGTTGTGAATCCTAGTTTAGCATAATCTAGATGTAGAGTTAATAAAATATTTCTTGTCAAAATATAGAATAAAGGGCTTATTACAATGAAATAAACTTGATTTAGAAATAAAATAAAATATTCCATGCAATTTAATTTGAAGTAATATTTTCTCTGATATAATACTAATGAGGCTTGCAATGATGTCTTTGGAGATGGGGTTTAGAGGGTACAAATTTGATGTTCCGCCTACACATGGTGGTGTTTTTAGATGTATATACGGGCGGGAACGGCAATGGGAACAGTAACTGTAACGACAACGACACGCAAGGCAGAAAACATACATGCGGGTTCATTACGCGTGCCCATCCCTACCCCCGCGCCCTTGCCATGTTGACGGACGCGGCTTTCATCGGCTCGTTATCAAACCGACCGACGAGGATAGCAAACAGACAACACGGGCGCCAAAGACAAGTGTAATCATCATCAGTAGCACACTAGTGGCTAAGATTTGTCTTGTTGGCCATCCGAGCCGACGCTCACTTGATGGCGGCGGACTTGTTTTTCTGTGCAGTGTAAACAATTATTCTGATGAAATACATAATGATTCTAGATTACTCGTACATACATACATGCATACATATGCGAAAATATCGTATATAATTTTAGATACTCAAACTGTAAAAGGTTAGATAGAGCGTCAACGTAGCACGTAGCAAATATTAATAGATTTCATTTTAAAGACAACATATACATATAGAAGTTAGATTTACTTCAGGGAAGGTCAAAATAAAAACTAGACCGTCTAGCTCAGTGGTACAATTAGCGCACGTCATTCTCGGCCTGTGATTCCCGAATAATGTTCAATGTATAATAATAAATGTTTTTATGTGTTTGAAAAAGTAAATAAATAAAATGAAATCGCAGATAACACAAAGACTAGAAGTTGGCAAATTGAAATGGATACTTTATTAGGTACCTACGTATATGGAGTAGATACTGGTCGGGAAAATAACAGCCTAACTAATCTGGCCTGATCCTGTGGAACATGGCGTTCAAATTACAGTCAATCAGAGCTATGTGGCACAATTACTGGAAAATAAATTCTATTCGATCGAAAGTTGCGTCTGTTGGTACCCTTATTCGCCGCTCGTTCCGGTGAAGTGTGTGCGGTTTGCGCTCCCGGATAATCATCCACCAATGGCGTACCATTCACCCACATAGTATGTTACTCAATGTTGTAACTATTTTGTTGTATTCGTCTCCAATTTATTTATTAGTTAATTTAGAAATAATTATATGTTATTTTAACAAACAATATGTAGTACTAACTGTTAATTATAGCCTTTTATTAATTAGCAATAGAGGAATAAATTAAGTAAAAATGATTGTGGAGCTTTTAATAAATGTCAATGTTCCGCTACTGAAATAATTCGTGTAATACAGAGAGACCGGGAGCTTTCGTCGTTTAGTAGCGCGGCAGTGACGGGGGTGTCCGGCGGGTGGTACTAGGATGCTCTGCGGCGAGCTAACGAATCGTGTAAATGTCCTAACAAGCGCGCTCGCTAGCGTCACTCGTCAACCCTTATTGGGATCGCGTTTGTGGCCGCCGCGCCGCGCCGAAACGGACCCGGTCACCGGGCCGCAATTAGTGAAACGAGCTGTCTGATTTCCACTGTAACGAGTGTATTTATCCGAACGTTAACAAACACCGTTATTATTATTATTATTATTATTATAAATACAGACGCGCGCATACAGAGTCTAACCATCATCTTCCTCCACATTTACGAGATTCTTTCCTAATGATCACACAGCCATGACTGTTGTAGGTAACTTCCACCCCCCAATCCAATTTCTTTAACTACATTGCACACATTTTTCGCTAT
The DNA here is from genome assembly GCA_018344505.1 of Nebria ingens riversi. Classification (NCBI taxonomy): domain Eukaryota; kingdom Metazoa; phylum Arthropoda; class Insecta; order Coleoptera; family Carabidae; genus Nebria; species Nebria ingens. The sequence goes on along the minus strand of JADQWA010000323.1, from coordinate 31,657 downwards.
TTAATCGCGTGTATACATCTTAATTTAAAACATTTATATTTTTTATAAATATAAGTATAAAAACAACTACCGAATACTTAAGCTCTTCATATATAGTTGTGTTATAGTAAAATTAAACAAATGTTCGATATATATATATTTTTATTTAAACTTAATTAAAATAATACCAATTCGGTGGGGTGAACAGCGATGGATGAAAATGAAAAATGTTAGTAGGATGCCAGGGGGGGGGGGTAAAATTGACCATTTCCCTAATGACAAAGCATGTTTTTACATGTGCAAATGGATCTACACGAATTTTACATTAAATATATGCTACACATATACATATAGGTAGTAAGTTCGTATATGTTGTCAAACAGAGTACAAATAGCGCCTGAAAATTATTGACAAAACACACACACACATATTTGAACATTGTCATCAGGATAATTCAAATTGATTCGTTTGAAAATGACGCCGAATAGATTTCTATCGCGTAAGTGCTGTATGACTACCAATTAATGTAAAATACGATGGTAATATCTGATTTGACGGCGTCATATCCAACAATAAAGAACGAGTTAGATCCGCAGGGATTGATGTTCATTTGAAAGTTTCTTTAGTGCGCGCGCGTGCGTGCGAGTGAGAGGGATGTATAGATATGTACATAAACCATGGTAGTTTTAATGAGGCGTCGTTATAACTGTTGGAAATCCGCGGAAGCTTTTCTGCCGCACCATCCATTAGAACAAATTGACACCTGGTTGCTGACGATGAGGGTGTGGGGTTGCTGGTGGTCTCCCGACCGAACCTAACGGCCGTTGCACATCGTTAATAATAACGATCTGCTGTCGAGGATCGGATCGGGATCTTACACCAGCTTCAGCATTGTTAACTTGTTCATTTACTATATCTAGGTATATATGATACTACGTATATACATACATCAATTTATATATATATATATATATATATATATATATATATATATATATATATATATATATATATGTTGCGTAATTTGTTTATGTGATAAAAGAAATACAGCATTAATTAATACGAATTTCAATTGAATATCAATAATTATAATAACTGTGTTGTGTAGACTAATTAGCACGTACTGTATTGAATGCAACGCCTGCACCAATCTCAGCGTAAACATGCAATTGTTTGTTTGCTTCCCAAATGTATGAATGTATGCATGTATGTACTACTACACGACAACATGTACTATTTCATTAATCACTGCAGCTCTAATTAGCTCAATTGTAAAGCTATGCATCAACTGGCCTATTATTTGCTACGTTCTGCGCCTCTACCAGGCAATTGAAATTGTTGTTTAAATTGAAGGCACATTGCAGCGGTTTAGATCAGCATAAAAAAATATTAAAGTTTGTTGGGACAGATGATAATTTTCGAGTCGATTACCGCGAGCGAGGCGACGCGACGGGCACTTATTCTCAGCTGTGGTTGACGGGCGATGGCGATGGTGATGGCGCAGAGGTTTTAAGTACGAGTGCATTTCGGGTAGAAAACAACAAAACAGCGTCGACGGGCGCACGAGCCTAGTACACCGCTCTGCACTTAACGCGTCAGCCTGGGCAAATGGGCCGAGCGTAAGATTCCACTGGAAGGTAATTTAAAACCTGCCTAATGCGTTTCAATGTTGCCAGAGAATTGAATGCGTATATACTGGCCTCCCCCCCCCCCTGCCATAGGTACACTGCCAGCTTGCATTACACGCGAAATACAACTATACTATTGCAACCTTACTACATACGTTCTTAATGGCACTAGCTTTTTTTATTGCTAAATCTTTAAAAGGATTCCTACAATCTTTTATGTATACATGATATATAAAGTGCTTTGGATATTTTTAAGAAATTTACCGCACTCATATTGCAGATAACTATATGATTTAATAGATATAACAAAAGGCAATTATTGCAATCGAAAGGTGTAATTTGAGTAGTAAATTGAGGATTAACAAACATAATAAAGCGTTCTTTACGGCTGAGAGTTAAGTGGAATTGAACGGGCCGCCGCGCTGTTTATATATGAACAAGCACAAGTAGCGATGAACGGCGCGATCGTCATGACGGAATGAAAGGGAAACCACACGCGGCAAGCAGAATGCGAGGGAATACGTTCAACCTTCACCCAGTGAACTGAAAAACAACATCGACGACGACGACGACGACGACGACGGCGGCGAACTCTGTCTGTTGCATGATGAAAAGAAGTAGCGTGGGAAGGGGCCGCATAATGTACGCGATGGTAAGTTGTGAAAAGAGAGAGAGAGAGAGCGCATGCGTACAATGTTACTCGAGAAAAGCATTAGCCACCCCGAAGTTTGACAGCTTGGGGAAATAAGCTGGCGCGTTCTGAGTGTGTGTGTGTGTGTGAGCGCGTCTCGACGTCGGCGAAGAAGACAACGAGAAGCGACGCCGCGAAAAGGAAGAATGAAAGCCATTCCATGTTTGGAAGTGTCCGATTCGGTCAAGATGTCAGAAAGGCTTTTAAAACAGCACTCTGCTTGCTGTGCGACGCGCGCTAAAGTAGCAAGGGCGGCTACCTCACACTCTAGCATGCAACAACGACAAAGTTGCTATATAGTACGACGGTGGTGGTGGTGGAAGCGGCGACGGCGACAAAGACGACATAAGAAGAGTTGGACACACGGACGGACAGACGTCTGCCTGCTTGCCTGCCTGCCTGCCGCGACTTTCTTGAATCTCCCGTGTATTTTAAAACAAGTATCTGGAAAAAGCATTTCCTCATAGATGCGCACTAATGGTGGTTCACTGTTTTCAACTTGCGAACTGAAGCTTTTATATGCCATTTCAGTTTCAGAGTGCACCACCGACCCACACAAGGCGGGTTATATGTTATACACTCTTGGGCATCAAGTCAAATTGCATCACAACCCGAACAAAGTGCCTTTCACACAAATACTCAAACCATATATATACTATATATGTACTATATTTGAAAAAACAAAAAACTTTAGCATATATACCTATATGTTTTCATTGTTTAGAAAAACCTTGTTGGACGAACAAGTATAGGTATACATAACAATTACAAACAAAAGTATGAAGATTGGAAAACAAGTGAAGAAAGTTAAACAAGGTAAAGTGGTTGTTTTTTTTTTACTTCCAACAGTGACAAAAGCAGAGAATGTGAATGTTGGGTTAGTAGAAAAACAAATGCAACCACAAACGCAAAGCAGAGTTCGCTTAACCTGTGCGGAAATGGAATTGCCGAGTTGATTCGCTGTGCTTTTATACGGATAGTTAGTATTGAGTGAAGTTTGTAAAAGTTGTAGCGATCGTTCGACTCTGTATGTGTGTGTGTGTGTGTGTGTAAGGTCTCTATAGTCTCGAGGACACTGACTAAACTAATGCAATACGTAAGACCATTTGTGTAAGAGCAAACCGAGATTCTAGATGTGATCCTGGAATGGGGGAAGCTTTTATAAGAGAAAGTGAACAAGCTTGTAGAAGGCGGCTGTGCTGGGTTGCTACTTTATATATATATATATATATATATATATACTATATTTCCATGGGACCCATATGTTTTCTTTCATTCGCTTTACTCTAGCTTTATTATTCGATGATGTTTTGTTCCGGTGCACTTTATCCTACCACTTTGTCCGTTTTCTGATTTTTGCATCTTTTCAATTCATAGCCGTAGGTTGTTGATTAAAATGATCACAAATACATTCTATTTACAATATTATTAGATCACACATACATACTTATGTTATTAATAGCACGAGAGACGTTACATTATAACACACACACACACACACAACATAACACATCTAGGTTATAAACAAGTTTCCCATACAAAGATATGATATTTCCAAAGCACTACGTCGTTCTTGGGGAAATTTAAATTAAGATTTATTTATCAAAGTGTATATACCTATATTATTAAATTGTGTATATGAAAACATCTTTTATTTGTATAATACAATATTGAAAAGTTTTATATGCAAATACGAAAATTAAATATACTTTTTAGAAATTGCAATAAATTGCTTTTGAAAATAAATACATATTTAGTTTGTTATTCAGTTTCTAAAGTGACGTGGTATATGGAAAATTATACGGAAGAAAAATAGTTTAATAACGTGCAATATATGTGATGCGTTATTGTTATTTAATCGAAATTAAAGTGAATTGTGTATTAGAGAGAGAGAGAGAGAGTTTGAAAAGCATGCGGCAGCTTTGAGAGCAACAGCGCACATTCGGACCGTTCGTTCGTTCGTTCGATTAACTCTAGTACTTTCCGAATTCAATCGCTTTTTAAGATGGCCATGATAGCTTTTGAAAGGTTCTGAGATTAAATAGCGATTGGATGAAAGACATTAAAAGTGCCACCGATTGAAGAAGAAAAAGAAGTAGAAAAAGACCGTATGATGACGAGGGCGTATGCTTGCACTAGGTACAGAAGCGATCGCCGACCCCAAACAGCTTATTTTTCGGCTCATTTGTGGAGCAATTCCAGCAGCAGCAGCAGCAGCAGCAGCAGCCAATGCGAGTGGAGCTTTTAAATAAAGCTACGTGATGTTACACTTCATGAATTACTTTCGCTTCAATTTAAAACGTTTAATTGCAAAAAGCACACGTTGATTGAAGAGCGATTTTTTTCGTGATGGCTCGACTGGAAAATTGGAACGTTCCTTCTATACGCGCACATAAACGCATCACGCTCCAATCTTCTAAACAAAATCACCAATTAATTCACATCCAAGTACTTATGACGAAAGCAATATTTCCGCACCAAGAAGAAACGCGACATTCCGGCGGTTAGACAAGACGAAAGAAGAAGCAGGTGAGATCGACTTGGCCATCGAGACTGACGGTTTGTATGGCGTCACACCGGTCCAAAACCGAATTGACAATTTTCCGCGCGGTTTATTGCGAAACACGGACGCGTCACAAAATAGGTTTCGTCTAAAAGCTACACACTGTTATATAGAATTGATTCCATGTTTCTTTCGTAAGATAAACCATCAATGTGTATTATTATTATTATTACGTTACTCCCTTAGGAGCTTTAAGCTTATTCTCGAAGCTCTTATTATTATTATATAATAACAGGCTATAATGTGTCTATATATATATTTATTTGAAATAAATATTCTTTCTTATATATTTTCTATAGTAAAGTGGAATCTAGCCTAGTTCCATCGACTACTTGTGTCTTTTCTCCATTCGGCATTCAATCTAGGGATCAGTTTGTTCTCTCGTGCTTGTTTCAATTTTCCTCTTCTTGTTTTATGTTGAACGACAACCTACACTATATCATTGTAATGGCAAGGATACAATCGTACTTTCTTGTTGTTGTTGTTGTTGTTGTGAGTCATTTTCTATTGCTACGTCACATCCAATGTGTGTGTGTGTATGTGTGTCGCAAATCGTTTCAAAACAAAGTATATTGAGCAACAAACACTTGCCGTGTGTAGTATTTTGTATCTCTATTATCAGATTGAAATTATATAACGATAAACGAAATAGAAATGATTTTTTCGTTTCTTTTCTAGTGAAACAAAATGCTAGATTAGCACACGTGATTTATTATGCTAGTAGTCGAGAAAGAGGCTTTTCGCTTATGCCAAGTTTCATGTCAGTAATTTCAGTAGTGTTCCTCATTTCCTTTGCTTCTTCCTTCGTAGCAGTGGATCCGGGATTACTTCTCGAGGAGGATGTTAATTAAAGTGAAGACATGAACACTAAGGCAGATGCTGGATGAGGTGGGGTGGATAGGGGGATGGGGGTGGAATGACAGAGGCGGTTACAAGAGACGATGTTATCCAAGTGCAAACCAGTGTACCTACTACTGCCGTCTTGGAAGCCGTCGGACCAAAGATTCATGATGGTGTCTATACCTACTATCGGAGATGCTTCCCATGTACTGTCACCATCAAAGCTGTTTAATTATTTCACAGTAGTAGTCCTATGAAAACGCTATATCTCTCTCTCTTTCGCTATATACTACACAACAGATGCATGTCCTAGTTTCAATTTATTTCATTATTTACTGACCACTAGAACATAGCTTCTTACTTAGTGTCGATGATGGAGCGTTATTAATAAGCTTATTATAATAAATAGTAATGATGCTAGTTTAAGTTTGAAATAAAAATAAAACCAATGTGTGGCGGTCCGTCTGTCCGCCTCGCCCGTCCATTCATCAGCTATATATATATATAGGCAACCAACCAACCAACCAACCAACCAACCAACCATACGACTATACTACTAACGCGTGCGCTACCCTGCCTCTGATGGAAAGTAATCAAAAACTTTATCTGCTATCGGGCCAGTCGTTGGCGCAAGCGAGACACCCAACATCAATTCCATTTCTTAATATTATATACGAATCGTGACCAAGTAACGGGGCAAAATACCCTATTGGTTGAAACTGACGTTATTAAATCCGAAATGAAAAATTGGATAGTTTAAAATTGGTCTGGCTCGAGTTGCTACATGCATAGCCAGCTACTGTGCTCTACGAAAAGAATTATGTACTGATATATCTGTATAGGGCATCTGGCTTATGCTTATATGAACCATCATGAAAACGTTGACCGATTTTATTTATTTATTAATTACTTTAAGCATTTATTACTGAAAATAACGACGCATGCGTAGCATTTCAGCGTCTGTCGTGGTTCTATCGGACAAATAACCATCGTTTGGCGCTCCCCCTTATAGTTTCAATAAAAGTCAATTAAATTTTCTAATTAAAATCCTTGTATGCGTATCTATACACACACACACACACACACACACACACACATATTGTACAAGGATATAAATGAAAGCAATTCCACAGCACCCGTATATACGGTGCACAATTATTACACTCTTACCATTTCAATTACAACTTCAAATTACTTTTCAGAGTCTTTTTAATAAGAAACTTGGAACGCATCTGCAGAGTTCAGTGTTGCGCCGTGGTGGGTGATGCGACCGACCAACTACAATCGAGTCGAAAAACATTCGACTACTCTATGTTTTATACAAATACTATCTATAAATCTTTGATGCCATTTAATAAATTAATTAATTTATGAATAATTAACAAATATAATTCATTTTTTTTAATGTTTTTTAGTAAATATATACCTAATAAATTATTCTTTACCCTATTCAAAGTTGAGTGTGTGTGTGTGTGTAATATATATATAAGATATTTCTAAAATGTTAATTACCTTCGCTGTAAACGCGACGGCCGTCCTATAAAATAGCACATTTAATTCTAATTGGTAGATGTTTGCGAGTCTCATGCAATGAACACGCTGTGTTTTGCATTTGCATTATTTTAATCGTTACCCAATGAATTTTAAATACCTTTTAACCCTCTTTTGTCTATAGTGATGGTCCGGTTATAACACAAAAATATGCTAGTTTTATTTATTATTTAAGTACAAAATTGTCATGTTGTTTAAAGACGGTTTCTTGAAAGAGAACAATAATTATCCACTTTAGTCTCAAGTTAGATCAAAGACGCCTTTGCGTTTGTAATAATACGCCGGATGAGTTAATTATTATACGAAAACGGTTTCGGTTTCAAGACGCACTTGAGAACACACAATAGACTTTAGAAATATTTTAGCTTTTAATTCATTTAGGTACCTATAACAAATTTACAATGTAGTACCTACTATAAGGATTTACGTAAAGATATTTTCCGGTAGTCATAAACTAACGGTGAGGGAAAGTGGCACAGAGTTAATTTAATTTATCTTCCAATCTTTGCATGGTTGTTGTTTGTTTGCATTAAACGCTGCAGGCTTCTTAACGCATATATAGTGTATGTATGTATGTATGTATGTAACTTCACGGATATCTTAGGCTCTGTTTATTATATTATTATTACTTTCCAAGAGGGCAACATTCGATTATTTAAATATATGCATACAAGTGTAGGTATAGGCAGTTTTCAGTGATGGAAACCGCTTAAATATTTTAATTATTCTAAAACACATACGAGTATTAATAATCTTTGATATAATACACATTAGGTATATACTAGTATAAATAGTCGCATGAATTCAGTAACACACTCTAGGCGTGTACCAAGAGGGTAGGAATTTAATTAGTTAATTAGTATAATTAGTAAAACTTTACTCTGGCAGTTTGCGGTTGTGCTATATTGTTCGAGGCAGCAGCCAGACCGCGTTCGCTGGTTCATTTCAGAAGCGCAGCGCTGTTTATATAATAAGAACTTATTTCAAATTAAGGATCGTGTGTTATTGTAAGCTGAGCTTGCCACATTATTAAAACTTAATTGTGCATCTATTATATGAAAAATTGACTTATATTACCATCGCTTTTTTTTCCTTTTTAAATTTTCGTACCAACACAATAATAATAGTAAGTATAGCGCAATACAACATATACGTTATAAGTAGTATCGAAAGATAGTAATCTAGATGAAAATTCACGCTACAAGGTGTTAAAACGGGTGGTGGAGGAAGTAAGGAAGAAAGAAAGAACAACATTATAAAGTAAATTGAAATTGAAGAAAGCCGCTGCAGTAGCAATAGCAGCAGCAGCAGCAGATCGGAAATAAGTGTGTGCGAGTGAGACGGGTGTACGTACAGTGGGGGAGCAGGATAGCGACAGGCACTCAATGCTTTTAGAGCGAATGAGTTTTATCCCGGAGTCAATGCAACTGGAGTGAGAGCAGTCCGGGAGTTCGTAGTGTGTTGTGCCGGCGCGACCGCCGATGGTAACTAATGCGGACTAAGTGGACCGCTCTTTCCAGAGATTGCTTCGGCACCGGTTAAATATTTCATGTGCACAAAACCAGTGGCGTCCTGAACGCCCATTAACTAGCATCAATACTATAAGATATAATGACACTATTATATCTATAGCTAGGTACAAAAAGCACCAAGTTTAACATTCGTTATTGCGATCAAAGTTGATTTGATATGTGTTTTGAAGTGTGATCGATTCGTGCAAGACAAGGGGACAAGGGGAGACGCTTAATTTAATTTACTCTGCTTGGAAAATACACTAGCAAGTGACGTCGTGTAGAGTATGAAGTTAGAAAGCATATTAACTGCACACACTCTAGCGGCCGTTCAGTCTCACATAAATAGGTTTTGCGCGAGCGCACGTGTTCTCGTCTCACTTTAAATAATTAAACGTCAAAGCGCGGTGTAATCCCGTAATGAACACGGCCAACCGGCAACTGCTTGACTGCCTGACTGCCTGACTGACTGAAATGGTATAGATGGAAAAGGACGCGACGCGGAATCTGTTTGTCGACGACAACGTTGCCAGAAGATTAGCCTCGGTGATCCGACTTGACAAATGCATTTATTCTTGAGCTAGTAAAACAGCGCACACATGTTACACCATAAATGACATTCATGTGTCATATTTTTGCCATCGCCAATGCGGAAAACACATTTCATCCATTTTCATTACTGTCATAGATATGCAGCACGCTAAAATGTCTATTCATCTTCCATACCCAACATTCACTTGTAGGTGTGTATGTATAATAACATCAAAGTACTTAGCAACAAGCGTTGACTTATTGAGGGTAATCAAGCAGCAATGGATGATACACGTAGTACATACATACATACATACATACATACATACATACATACATACATATGTATGTATGGGCTCAATATAACAGCACGCGAAACACCCTTTCGTTTCCTATAGCTAGAGTGCCACATTAATGTTCTTGTATGTACGTGTGTGTGTGTGTGTGTGTATGTATGTATGTGTGTGTGTTTGTGTGTATGTGTGTGTGTGTGTGTGTGTGTGTGTGTGATGGCATTATGACGGGCGGAGAAGAGTAACACGGGAACCGAGAATGTAAGCCCTGCCACTCAATCCATTAATGGCTCGTAATGGAGGTCCTCGGCTTTACAGATACAAGCAATTTCTGCGCCATTCCTCTCAATTACTGCAGATTAGAGTGGCGGTGGTGTAACTGGGATGCCGCGGCAATGCTGGTGTTTACACACACACACACACTAAAATCTATATATGTGTGACCTGCAATCTGTGATTATTACAGATTTATACACATATGACGTAACACAGGTGTGTCTGCTAGTCTAAATGATTATATATTTTTTGTTGTGGTTTGAAACACATGATGATAAGTCAGTCGACTAGCTCCTAAAACTAATATGGCGTGTGATGTATGGCGGCGTGTAGCAATATATATATAAATCGGGGCAGCGCGGTGGGTCGCCTTTGTATAATATATACTCCTCCGCCCGCTATCCCCACAGGATATTTTACATTAGTAAACGGATGTAATTAGAACAGTGAACACAGTTGGTGGTTGGAGGAGCATCTATATTTCTTAACTGTGGCCATACGGGTTGTTGTTATTGGTCTAGACTGGACAGGACAGATAATATGTATGTGCGTCCATCGCTGGATAAACATGTTTAAAGAAGTAGAAAAAATAAACGCTAGAGAAACATATGGTAATAAAACGTAAGGAATGTCCGTTTCATGATGGCGCGTTGTAAAGATAACGATTCATTAATTATAAGACTTTATTACCAAGGAAGTGGCATTTGGATATTCTCTGTTTGCGAAAGCGCGTTAGATACTAGTTATCGCACACACTGCACGTTTATCATTGGGTTTTCATCAAGCAACGAATGCATTTGCATGATTGTCGACTGCAAACGTTCACCACAATTAAACCCAGCACGCTTGATTACAGATATTCATGTTCAATTACCTGTAGCTACCACATCGCAACGATCTCTTTTTATTCTTCTAAGTGTCTTCATTTTTACTACGTAGGTATGTCAAATTGTGCTCGAAGCCAAATTATTTATTATCGTCCACTAGACATTATAACATGACACATTTAATATACATACATACATCGACAATCTAAATATGTGTAATTATATATGTATACATATGTGTACATACACACTATACAATTATTATAAACCGGTACAAAATATACAATAATAATTATACTACTTTGTAATACAAGTCAAGCATATCTTGACAAAGTTAATCAAAATTAAAATAGGTTTGTTTGAACGTTGAATTAAGATTGGTCTATTTTTTTTTCTTTCCTATTTCAGGTCTAATCTGTTGGTAAATTAAAACGGCTGAAGAAATGGCGTCACATGTACGTACATACATACATATAACAGTCAAACGCGCGTCCGCCAAACGGACGAAATGAAAAATCCAATTTACGTTATCGCAGGGAAAATCTTAGCCGCAGTAATACAAAATGTCGACCAGAAAGGTAACGGCCAAGCCACAAACAAACGTTCAAGAGATTTATAACCGACCAAATTAAATAATACACTATACAATGCATTTGTATTTCTATTTTAAATACTGTATCTATTGTTTTTATAAAATTGCAATTTCTTTTTGTATATCACAAAATATGATATAAATAAATGATTAAATGTATGTTGGGCGATGTAATAATATGAAATTGAATATAGTAGGTAGGTCGTTGATATAAAATGGGTTTAAATCCGGGGTGGGTGTATGTCAAAATCGAAGCAATTTGCTGTGCGTTCTACACTGGCACATAAACGTTCTTTATTGCAGCTTTTAACTACAGCTCTCTAAATACACTTCAGTTGAATTTAATTTAAAATGTCACATAAAAATTGAAGCGATATTAAACTAAAACAAAAAACAATCAAAAGCGCTGTTTTGTTTTATTTTCACTCGCTACAGATGCGTCATGTCGTAGGTAAAACCGAATTTTATTGATTTTCAATATTTACCAAATTAATTACAAATTGAGTTCGGTTATCGGAAAAATGGCCGAGGGATTTTCGGAATTACTTTTTCAGGATTCGCGACAATAGCTTCAGAAAATTACAACTTTCAATAGGATCCCATACAGACACAGTTACAGGCGAGGTTATTATTTCTGACAATAGTTTTTATATTGATATTGGTAAGTAGAATCTTTTATTTCATTACTATACGCAATAAGCTATCTTTAATCATTTCTCAAATATGGATCACACAATCAATCCAATAACGAAATAGAAAATTAATAAAATATATATATATATATATTTAAATAAAACATTAATTACTTTTTAATTTTACTTGCAAATAAATGTAATATAGTTTTAAGTAAATGTACGGTGCAAGAAACAAATAGACGTAAGTATGATTGTAATTAAAGTTGTATAGTCAATTGAGCGTAAGAAAATGTGGCGTCAATAGTCTTGTAATATATATATATGTGTGTGTGTGTGTGTGTGTGTGTGTATGTGTGGCAATAGGGTTGAGTGTAAAATATTTGTGCAGCAGCCACAGACGAATGATAAACATAACAATTTTCACTTTGGCCAGTTTCCCGACATCCGTCTGCGGCTATTATGAAGTTCTCGAGTCGAGACCGGTGCCAAATGTTGTTCTACGCGAAATTACCAAACCGTGATTATTTCTCTCCATCTTTAAGAGGTCATTCATTGCAAATGGTCCAGCGACGCTACATTTGTTTTGTTCTGCAAACGATTCTTGTCTGCCATTCCAAGCCAACGTTATTTTTCAAATGAATTATGCATACTTTTAACTAACGTTTACAGATCGCTAATTTCAAAATAACATATCACTTTTTTACATCGCTAAAATTGTTTTCATCATAAAGAAATACAAGTGTCAAGTTAAACCAGTATAGCACAGCTTTGATAATAGTAATAATAATGGTGTATGCACTGGACACGTATAGCTTTGGTTTGAGCCCCCTTGCGGTTAGATGTGATTCCTTATCGGGCATGGTACATACACGGCAGTGTTTATGTTAGCAGTCGGCGTGCAGAATGACCGGAACGTGACCGTAGTCGTCGGCAGAGTACCCGTCCCAAGTCAGGACAACACGGCACAAGCATAATCTGCTTTGCGCGGACAACAAACACGTTCAACATTATGACTTTGCTACTAAAACGTGATAAACACATGACTTACTGTTCTATACACACACTGCTACCGCGGCTAACCACACGTTTGCTTGCTTATTAGCTGAAACATGTTATTGATGGCTGCAAAACAACTAATCCGTTCATAAACAACGGAATTCTAAGTTCAGTTATTAGATTCAAGCATAACGTCATTAAAAAATACATAAAAGCCGCCCGCATTGATTCTTTTTTTTTGTGTGAAAAGTGTCGATAAATGAAATGAAACGTATTTAAAATTCTCAACGAATTAAATCAGCTTATCAGATGAATGATGCATGTGCAGCGCCGCCGAGTAGAAGATCTTAAGCTGTGATCCATTATAAGAATTAGGTGTAAAAAAAAGCCTCCCTTTCTGGCCCCAGGTAGATAGTGTTTGTCGGTTTTACACGTTTTTCTCACGTCAGCTTAATGCGTCCGTTGCAACAGCACATAGCCATGCCATCAATGGCCTAGGACACGGTTAGGTATAAGCTTCTTATTAATTCCCTCGACGAGAACGACTTTAATACGACAACACACAACCCTATATATATATATATATATATATATATATATATATATATATATATAATATATATATATATATATATATATATTCTTATCCTTGTTTGTCACATTGACATTAAAAGTCTACCTTGATTCTATATCATGAAATATAATAAGAAAAAAACCAGGAATACTTTGATGTGTTACACTGTACATGGTGTTTAAATACAATAAAACGTTTCAAATGGTTCTAGAATATCAACGCGTGTTAGTCATACATGGTCGCGCCATTTAGTAGATTTACCAAACATAGTAGTCTTGACAAAACGGTTTCTCGGAACTAATAAAGCCGTAATTGACTAACAATTATATATATACCAGATGTTTTATCCGGTAGTAGGTACCTACAGCTTTGATGGCGATTAATTAAATTGCGCTTGTAATATTAAAGCCCTATTTATGCTGGGCAGGCCGCGGTAGGTTGGCGGGTGATGAAGCATGATCGACCGGTGAAATGCTGGGGCAGTCGTGTCGAGCCAAGCCAAGCCAGGCCAAGCCGCTCTCTCTGCTTTCAACAAATTACCCACGTCTCTCGGCTCTAGTGATGCCGGCCGGTTTGTGTAATCCATTTAACCATGAAACGCGTTGCTTTTATTGAATAATACGGTGGGTAACTGCAGCGGAACAACTTGCGTCTCTTTTCTTTTACGATATTCACTCAACTATAAAACAAACTGTGTACAAACGTACAAATGAATGCTTTAAGCTAAACTTCTATTCTATTTGCTTGCATGGAGTATAATATTCTATACAAAGTAGAAATAGGAGTAGTAGTACAAGATGTTTGTAATCAGATAAGGTTGTTTGGGGATTGAAGCCTCGGCTACCGTCAGGCCAGAGCTAATTATCTTGTTTCGCTACACGCGTCCTTCTAATTGGACGCTCTACGTAACGAGCAAACGCCGCCGTCGCCGTCGCCGTCGCAAGCAACTTAGATGGCCATATTATATTCCTTCATTTGTATACATAGGTACACTGACAAAATCATGTCACTAATACGAAATATAATATACAGTTTGAAAGAGACTATATCTAGCGTTGTTTAGTGGTGGTGCAAAAGGTAAAATCTGGCGTGTCGGGCCATTGCTAAAATGAATGAACCATCAGCGAGTGTTCGCGGCAAAGCGGTGGTAGACGAAGTGAGAGAGGGGGGAGGAGTGTTTCGACGACGCAGACGTACCTGTTGCATGCGCCTCGACGGGGGTGCGATCAGAAGCGACCGCGTGCTGCACCCCGCTATGATAAAATGCCGCCGGCACCCCACCGGCACGGCCCCCGCCATACATACATCACCAAGCCGAAGCTGTGGGTACCAAAGCCACCGACAGATACGAAACCAATGACTATCGATCGCGTGATTGCTAATTGATTACGTTGAGGTTTAAAAAATTAATTTAAAAAAAACATATACAGATACACGCTTTGTTGATTAAAGATTTTGGTTACGGAATAATCGCGTTGTCAGAGGCACTTATAGGAAATATATTGGCAATAAAATCTAAGAAGAAATGAAAGTAAACTATAGCAGAATTGTGTATTATATGTAGTTGTATCTTAATAATTTGCATCCGTTTGAATATGCAGCTAAATAATTCGCGAGTGTTAGCGCAGCAATTAAATCCGAACGCTAATGAAAGTGCGACGAGCGCGCGCGTTGGTTGTTTCGAGAAACACAAAGAGCCAAAAATAATTAAAAAACTTGCTTGTTCCGACGGCATTTTTTCCAATGTAATTATCGTCTGCTTCATTAATGATAATCCCAGCCCACTTTAAACTGCTGATAAACTGTTTCATTTCTTTTTCTCTCTCTCTCTCTCTCTCTCTTTGGTTGCTGATGATGACATTATCAAAGCAACATTATCTACGCATATTATATATGTATGTTTCATTTCACATTTCATTACAACGGATAATTTATTAATTTTGTCAAAAATTAATATTATAATCTTATAAAAAAAGTAAAGCTTGGAAAGAATTTTATTTTTAGTATACGATTACTGGGTTGTGTTAAGTCGTTCTGGCATGTTCTACTGCAAATGCATAGCACTCACGATAAAAAATAAAATAAATAAAAATATACCAAATGTACACAAACACACACACACATACAAGCAGGGTGGCACTCTAAAACTTTACTAAGTAGCTGTCGTGATGCGTCAACCTTTAGTAGATGTCTGTAAGACATGGCAGAAAACGGAACATCAAAGTAGGCTGTATATCATACCAAAAATAAAATATATTTATTAAAAAATTAAAATATCTTGACCTTTCGTATTTTTTTACTGACTAGTTCAATTGCTTATGGTAACATAAAAGCAAAATCATTTTATCTTACCGAAGATGAACTGTGATGATTTGTAACTTTCTGCACTTTTCATTGGCAAATCTGTAACAAATAGTAATTATATTAATTACAAGTAAACAAAGGATCGTGTTTAAAAATGAATAATTGTGTGCAATGCAGTGGTGCACCAGCTGTCGTTATAGAGGCGTAATATGATAGCCTAAATGTATCACGTATCGTGTTGTATGTACGCGAGATAATCGGCTTCGTTTGCCTTTGGTAGCAAGTGTCATAGGCGGCGACGGCCACCCTGCGGAAACAATGGCTGACTTCATTACACATTCCGACTTCAAGCAAATGCACGGTTCGTAATTAGAGTTGACGACACTGTGGCGGTATAATAGAGAGAGAGAGAGAGAGAGGAAAGAGATTCGTCTCTCATTAACGGACACACACACACACACACAAAGTTTCGTTCAAGTTATTTCCGTATCTAGACATTGCACAAGACGAGAGCCCCTGGTTAAAGATAATTGCTCGGGGTGGATATGCAGCGCTACTAAAAGACCAAGTCCCCCTTCTTTCACTCACTTTCCTATCACAATAAAGATTGTCATTATTTCGGACAGAAAAAGTATGCTTCTATGTCTTTGATGGAAGAAAATCTATCGAATCAGATTGCTTTATTTGCGATTATAAATCAGACGTCGTCAATATGTGATTGAATATTCAAAATATAAAATCAATCGCGTTACAGGAAACCATGTAGACGATGTATATCAGTGCAAGTGACATACATATAATATTGTGTGCGATGTTAAAGTCATCTGTAAGTGTATGTTGAGCGTGACCAGTGCAGTAGTAGTAGGCAGGCAGGCAGCTAGGCAACATACGGTGAAATGGCGAGCGACCGAGCGGATATACGTATGAAGGAGGAAATTGGGTGCCTCGTTTATTGGAAATCTTTCAGCTGTCCAAGCCCGTTGAGAAGGTGAGGAGCGGACGCAAAAGAAATTGCATTTTCTCCCGCGGGTGTCGAAATGAGACGGAAGTCAACAACCTCACACCATCACTGCGTCCTCCTCCTCCTCCTCCTCTTCCTCCTCCCATTTCTTATTATTGCGCTGAATCGAACCATCAAACCAACGTATATCTAGTGCACATGTTAAAATATATTTAAATGTCACTCACGACATCTATCTAGGATAAGAAAGATTAACATAATCAGCAGTAGCAAATACTGAAATGTTTTGCGAATAAGCGTTCGTTTCAAATCAATTATCACAAACCCAATAAGGCAGCACAAAGGTCCGTCTGACGGAATGCGTTGCGAATATAATGAATCGTTTAAAATCCGTACTGCAATATCTAGAACGGTTCTACGATCGACCAACGAACTGAGCGACCAACCAACCAACCGACCGACCGACCGACCGACCGACCGACCAACCGTCTCAATTGTATTATCCTGGCATGGTGTTCGTTGTCCCACTATGGATAGAGCATCAGAGCCGAGGGGACAGATGAATGTCAGCCAGCCAGCCAGCCAGCCTGACGGTTATTGCTTTACCGCACACGACCACCACCACCACCACGAAGAGAGCTATGGCATTTTCAATATGCTTATATTCCCTATATAATGTGCAATAAGTGTGTTTTGAACATCGTCTTTCCGCCACCACCACCGCCATCGTCGTGCTCTGTGGTTTTTATTAATATCTACGGCGATGACGCGTCCGGCCATTCCATCGTCTTCTCTGCTCGCACCGATCCATCCCCTTTTCTTTTAGTGGTCATCGGTCGCCCATTGTGATTATGAATTATTGCTTCGACATCTATGCATGTATTATATTTGCTGTAATTTATTTTATTTGTTTATATTGATGACGGTCAATATGGATGGTATCAAGTATTATTAAGAACGACGCAATAACAGATAAAGATGTTTCTATGTGATGTGTCCTCTTTGGCACACAGAGCGTAGACGGATGACTTTCGGAATTGGAAAATGATCGTGAGCGTGTATCATATATACGTATATCTGTGCGCTAGTGGGCCGGGAGCGAGCGGGTCCCCACGGACCCGCGCAGGCCGGTTCTTAATTGAACTGGACTTTGGGCGGCGGCAACTTCGAGCTTGCTACAGCTATAAAGCCAGCCAGCCAGCCAGCCTACTTCACTATATTACTTGCACAAGAGAGAAGAAAATCGGATGGAGATGGCATGAAAAATGATCGGCCTAAAGAGAATGAAAAAAAAAGGCAAAAATATATAAGTAGAGATTTTCTCAATTTCCTCCTTGAAATTATACTGAACAGAGAAAAGGCCATTTGTTCCATCAGTAAGTTGGCCGAGGTTTACTTCACCCTCGGGGTTATTCCATTTGGAACGCCGGCCGTTGTCCACTCAACTAGACTATAGCCATCAGGATGTCAAACTTTATCTGTAACCTATTTTTTGTTCCACTAATCTTTGCAAGATTGCTCAACTTTTATTTCTTCTATTACCTACAAAACATCAAATCATATCCCAAAGCGACTGAATTGTTTTCGTTTATGCACACAATTTGGTGAAAAAGAGGCGCGTGCACCTACTACATACATACATACATAATATTTGTTGTGATGTTTGGGACGCAGTTTTCATTAATTTGTCATTGTTCGTTTCGATAAGGGATGGTTTATAACTTCAATATCCCGTAAGTATCCATCACCGTAGAAGCAATCTAATTTCGGAGATGGTATCTGGCTAGCCGGTCTCTCTCTCTCTCTCTCTCATTCGCCGCGCACTCCCCTAGCTTTATCCAATCTTCTCTTTCGCTCTGTCCCGACACGGAACCGTCAAGACGCGAAGGTGATATTGGAGAGATGGAATTTTCGTGTGCTATGCAAGCTACGAACGTTCGATATACCGAATCTTGACTCAATCATCTCGATGCGGATATCGAATTAAATTACGAGACTTATTTCACATTATTTATATAAAAAACGATAAACAACAGCAGTTCTAAATTACGACGGTAACAATAATATGTCACACTAATACTGGACATTGGTTTCGTCTCCAAATTGCCATTAAATCTGCAGAGGTTGGTTGTAAATAAAACTGGCGACAGTTCATTAAATAATAACACAGACACACACACGGTTCCGGGATAAAATGAAGAATAATCCCTAACATAAATATTAAACTCAATGTATACGGGAGATTGTTTATAACCATTGTGAATACATCACGTAAATTAGTAGGTAGACGCTAAATCGAAAATATGGAAAACGTCATCACCGCGTGCGCTAGATTTAATTTAGATAGCGCTCCACTGTTGAAGCAGTTTTATATCATTTTCTTAGTTGATTTTGCCGGTGGAATTTTTATAGATACATTTTTTACTCTCTCTCTCACACATACACAAATACATTCACAATCGAAAAATCAATTGGCGAAAACAATAAAGATTGTTGTTGTTGTAAGTGGTGTGTAAGGGAGCAAGCACATTAAGACTGCATGGTTCTTCTATTTATTAATAGACGGACCAAAGTTAATGGAAAAATTATCGAAGTGAAAATTTCCCATTACGGGTTGCACGCGGCCGCTATTGTATACTGAGGGTGCGGATTGCCGTGTAATTACAATAACTTAACGAGATGTCGCGCGTGACCCGATCACTACCTCTATACCTTCAGTTTTATTTTTACCCCTTGCATAAATATATATATATATATCGATGTTGTTGTTCCAATTATTATACTGAAAATCTGCAGTGTATTGCAACTTGCGGACTGGCCAAATAGGTACACAAATTGAAAGCAATAAATGCTTTGGGGATACATGGCACACTAAACAATTTCGAAAGTTAGGGTCCGATTGATCTTAAAGGATATTGGTCGTCGCAATGAACATTTCCAACCGGGTATAAATGGCTGTTGCGGACAAACCAATAGTACGTACATACATACATACATACATACAGCGTCCATGATGCGTGTTGATGGTGATGGCGACCAAATATCAATTAAGGCTGTCAAGACACTATGCGATAGTGATACTCAAGGAATAGCGCTGCTTTTTATTTGACGAGTATGTGTGTGTGTGTGTGTGTGTATGCACTGGTGTTGGCTGTCAAAGAAATTTCATCAAGGATTTGGAGACGCACGGGGCTCAACGCACGCCATTCTTTATTGGAAGGGAGTGCGAATACAAACACACACACACACACACACACGACAGCTCGTGTACAGTTCATCGGCAGCACGGCACGGCACGGTGCGACGCGACGCGGTGCCTTACGTTCTTATTCAATCTTCCATTATCTGAGTTTCGCTATGAAAGCGGCCGCGGCGGTGTACGCTGCTGATTTTACACCCCTGTCACCTATAGCTTTGTCACTTTTTGTTATTTCCGGCTGTAGCTAGCTACCGTTGCGTCGCCGACCGCGCTCTGTCGATAGCGTATTTAGACCAATGTTTATACCGCTACATTATCTTGGTTTATTGCGATTTGTGAGCTGCTACACGCATTCATACGCTCCGTAATATAGGATTCTACAAAACTCATTCGAAATCAAATCATTTCACAATCCTCTACAGAAAAATACACATCATTTATTTATTTTTTGATCAAGTTTTTATTTTGGATGAAATTAATAAGAGTTGTACACACAATGATATGTCGCTGTGTATCATATACATATAACATACAGGTTAGTCGTAAAATGCGCGGTCGTGAAAGCAGCCACAGAGTTAGGGGTCGTGTGATGTATGGATCCGTTGTCCCCATAGCTCGGCGGACTAAATGGTAGACAATGGGCACCGCGGCGACCGTAAGAATGTTAACGACGCGGGCGGTGAAGAGCGAGGCCCGCATTAATTACAGACGCACTTGGAATAGTTGGTTTTACACACACACACGCTAACGTTCCAGCAACAATGTCACCGGGATAATATGTGTTATATCGCGTAATGAATGAAGTTACTTAACGGCGGGCGCCCGTATACACACCGCATTACACCTCCCGCGACACTAATTACATTTTGCCACGTCGCATCCTCTCCACTTGGCTTACAATCGTTTCAAGCAATTCCTTTTGCTATATTCTACTCACACTGCTATGATAAGCAAATCAATAAACTAATTATAAACGCCACGATAAATAGTCTTTAGTATTTTTATATATATATATATATATATATATATATATATATATATATATATATATATATATATATAAATAGGATAAAGCAAAATGAAAATATAACGAAGCAATTCCGAGAGACAATCATTAAAAATATATATAATAGTCGCAGCGAACGAACGAAACGTACACATACATCTTCGGACCGTATGAAAAACTTAAACACCAATGCAAACATAATTAAATATAATGGCCTGTAATTAAAAACGAGAGAGATAGGTGTATCATCAAATTAAATTAAATAATAAATTCATTAAACTGACGATACAAAATATAATAATAATAATAAAATGTGTATCGCGATTTTTAAATAATAAGTGTGCACAGAAATTCAATATTTTAGACAAAAATATCCAAAACCTCTTAATTTTGTAGACATTTTAATTGAAGCTAATAATTGGGCCCGAGCAAGTAGGAGTGTAATATAACCCGAAAGAGATTTATAACATCGCGAATAACTGGTTCTTGAGTGGATTGATTTACGAGAGTGTAAATATACGCGCGTGTGTGTGTGTGTGTGTGTGTATTGGAGCTTATAAAACATCGCGAAACACACACACACACATCTGGGACACTTTGCAACAACGTCGGCTGGAGATAATTAACCAAACAAGCACCAAAACTGTTCTCACTCTCAACAGTACATCATTCCATGCATCCCATCTCTATTCGCAAACACAAAACAGGATCGTAATTAAAATTTACATTTTTGTATCAATAAATTGTGTATTTTTTAAAAATAATTACACATTCAAATATTCAACAATTTAAACATCTGTTTCTAAATTATTTTAAATAAAACTACTATTGCAATTGATTTAAAACATATATCTTCTAATATTAGAATAAATAAAATAAAGCAAGAAAATTATTAATCGGATAATTTCAAATGTATATTTTATTATACTCGTAATAAATTAAATTTCGCAAAATAATTAAATATATAATATTTACGTAAATTATCAAAATAAACGACACTCTGTAAGCTGAATTGTGTAGCAAATAGTGTGTAGACACACACAGACACACATACACACATTGTGTATAGTAGTCAGGCTGCATTTACTCGTTCTAATTTAAACCGTTGGATAAATAATTGCGCTGCCCAAATTCATTATACTCGCCAGCAACACAGCAGCAATATGCAATGGCTTTGGTTGCAAACACCGCACACTGCCTTTCATATAAATGAAGCTGAAAATCCCGACAAAGTAAACCACCGGACACTAAAACAAGCACACTAATAATATCACACGTGTAAATGTCATCATATAACAACAACAACAACGACGACGACGCGTTTGAAAACAATAAAAAGTCTAATAAATCATTCAAACAGATTTGCAATTTATAATAGAATATTTCGTTATTAAATATGAATTAATAATAATAAAACTATATAAAATAATGGTATACAGCGAGAGGGTTTTTCATCATCATCATCATCATCATTGATTCATTAGTTTAATTGTTTTTCTTGATTAAAATGTGCCACGTACAAAAACTATTAGCATAATAAAATTTATTTAATTAAAATTTATATATACAGTATATATTTATCCAGGGACATGTGACAATGGCCTTTCATGCAGATTAATGCATTCTTTGCAATTTAGATTATATGTTATTCAAAATAAAAAATATTATTATATATTTATATATACGTGACTTTTTCCTACGAAATTAAAAAAAACCCTAATCTAAATACCATATTATTTAACATATGTATACAATGGCTACACAAATACTTATGAATATTTTAATTTTTAAACTAAAGACCAACGAAATTTATATATATATATATAAATACATAAAAAGTAAAATATGTGAAACAGTGAATCATTCGCGGCGCCAACAAAACGGATTTTTCATCCTCTGATTCTAGCGCGGAGATAATAATTTTTTTTGTTGTCATGTTTGCATTCTATTAACTTCTGATATTAACCAATTTGCATGTTGCTTACACTGAGGCAGATTTACATACGAATCTGCATTGAGATCTGAAATTGAAAAATTAGATGACGAAAGAAAGCGTATATTACGGAATTAATTCCAACGATCCATTTTATAAATTCATCTAATTTTTACCATACGACACTAGTTGATAAATGAAAAACATATATATATATATATATATATATATATATATATATATATATATATATATATATATATATATATATATATGTATATATATATATATATATATATATATATATATATATATATATATATATATATATATATATATATATATATAGGTATAGATAGTCGCTAAATGATTGCATAGTTATTGGAATCGATTATATATGTCGATAAATATAATTATGCGGGTTATGTTAATAACAAAATATACGTATATAAATGTGTACTGTATGGTAATTTCGTGATAATTTTTACAGTGGCGTGCTTGCACTGAATTCTCAGGTTACATATTTAATATTTTAATATATTCAAAAGTAGCTAGAATTATTTAAATAAAATTATTTTATCATGATTACAAACTGTCACGTTAGAAAAATATTAAAACGTAATTGGCTTTGATAAGGACTATATATATATATACATTTGTTACAAGAACTAGTGTATTGTTTAAATTAATTATATGCCCACGGCGACCATTGTTTTAAAACCACTGCACATGTTTAAAATATTTAGCTGCATTAATTGATACTAGAATACAACCAAAATTTGTTTGGTATCCTCAAAAATTGTTTTAGAGCTCTATAACTTTAGAAGTATAATACTTATCAGATTTAAAATGCGAATAAATCGAATTCAGTATTCATAGAATATTTGTACCAAATTTGGTAAAAATTGGTTTAGTAGGAGTAGTGGAGAAGAGCTGACGAATTTGGGTCTTACGAGCGAGCGACCAACATACATCTGAGTAAGTTATATATTTAAGCGCTTTCGAAGAACGTTTGGGCGAGCTATATATGGTATTGTGTGTATGTGTGTGTTATATGTAGACTTGTGTGAGGGTTATTTTGTGTGCATGTTTAAAAGACACCCCACTGTACGTTTGTTACGTGATCGGTGTCGCAGCAGGGTAGGAATTATTTTTGCATTCGTTGGGTCGAAGCACAAGAGCTACTTGATCAATTATGCACGGTGCTGTGTTGTATATATGAGGAACAAGAAACGGTGGATGGTGTGTGTGACACACTACTGCTGCTGCTGCTGCACAACCAACCGACTGCGACTGCCCGCTGCTTGACTTGAAATTGTTTATGATACAAACTCTTTACATGAACCCACCGCAGTCGTACATAATACATTCCCTTCTTTAACATTACAAGAACATGCTTCTTATGCGAATACCACCAGAGACAGAATTGTCTTTTAAAACGAAACAGTTTATACACGCATGGTCATACAAGCCGAATATAATCACATAGCTAATTTTAATATAATATGGAAGATATATTAATATTTCTAATGCGTAATAAATTAATTCAAGTATGATGAGAGTCCTAAAAGTAACGGCTAGTAATCAAGACCAAAACGACATATCGGATAAAAAAGTAAGTAAAAGAGTGTATGTAGTTGGTATGCGTGTAGTTGTCCATACGCAGTGCGATCGCCAGGTATGCCATCGTGTTGTGTGCATAGAGTCACGTGCTCTTTGTTAGTGTACATACTTGAGTCTGCCGAACGAATGATTTTGTAGTTGGCATGTCGATTCGCGGGATTTAACATCCGCGACACGATGGAATTATGTTCCATAAAAATGGCTTTCAATTGTCCCCAGCATATACATAGCGTTTTATTAAGGATTGCCGTAATAGCCAGCGCTTTTATTTCAATGTTAACTACCTACCTACCTACCTATGCTTTCTCTGATGCACCTATTGTTTTTAAATGACGCCGGTTTTTTGTCGTATTGTTTCAGCGCCTCTTTTTATATTCAAAGCTCTAAATATTTAGCTATAGAGTTTACAATGAAAATCTGTTGGGGACTTGGTGCAAAAAGTAAATAAATAAAAATTAATTAATCGCCTAGTATCCACTTTACTTCTCCATCACCATATACCATACGTACAACATACGTATATAGTGATTGATTTAATCCAAGTTTTGTCAATATCGTTTCCATTATGAAACAGCGCACTCTGTATATCTATTTCACTTGTCGCCCGCATGTGCCAAATGTGCACGACCCCTAAACCACCCTTGGCATGGATGGTGTTTGCGAATTGTTGCCAGTAATTGCCAGTTCTCACGGCGCGGCGGCCGCTTCATATTGATTGATTGATTGATTGATTGATTGATGAATTCCATCAGAACTTAATGTGTTTGTTAATAACACCGATGGAAATAATTAACTATTTTATTATTTTCATAGCTGAGGATTAACAAATCCGGATGTATACTAAAAAGATGCATTAGCTGAAATCTTCATCATCATCATCATCATCTCGTAGCTTGTCCATCCAAATATTGCTGTCCTCTCACTGGCATCTTTCGCGTCGAGTTGTCAGCCTTGTGACGCGCCTAATTGAATCCAGTGGCGGCGGCCGTTTCGGCGACACGTATCTCTCAGTGGCTCGGGTCACAGGGAATGGCTGATGCTACTCCGCGTGACAGTTCTCTGATTGAAAAATACGGAAACCGGTATATCCCTTATCCCCATCCTCCTTCGCCTACTGAGCGCTATAACATCCTGGTCTGGTGATGAGATCGGGGGATACACACGCCACCGACGACGACGACGACGCGACACTACATCGGCTTTGGGACTGCGGGAAGCTTAAGCCAAGCCGCCGGCCAAAAACGTGTATCCCGACCACTGCGACACTCGCCCAACATAGGATTTGTTTCCTATGAAACTGGACGGACGTTAATCAATTCATAATGTATTGAATAATTCACGAATCCATACAGAAACAAAAGTAACTTCGTTACTAGACTGTATTTAGAATGGGGAAACTATATGAAGTATCTTGCACACAAAGGGTCTAGTTGTAGTATTTAGAGATTAACACAAATTCAAAGTGTGTAAATAATAAAATTAAAGTTGCAACATTAAGAACGAGAAGTTCAGTAGATGATCAAATAGAAAGCTGTATTGGATTG
The DNA here is from genome assembly GCA_018344505.1 of Nebria ingens riversi. Lineage (NCBI taxonomy): Eukaryota > Metazoa > Arthropoda > Insecta > Coleoptera > Carabidae > Nebria > Nebria ingens. Next base: position 5,600 of record JADQWA010000323.1, on the reverse strand, counting down.
ACCGGCATGCAGTGTGAACGGTTTTCGAGGAGGATGAAGAGAAGATACAAACCACGGATGTCAAAGAGGAGGAAGGGATCGTACGCGGAAGCGCTTTTGCTGTGATTACTGATGGACGAGATAAACGTAGATCGACCTCCAGTTTTGGAATTGAAACGCTAGTGGAAATTGAAAAAAAAACGGTAGATGAGGAGGGCGGGAGGGAGGGGGTCGAGGTATAGAGAGACGGAACGAATAAGAGAATATATTACAGCAACAGCGGCATAGCACAACTTTGCGCATGTATAAAATATTGAATAGTCAAACGAGAGAAATAAAAAAGATGAAGAAGCGAAAAATAAAAAAGAAACCGTATCGAAGAACCAATCACTTAAATGCAATTTAACGGAAGTTATATGCATGTCTGGTCTACGTTTCGATTAAAGTATCTTAACGATATTAGAATTATCGATTTGAATACCACATCGATAATAATGGCGCGTTACCATTTTAAACTTGTATACACAGAGGATTTATCTTTTCTCATTACACTTACGGAAATTGGTTTGTGGTTGATGAATCAAACTTATAGAATCAAATTGAATTCAATCAAATAATGATGTACATACATACGTATATACATATTTATTCAATACAACGAACAAGGTAGTAGTACTTAGGTAATGAATTTCTAGAAAACTAATTCTAATGGATAGAGGACATATAAAGTTGGAGCAGCTACTAATTTTATGAATATTGTGAGAGTATTAGTCGAGTGTTCTATAAACTCTAGAAAGTTTGGCGCGTCTGCATTTCTTTAGCGAATGGACGGATAGACGGACGGACGGACGGACGTACAGAGAGTTTCGTTTCAATATCTCGCCTGTCTCAGATATAAATCAAAATTGGGTCTGAATGAGACGACAGGGAGACTGATTCAATTAGGCTGTTGGTCGCTTGACAATGGTGCGTTCGCGCAATGTCGCGTCGGTCGCCGGCCCGTCTCGTCTGGCGGTTGATTGTGACGACCATGACACGTTCTTCTTCTGAAGCGAGCGGCACGTGATTACGACGCGCACGGGAGCCGACCTCGAGAGCTGGAGAGAACGTTGATTGTTGCTCTCCTGATTGGCACAAATCCGCATGAGTCCCGCCGGGGAATGTTTTAATCAGACCTTACACCCCGTACGCGCACCGCACTACACGTGAACCTGCTGATTGGTTCGCGGCCACTCTCTCCGTCCTTCCTTCCTTCCTGTTTTCCTTGCTACTAGGTATATGACGTATATTCCCGCGGTGATAAACCAACACTTCTCTGGACGTATGTATGTACGTATATTATTAATCTTGGGATTGCTAAAATACAATAACACTACTACTACTACTGCACGCCATATTAAACTTCTAATTGAATTCAACCATTTGAATTTTTCTATTACAACAAAGGTGAAATTATTATTTTATATATTCAATCATCTGTAGATTGTGCAGCAATATTCTTTTTGTTCAACTTGTCAACTTGACCGAACTTTGTTGCGAACAAAGAGCGAATTTCCATTCGCAAGGATGACAGCTTTCGAGTGTGAGTATTTGCACTCGTTTGATTAGAGTCAACAGTGGCAGAGTGTACGAACTAACGAAGGAGCCAATGTGAGGGGAGCGGCTTCATTACGGGTATATCATTCAAGAGACTCCTTGGAGGGACAACGGAATAGAGTGAAGAATGCACCAATTGACAACCATGGCGAGGAACCTTTCCAAATCCATCAGCAAATCCTGAATAATGAAGAAGCCTCGTACGCTTTTTAATGGGACATACATACATACATACATCATATAGATTTTTCTTATAAAGAGACTTATAAAAAAAGATGGTTCTATTCAGAAGATTGTGTTATTTTTTTTCGATACGGAGATGCTTTAAACATAAATAAAGATTGAATTTTGACATATGGGGTACTTATAATCTCTATAAAGAGTGTTTGTGGAGTCACATCTGCACTATAGGTACCGCCACTGTACCTATACGTATATAGTGTAACGTGGCAATCCAAAATGATAATTGTTGCCTTTCGTTAACGAGCTGACGACCAAGCTATGCGATGTGCGAATTATTTGGTAAACGTTCAGTTTGTTTTTGTTATTAGCGCGCATTGGTTGCCACGGCAGATGAACAGAGACAGAGACAACCTCTAGTAGTAGCACAGACGGTTTGTACACAACTTGCCTCGCTACCTGTATTTATTGCGTATATACATAATAGCCAGCGTGTATATGGTATTAATTAGCAAAACAGGCAGCCAGCCAGTCAGTCAGCCAGTCGACCATAGAAATACTGACGATAAAATATTATTAACACACATACACAACAGCATCTTTTATCGTTGAAACACTTAAGAAGATTCTCTTTGACGAGAAAGAGAGAGAGAGAGGAAGTTGATATATTTCAATATAATCCTTATTCTAAATGGTATTTTACGTTTACAAACCAATTAAAATCAGGTCAGAAGCTTCGAAATACTCGTGGGGTAATAGATACATGTTGAAAGGTGACACGTGGGTACAGAGTATAACAAGCAGTGGTCGTTAGAGGGTCGGCCGGGAGAAAGGCTTCGTTATCCGAGGAGAATGACATTTTTAGTACGCACCCAAGTGACAATGGTGGCTTCGTTAATGTTAACAAGCGGCTGATTAACTTCCAGTTATTCCGCACACACCGACAACGACCAACCATACAAAATCTTTGTTATTCACTGTCTGAAATCGCACTCAAACTGTGTTTTATATGGTCAGATTTGAGTCAAACACCAAGAAGTATGAAACGGGTGGAAAGATCAAAGTAGTGTTTATGATTGGTTTAAAATTCGACTGGAAATAGATGTTTTGTAAAGTGTAGTGTAATACAGAGGCGCGTAGTGTCCACAGCACTTTATCCGTAATGAGCTTTTCAAGTCCGAGCTTTTCTCATTAGTGTAACAGGGGCCATTCGCTCGTTAGTTGTAGGGAGTTGCCACTAACACACACACACACACCACATACCATTTCATTAGTGCTAACAAGAGATGTATATACATACATACATACATACATATAATATACCGTCAAATCAATTGTATGTCTTCAGTTTGACAAATGTATGCATGTATGTACACATTTGAATTTGTTTCCGAAATACTAACGATTCAAAAGCATTTCTATGTTTTATGTATCATCAAAAGAGAAACGATTTACAAAAATAATTAAACTTTCAAATGCTTTAGCACAGACATAATTATAAGGAAAGCAATTAAATTTCATCATAATATATTTACTTAAAAAAATTACAACTTTTCGTTGTGTTTTTCACAAAATATATAGGTACATTTAATTATAAAAGCGATCGCCTTATTTGTTTTTTGAAAAGTTGTACACAAGTAGCAAAACGCTACAGGCTGTATCCGAATTTATCATCGTCTCATTTCACATCGGTGAAAAAACGGAGACGGAAAATCGTCTTTGTATAAAATAATTACCATATACACCTGTGTTTGCCATCGCAGCCAACGTCAATAACAAACTTAATTAATTAATAACTTCTGCGCCTATATTCCTCTCCTCATTAGCGCCCGTCAAATGTTAATTATCAAATTCCGATGCGCCAGTTCAAAAATACACATCACGATTCCTGTTACTATGACTACCACATTCATACATTATAATCACTTTGAGACATCCACATCAAATACATCATCATCATCGGATGACAACTGTCAATTGTCCATCATCACTTGTGATAAACTACCATACATTGCCTTCTATAGATCATTGTTAACTCCACTTACGTATTAGTACCTACATCTCTAATGCAACATGTTAACTAAAAAGCATTTATTTCATTTCCTTCGCATTGACAAATCACATTCGTTTCCGGTGCGTTTGTCATTTAAAAATAAAAATAAAAATACATTTTCTGCTTTCTATAATATTCACAACAAGCAACAAATTATAATCAGCGTCTAATATTTATTATTACAATGCGTAATACACACATTTGATTCGGCTATTTTTAAATAGTTTACGAGCATGATTAATATTTCAGCATGCATGTTTAGGAAGTCGTGGTTCTCTTTTATTAATTCTGTAAACACACACATGTGTATACGTACTTAATTCACTAAACATGCACTGTGATGGAAACACATGTTCATACATAATTAGTGTGGAGAGGAAAAACAACAACAACAATAACAACTAGAAAATCCTAAACTGAAAACACATTGGCGCAATATTTAAATATATAAAACAAAATAGAATATTTATATATTTGCGAAATAATATATAAAAGAAAACACAAATAGTATCGTCATCAGAAGAAATAAATAAACACACTCAAATTCGAGTCTCTTTTGATTAGCGTCGAAAATAAAAACAGACTCACCATTTCAGTAGAAAAATCGCTGAATATAAAGCGCTATGTCCCCAAAACAAGTCACAAACACACAAAACTATAATCCCTGCAACAATGACGACGAAATCACACAAAGTAAACACACGTACAGTACTACAGTTCGCTGTGCACCATTTGCAACAATATGTACGTGTAGTGCGTTAAGTTAACGGACGAAGACTGCCAGCCAGAGCCGACGAACGTAGGCTAACGCGGTAGGCACTATTCAAGCGACTACTTTCGTCCCGAAATGCCACGACTGTTTCAGAGCGACGCCAAGCGTCGGTCGGTCGGTCGGACGGCGTCGCGCGCACCCTCTACCATAAATTGAATGTGTTTCTTATCAAAACTTGTTACACGATAGCCGTTATTGGCTTTTTTCTTTTACACTGCACCGAGAAGCGTGCACGCTTGATACCATGAACGAATCAGGTAATACCTGATGATTCTATTGTTCAAACACATTTATGTACATAGGTATATTTGATATTACACATTTCAAATTAAAACTTTTATCATATAGATATGTTGATTTTTGTTTATTTTTTAATGGACAAACATTTAAATTAATTTATAGTTGTTAAATTGTTTATACCTACTACTTATGTATATATATATATATATATATATATATATATATATATATATATATATATATATATATATATATATATATTATTTCTAAACATATTTAAAAAAGATTAGACAATGGACACATTAAAAGTACATCTATGTCTATCAGGTAAAAAGCTAAATTTCCCCCAAGTAGCCATTATGTTAAATGTAATTTCTTGTTTAAATAAATTATTTTTATAAAAAAAAGCGATGTAAGTACGGTAATGGTTTTGGACAAACAGCCATAATTGTTGTTCTTTTCCTAATTGCAATGTTTGTTAAAATCTATTGTTGCATTAGTTTGAAAAGCCAAGCACCAAGATAATCAAGCATAAACATAAAATTTACATTAAATAATGATGAATAAATTGTGTACTATTATGTATTTTTAATGCTTAAAAGCAATAACAACAAAAAATGCATCTGCAGTGTATTGCACTGGGCTTTTTTATACATAGGTATATTTTGTTTAGATAGAAATAAACAATTTTAAACATTCAAAAACATATCTAGAAATTATTATGGCCGGACGTGTTTTAGTTCTCAAATTAACTTTAAACTTGAGAAAATATTTATATAT
>JADQWA010000575.1:67500-85855 GCA_018344505.1 Nebria ingens riversi | reverse complement strand
ATATATATATATATCTATTTATTTTGTATTTTATTATATTAACTTACAAGGTAAGCATTTATATAAAACATCCAGAAAACGATGTTTTTAATATTTAACAATGAAACTACTCCAGAGTTCCGAGTCGATGGGAGTTGGGAGCTAATAAGTGATATGGTTGAGAAGAGATAATTTACAGATGAAACATTAATGTTATGTATGCAAGATGCATGTATCAATTTTTTGGCACCCTAGTTAAACTTGAACTACAGACATGCTATAGAAAGAAGAAGAAAAACCAGCCAAACTCGACCAAAACGAAGGAATAAATATATATGGTTCACCGTTTCACAAAATGATTTCCTTGTGTGGTGTATGGTATGTGCAAGTAAACTAGTAACAGTGGATGCTGTAAACAAATGATGTTGCGACACGGTACTTGGCGCAAAGCTAAACGAAATCAATACGGGTGCGCATGCGCAAGTCAGACCAATGAGAATGCGCGACCGAGAAACGATGGCTAGGGCATCCTAGCACCCCCGGCATAACATAGAAATTCATCTTTAGGGTGCACTGCATTCATTCTCACATTGCACATACATAAATAAATAAAAACATTCACCATTTTTGACATACGTACACCTGATCATATCTATCAAATTTAAATATCAGTTATTAAACACCACTCGTACATATATAACTCATTAACTATAAGTTAATTACAATTAATATTAAACCAAAGGCACATGTGATACAGTGTTCATAAAAGCTTGATACAATATTTGGTAAGTTTATTTTAGATTTTGTTTTTTTTTAAATGTCAGTGTTTAGATGATTTTTCAAGTTATCAAAGCAACTACTACATGTCAAAATAGATTTAGTATCATTTGCTACTTTATAATCATCAAAAAATGCAACAACTATTTAATAACTGCATTTTTAGTGCATTTTCTGTTTACATTTTCTAGAAGCTGTTTTCCCTCTTGTTATATATAATTCCCGGTGTGTATAATTTTACGTTTTAGTAATTTACTTCTATATTATTATTTATTAAATTACGCCTAGTCATATAAGCAACCCGCGCTGCTTGTCAGCTAACTTAGTTGCTATAGTTACGTTATTTTGACAGTTTACGAGATTTATTCAAAGTTTATGTATATTATTTGATACAATATTATTAATTCTTTCCTATTTTAATGATATATACATACACTGTAAAAATACGAGTTTACTTTTAGTGTCAAATTTAACTGAAAAATCATTAAAACATTATTGTAAATTACTGTGAAATTTATGTTTAATTTTACAGTACCTACTATACAAATATATATATATATATATATATATATATATATATATATATATATGATATATATATATATATATGTATATATATATATATATATATATATATATATATATATATATATATATATATATATATATATAGTATATATATATATATGTATATATATATATATATATATATATTATAATATATATATATATATATATATAAATACACACACATATATATATATATATATATATATATATTATATATATATATATATATATATATATATATATATATATATATACTACAGTGTACACTGTAAAAAAAAGATACATTTATAGTTACATTAAAATTACATAAAAATAAAATTGTGTATAAAAACGATTGAAAATAAAAAATAATACTCATATACCGAATGCTACAAAATTTAACCAACTTTCAGAGTATAAAATGAAGTAACAAAATACATAAATAAAAATGTTTGGTTATGGATCATTCGATCAAAACTATAAATTTGAAGCTTATAAGGTAGTTCGATATTATAAGTATGTGTTATCAGCTATACATAAACATATCCTAAAATGGACATGGTGGGTGGTAGTAACCGTAATTTGAATTATATAAACGTAACTCAGGATGCGATCCCACGACCACTAAATAATGAACCTGATCTATTTAAACCAGTTCAATGCACAGTACATTAAATATATATATATTATATATATATATATATATATATATATATATATTTATATATTATATATATATATATATATATATATATATATATATATATATATATATGTATATTATATATATATATATATATATATATATATATATATGTATATATATATATATATATATATATATATATATATATAACCAGTAATTTTTTAAACAAATACAACTTATCAAAAAATTTATTCAAATCCCACACTTTAATATATATAAAAAAATTATGCGCATAAACTTGGATACAAAACAAGTATATAGTTTTATTTCAATGAATCGCGCGTTTATTTTGTATAATTACACGATGTTTAATTGTAGTTTTAAATTAAAATACATAAATAAATTTTCTCGCATTTCTTTTACAACGTAATTTTAATTTCAAACTGAAACACGATGTAATGAATTTTAAATTAGAATCGTTTCTTATTCGATTAAATAGCTGAAATCGCATATCTTGAAGTAGATTTTCATTGTTTTCAGTTATAACCTATAAGTATTTCATGAACTCGGTGATTTTATAGAATGTTTATTGATTTGTATTTCTGACTTTTTTACTGTGACGCTTGAGTTATTTTTAGTATATATATATATATATATACATATCTATAAACTGTTGTAAAATTGGTTTAATTTTATGTGTTTAAAAATAAATTTATACTTAAGAAACAACTACATTCAGAATTTAGCAATAGTTCTAAATTTAGCTCAATTATTAAATTAATTTCGCATTCAAATCTATTTATTGACATAAAATTAATCTAAACCTATTGTTTCAAATTTGAATTTTAAATATGAAAGCGTAAATATATTTTATTTATGCCACTTTATATAGTTCATTATTTTAAAACCAGGGAGACTTTGTGAGACGATTTAAAAGCCATTAACCCTCATATCAATGTAAAGTAGCAAATATAAAATCGATATTCAGTTGACAAACGTACTCAAAGCTCAATTCAGAGCCGAACCATGAATCAGTGTGTATAAGGGTTGAGCAAAAACGCGAGTTAGGTATAAAATTACAATGTGACAAGTCAAACACGGTTTCCGCCATTTTAGATGTCACTTTAGCCTGAACTCGGTGAATAAATGAGGTTATATCGCAACTTCTGCTCTCTACTCGCATACAATAGCTATTCTCAACGGCATATGTGATCGAAGGGATGATACTCCAAGCTACCCTTAATTAATCTTAAAACCATGGCTTAATTAAACCGCTCCTAAATAATGCAACACCAACTGTCACGAACTACATTATACGTACAACTTAACTTTAGATTATTTATAATTTTTTTTATTAAGTCTACTCAATTATATTTATTAGAATTATTATGATAGATTTTTATTTTGAGAGCGAAAATTATATCCAGTATTTCTATTTGGGATTAAAAACTTTTAAAAATATAATCTTAAGTGTGTGAAATTTATCTAAAATTAATTTAGTGCAGTAGGAAACTAACTCATCTGGTTACTGACCTCTTATAATTTGATTAACTTGACTGGGTATTGAATTTCTTAACTAATCGCGGATCCCTTATATATTTACTAATTAAATATTGATTGGATGGTTGAAGTTTTAATTTTTTAAATAATTAAGCAATTTTAGCCACACATACACTGAGAAATGTTTGTGAAAACTCATAATTCTCAACTAAAATGCTATATTTGCTATTGGCGATAAAAGTTACAAAACCAAAATCACAACAATTGTTTTTAATAATTATAGTTTGTTCTTAAAGAGGAGAAAGTTTCAGTAAATTGCGTGTTAATGCGATTTATATTTATAGAGTAGACAGATTAAAATCAATTTTTACTAAGCAGTTAAAATGTTTACCAGACCTTGACATCAGACAACATTTACGCAGTTTTCCATACACACAATCTAATTAGAATTACAAATACCTTTGAACGTAAATATTTTGCGTAAACACGATTTATCACTATTACATTTACATAGAAATCTTCCCTAATAAATAAACCACAGAAAATACATTTCATCCAATCATAAAAAAACGTAACCAAGTTCAGAAGTTACAAAAACCACAAGGATTCATATCTATTATGGTCCAGTTACGTTTTAGAGCATACAACATTCTTTAATAACTTATAGATAATATAAAAAAAACTCAGAAAACCTCTAATATATACAACTTCATTTAAACACACATTTAAATAAAAATATCAAATCAATTTATGGTTAGAACTACTATAACAGACCTTATCGTTCTTCTATCAGCACAGTAGAATAGTTCGGATCAACTTTCACAGAACAAAAAAATGTTTATATGAACATTTAAAACAATTGTTTATCACTAAAGTTTGATATTTTACACTGAAAACTAATGAGTCATTTGCAAGGCTCACATTTCTCGAATCTCACTACTGCTAGTGACAGGCAGTGGTAACAACTAAACTAGTCTAGGGTAGGATTTGTAAACGTAAAGTCACTAGTGTAAATATGTCAAGTGTTTAATTTTACACCAAATATATCATAAATCTATATAACGCGTTTGTATTTAGGATGTTTTTTAAAAATAGTTTAGTGAATTTAGCAGTTTTGTTTGTTATTTAATTATTAATTTATTTAAGAATGAAAGTAAATGTTGAACACCTGTTTTGCTTCCTGAATATGTAAGTGGAAGCATTCTTGATTTTGTAGTGTATTGTGAATGTGGCCTCTGTGAGTTATGTTTATTAGTGGTGTATTTATTTAAATAATTCCTGGATAAATTATTTATTTAATTATGCGTGTGAACTTTAAAGTAGTTTAGATGACGTATATTGCTGTACTAGCTAGCGAAAAAGGTAAGAGTATTTCTAGTAGTAATTTGATTGAACATTGGTCTGGTTTTAGCAACTCTAATAATAATTATAGATGATTTGTGTCAGGTTAAAGTTAATTTAATATTTTTTGTGTACATGTTTAGTGAGTTTGAATGTTTCTTGACTTATTATAAAAACGAACACGAACCTAACTAAAATCTAAGCAATTCTAAACCTTAACCAAACTTTAATTTAGATTATATGTGAACAATATGTGTATACAAACAAACATATAAAACTTAATATAATATTTTAAATAAAAATAAAAGTGATATGATGAATTAAAATAAATATATACAGTTAAATAAAAAAATATTAAAATTGGTCAACATTAAAATGCTAAAAGAATTCCGATGATTTTTCAGAAGCTGAAGAGAAAATGCTGTAAAGTTCGTCGCGGTTTCACAGGTTAATGCTGACCAGGTATTGTTTGATTATGATGAGCACATGCTAATTCATGAATACTATTTATATACACACTATTTATCTGTTTGATTGTAATGTACCATTTTTTGTTCACTATACACTCACTACCATATTTGTATTTTTTTCTCTTCAATTTACAAATAGGTTTACCTTGCACTGTATTTAATGCATGTGTAAATGTAATTCTTTGGTGCTCGTATTATTAATACAACACATGCTATGTCTAAATATTGATCGATCTTTACGATTATTTTACACTGGATATACTTAATAATATCGTGTTTCTAAAATCACCTTATCAAAAATGGCGAAATTTTATAAAGGACCGATTTAATTATGTTTAAATAATTTAATTATACGTTTATAACTAATGCAGTTTTGTACAAGTATCTACAGGGGTTCTAATTATAAATTTGTTTATTATTTATGGTTTGAAATACATATTCAAAGAAATTATAATATTAAATACAAATTTTAGTGTTCTTATTCATTTATAAAAGCGCCTACTCATAAGCTGGCCTTTTCTTAAATTATAATTTCATTATTATATAAATAAAACATAATTATACATTTGTGGTACCATAATTAAATAAAAATCAGTTTTTCAATGAATAGAACGCGCGCAATAAAAGTGAGAAGTAACACATTTTTAAGGTTAACAAAGACACCTATATTCCTAAAAACGAACTAATTCATAGAAGTACACAATTTGAACATTTATTTATTTTACGAAGCGTCAGCACAAACGAGATAGCGAATATTACAATTTTACCATGTTCTATAAATAAAAAATTCTAAATTTTGTTTTTTCGCTTCAAAAACCAAACTTACTGTAAACATTTTATTTACTCTGCGCGATTCTAAACAGCAGAGCAGTTGGAGTAACTCAACAAATCATATTTACTCAAATATATCCAACAATTTTATATTTACTAACGGAAAAAAAGTAAACTCACATAATTTAACCATGGAAAATAAAAATAATTATTTAGACTATAATTAAGTTGTTAGTTTTGAATAATAGATTTTCAAATAGATGGAATTTCAGAGAATTGTTGGTTTTTTTTAGGGTAATCTATATCTTTATTCATTTTTGAAAAATTAATCAACCATTCAACAATCTGATAAATATCGTATGTAACATTTGGTTTATAATTTGCTATTTCTTAAATTTGCAGTAGCGTAATGAAAGTGAGTTGTAATATATTTTTAGGGTTAGCATAGTCATCTATGTTTCTAAAAGTTAACTAAATTGTTGAGGCTGTTTTTCCGGCGTATTTTAGTACTTCACACTTTTAGTTTGATCATTTCTTCATTTTTGGAAGCATCAGCTCAAAAATGTATTTCTTCATAAAGCATTTAAAATAATAATATAAAACCCTTAACCACAAAGTATTTCAGGGCCCTAAATACGTATTTCGACAACTAAGTTGTCATCATTAGTAACCAAAATAAGGAGGCAGTGTAACGTAATATCTCTGGCTAAAGTAAAACCTAAGAAGATATGCTCTTCACCAGATTACCAGTGATAAATCTGGTGAAGAACATATCTTCTTAAGTTTTACTTAAGCCAAAGATATTACGTTACACTACCTTCTTATTTTTGTTACTAATGATGACAACTTAGTGGTCGAAATACGTATTTAGCCTCCTGAAATATTTTGTGGTTATAAATTAGTATCTACAGTCAAGATTGCAATATTCTAAATGGAAGAGCAGTTTGGTTACTTAACAAACCAAATTTACTCAAATATTTCCAGCAATTTTATATTTATTAAAAGGGAAAGACTCATTGACAATTCAGCTTCGCTTAGAACCAATTTTAATTCGCGTTTTAAATCTATGCAATCATAAATACTTTCATAAATAATTATTATAAAGTAATAATGGGCGCGAAAATTGAATTATTATTAAACATTTAAATTTAGCGTCCTAACGTAGGCAACCCGAATGTCTTTTGTGTAGAAAATGTGTAGCAGATTTCAGTATATGTTGTATTCATTTAATCGATCATATTGGTTTACCAAAATTTGTTATTTTACGTGAAAAACAAATTATTTTTGTAAACTTTAATAACTAATATAACAAATGTTTTATATTAAGTGCAGAGCATCGTATTAGGCTAATACGTTTTTACGTAAAATAACAAATTTAGGTAAACAACAGCCTTAAAGGTTAAAGTTAATTTAAAAATAGTAGTTGTTGTTTTTCTCATCAAAAAGCTCTTGTTAGGGAAAACGTTTAACACGACTTATAAATATGTTTAATGTTTGTTGTACACTAAATAATATGTTAAAAATATATATTTAATAAGTTCTTCAGTAAAAAACGAAGCATGAAGTAAAAATTAAAAATGTTATAAATTTCATTAATTAACTTAAACGTGGACTTATCACAGAATTAGATGGAGTGAATCAAGTTTGTGGTTGGTCTGATAAGATAGTAGAGAATTTATTACGTGCACCGCGAACGTGGACCGGAAAATCCGCTCTGTTCACGCTACACGATTTTTTCACAATACTTGTATACAGTAGCGTGTCAGTAACAAAAGAAAATCTATAAGAATTATGCACATATATCATCTGGCTTCTAACTACATAATAAAATACAATTGAACCACCTATATGGATAGCATGTTAACAGTATTTTCTATAAATTGATTTATGTTTGTATGTGAGAGTTGTTGAAGGTTGTGTTTGTTGCAGGCCGCAAGTGCCGGCGCCACTTGTCGTGGAGGACCCGCCTAGCAGCGACAATGCCAGTGACCTTGAAGAGGACACCGTGAGATACAACATTGATCCCGTTTTCCTAAATGGGTGAGTTACTGAACACTTACATCTTCGCACACAATTCATCTGAAATTGATCATATCTATTTATTTTAATAAATCATTTATTCTTTACAAAGTTTTATAAATAAGTATTATCGTATTTATGCTTAAGATGTAAGTGCAGCGGTTCACCGTTTTTGAGATATTATAGGAACAACAAAAAATATGTAGAGTAAACATGCACTTCCGGTTTGACTATTCTTTTCATGCGAACTATATACAAATATTAAGTTTAAATATTCATAATTATAGTTTCAACAATTTTAGCTCTCTTTCTCTCTCTTACTCTCTCTCTGTCTCTCTCTTACACACACACACACACACACACAATCACACACACACACACAAACTCACAATCAAACTCATACACACACACACACTCACACACATATATACTCACTCACACACACACACACACACACACACACATACACTCATACATACTCATACACTCTCTCTCTCTTACACACACACACACATACACACTAACACATACACACACACACACACACTCACACACACTCACTCACACACACACACACATACACACTCACACACACACATTCTCACACACACACACTCTCTCTCTCTCACACACACACACACTCAAATACACACACACACACTCACGCACCCACACACACACACGCACACTCAAGACACACACACACACATACACACTCTCTCTCTCACACACACACACACACACACACACATACATACACACACACACACTCTCTCTCACGTATATTTTTATTAAAACTTCGATTAATAAATTTCTCATGATTGCAATACTTACTTATTACTTCGTATAAGAAAGTAATAACAATATATAGATATTAAAACAACAAAACAAGCATTTTCTACTCTATTGACTATTGTGAGAAGTAATTTAGAATAAAAAAAATACTTTTTTTTTAAAGGCAAATTTTTTATATAAACATCATTTTTATTTCTGAATGTAACTTCTTATATTTAACATTACTTATGTAAACTGTGTAGCGTTGTGACCAATGATATTCTGAATAACATATTCAAATTTATGTCCAATTCTTTTTCGATTGATAAAATATGTAAAGTTTCGTGCGTTCGCCTTGAATAAATATAATGTAGACAGTTGATATGTGAAATACACTAAAAGAAGTCGTATTCGGCGGCCTTAATTTTATCGAAAAATTCAAAACATTCCGTTTTTTAACTGATCTGCAAAATATAAACAATTTTACTTATAAAAAGATAACACCGGGATCACAGTTCACTGATAACCAGATAACATTAAACAAATGGTCACTGTATCATTTGAAACAATTCTCATTAGATTTAGTTCACATTTTGTACGAAAGAGTATGACAATAACAACAATCAACACGAAATATGAATTATTTCCTAACATACATACTTAGAATGTGCGAGTAACAATCAAAATGTTTGCTATGTCAGATTACAGTTTGGATTTAAAATTCCGCAAATACGATGCGGAAAAGTTTATGCGTAGACTCAGTTTACCGGTTCAGAGGTGTATTAAAAGTGTTTCGAAACGGAAATTTAGCAGTAGCTTTAGTGATGCATTTTCACGGTGAGTTTTATTACTTGAATACACAACGCAGTTTCTATGCTACTTATGTATACTTATATGTAAATATAAGATTACATTTTATATAAAACATGAATGAAAAAAAAACATATTTATTAAATTTAAATTTAGCTAATACTTTTACCGAAACAGGTATATACATAAATACTTAAATATCTAATTAGTTTATTTAAATATTTAATTATAAGTGTATTTCTATAAATTATTTTCGAAATTCCCGCATTCAAACCTATTTATAAATAAATGAGTTCAGAGAAGCACTTCTTCTTATTTATTATGCTGGGTTTGAACCTAAAAATAAGTGACTACAACTTAACGCTTAGCGTTTCCTCCAAATCCAAACAAGTTTGCGTCAACGCGTGTTTATAAAGTGAAACATTCCAGTATTAACTAATTTGAGTTAGTTTGTTAATTGATAACGCGTAATACATGATTAAAATTGAGTTTATTTTCATATTAGTACATTTTTAGCAACAAATTTAAACGGAGCACTAATTATATTTCAATCGAACAAACATTTTATTAAAGTAGAAAATATAAATTATTTCACAATAAGTTTCTCGAAATTCAGCTCAAAAACACACACACACACAGCCTAATTTGTATTTTAAGATTGTTATGAAAATTAAATTATAAATCAAATACGATTTGTTTAAAAAAAATGTAATCTTATAAACAAATGCGTCTTTTGAGATTTTAATAATAAATTTTAATTAATGAACTTCTAAATTAATTAATCACATTGGTTCATATTTCATGATAATGACAGCAGTGTTGGTAATTAATTTGTGCCAAGTATTTCATTTATATGGAAATTTTGGTATAATAACGTAATTTTTTAAATATAGCGAAATGACAATTAACTATATTTATCTTTATCAAATGAAATATATATTGAGATTATCAATATATTTATTTATATACAACACCTGTAACATATCTAATCATCAACAAATTATGATTGATTTTAACATTTGCATAAGATGATGAAACATAATATATACTTTCTTATAAAATGTTGAATATATCCTAATTTAATTTTCTTTTTAAATATAATTTCCACTTATTTACTTGAATATAAAGTGTGCTATGAACGTATAAATTATGTGGAAGAATTACCTGCTAAAATTTTAAAAAAGCAATCATGGAAAACCTTGTTTTTCCCCATTTTCATTTTTGGTTACCCTATAAATAATTCTGGTACGGTTCTGTGCACCGTGGAATCTTCCGGAATAAATCCACCCCCATAGTAGCGTCGCAATGCGTTACATAATCGCTTTGCCTTACCACCTCCAGCACACAAACGCCTACACCGCCTCTATAGTTTCCTTGAATTACTCTTCCTTGTCTATATTTGTTCTCTAAAGAATTTCTGATACTTTTCCTATCAACTTTACAGGGCATAAAATTGAAGTTTATACTTATTTGACTCTAACAAGTTATCATTGCTTTCAAACTAGTATTATAATTTGTAAACTAGCAAAATGTTACTTAACAAACAATATGATCAGTCAAAATTTATAGATATATGCAACCCGCAATACTTAAGTTAGATTTAGCAAAGCTAGGATTACTATTCTGTTGGTGGAAACGGGCATTAGTTACTGACTATAGTTACGCTTTTTGTTTATTAATTTATGTAACCATAACATAGATATTATTTGTTTAAAAAAAATACATAAAAATATATATTCATATACATTTATTAGGTTTATCTATAGAAGGTACCTATAGTTTTTTTTGTTTCTAAATTTTACTATAGTTGATAACTCAACTAGTAGATGGCAGCACGAACCTAAATAATCATTATATTCTTATATTTCATTTCAAATACCCTCACATTAAAATGATGATAATAATTATAGACAAAAATATATATTATTTAAAAATCGCATGTTTTTTCAAATATAATAAAATAATGTTATTACAATCTCTATGCCAAAATGAAATCATTATGTCCACTTGACCATGAACTTGCCTCTTTAAGACCTTTCGCATTATAAAATAAGCGGTATAATCAGGAGAACAGAATAGTCTAATATGGTAAACAAATAATTAATTACGGATTTTCCTTTAAGATATACAATTAAACCTCAGCTTAATAAATTGTCTAGCAACTAAATTAACTGTTAAAATATCGATGTAATGTTGAGTTTCCCAGTTAGTCAACATTCAACACGCAACCTCTATTCTATTCAAAAAAGGTTTTCATTTATTGTTTGTACCATGTGAAATCTTTATTCATAACTATAGCACGCTATATACATATGGAAATTCTACTGATTAATCATTATGTCATTTACGCGTAAAAATCCGGCTAACGCTTTCGTCGACCGGTAATACAGGATACTATACCGTTTCGCGAGTATATTACGTTCAAGGTCATCCGTGTTTTTAGTGTATATATATATGTATAAATATTTATTTTTATATCACCTTGAACTACATGTTCATATAACAACATGTAGATAACATTTAGCCATACACTTCATCATACAATAATTATGTTTATTGTTATATTTTCTCCATACATTTATTTGTTATGAATAGATTTTTACTATCAGTAATAAACAAAAGAAAAACTCTAAAGTAAAATTTTTATTATTTTTCGAAGAGCTGATTAGTTATTTGCAATAATTACACAACCGGAAGTGATATTAAAACCCGTTTGTACTTTTCAATTAAATTTTTATTATATTTCAAAGAGCCGATTAGTTTTCTTACAAAAATTGACCAACCGGAAATGATATTAGGAACCGTTGTTACTTTTCAATCAAATTTTTATTATATTTCGAAGAGCTGATCTGCAATAATTGACCAACCGGAAGTGGTTTTAGAAGCAGTTTTTATTTTTAAATCAAACAAAATTAAACTCTTCGATGAAACCTGTCAAGTATTATATCTGGGCCAACGTGTAATGTATGTATGTATGCGACAATAATACCTTATTATTATATTGAGTGATGCAGTCACAACACTAATGCAACCTTGACAACACATCATGGTTTATAATGTAATTTAATAGGTTTTGGTGAAACTTTCATTGCATTTATGCGACGTTCTTTGTAAATCCTGTTAGTAAAAACCGCATTACGTCAGCAATAACGCGAGCTTTTTGATACAGGATGTAATAAACTCGTACATAAATTTTAGTCGCCAAAAACACAAATGGAGTACAAGAAAAAGTTGCAATCAGTAGATATTTGTTGTTTATATAATGTGACAATAGAGGTTTAGTAACACTAAGGTCGAAATGTAATTACTTTAGTAGAAATATATTACCCCATCTATTTTCTACACAATGAGCTCTATGTGTATGCGAGCTTAAAGAATCACAAAGCTTCTTAATATTTAGTAGTATATGTAAGAATGTATAGATGGCTCTGTTGTAAATATGCTCAACATCAAGGCATTAGACTTCAAATAGATAATTTATTCGACGAAAATTATACAAACTTAGTAAACTAGAATCTGGAACCTATAAAACATGAAAAGGTCATTCTTTGGCCATGAACTTGTGCCCCGTTTATTCGGTTAATGTCGGCTACTTTCCATCCAACACCCATCCGAATGAAATCGGGGTCTGTTCTCTGTGGACGACAGAAACATCGTGAAATGTAAACGGTGTTTTCGCTGCCAAATTGAACCGCAGCCTATCACTTAGCGTTGTTGTGCGGCTCGCATACATATCGGCGTCGAAAGCTCTCGCAATATGAGTGTACGAAAAATGTGTTGTTGAGTTGAGCCTAGCAATAAGCGTTTATATTGTGGTCTCCCGCCATGATATTGAAGCGTGGGACGATTGGTTAATATTAAGGATGACATCCTCATTTCAATATAATCGACTCGAGTTTATTATATTGCGTTTGTTCAGAGGGAATGGATTAACCAGGTCAAAAGGATATGCAATTATTGGGGGAGAGCGAAGCTTCAGTACTATTTATGATATTCAGTTATCATATAATTTTGTCAATTTCCACTAACAATTATCAAATAATATATACAACTATTGGGTAGCAACACAGACAGAAATTTCAAAAAAAGAATTTTTCGTTTATGGTAATAATTTACAAATAAATAAATAATAATCGCTAATTTGAAAAGCGTAGTTTAGAACTACAGTTAATGAAGTAAACTATGTTTAAATTGTTTTATGGGGCCCTACATGTTTGTCTGCTGAGCCCCTTCCAAAAATTAGATTCTTCGATTTGCAGTTACACCTTCAGAATTGTTACTAAAATTTTACTCTTCGCTTGCCTTAATGACTTGATATTGTTCGATAATATTTAAATAATAATATTGGTCTAATACTTGATGATTATCAAGAAGCGGAACATAAGTGAGAAGTAATAAATATTTAGGTTCAACAAAGACATCTATATTTTTTAAAATAAACTAATAAGTCCTTGCGGTCCATTATAGAACTATATATATTTTATTTTATAAATTTCTGTATTATTAGTGTCATTTTAAAAAAAAAACATTGATTATTAAACCAATAAATAAATAATATGTGGTAATTCGTGATACGAAATGAATAAAAACAATGATTCACATACAATCTAACCAAACGGTCTTTGCTTTTATTTACATTAAAAGCTTACAATTGTAAGAGCTTCCGTTACTAGAATAAGAAAACATGCAATTGTCTCCAACTAGAATTCTTATTTCACTGTCATATACATTGCTGACATATGTAGTATCATTATTTATTTTTTACTTGGCATGCAATATAGAAAATACACTTCAAATATTTTTGACATTTATCTATCATTTATTTCATATTTCCATGACCTACGTAATTCTATTCTCCATAACAAAACAATTTTGGCAGATTGAAATAGATCTTACTTGTTTTGAAACCTACTTAAATAAATAAAAAGGCACAACTTTTCAAAAAAATAAATAAATCGGCAGTTATTTTAAAAAATTGTTCAAACAAAAATTATCTTTCATTTATTAAAGAAGTATATTTTTGAATTAATAAATA
Organism: Nebria ingens riversi; assembly: GCA_018344505.1. Lineage (NCBI taxonomy): Eukaryota > Metazoa > Arthropoda > Insecta > Coleoptera > Carabidae > Nebria > Nebria ingens. The sequence goes on along the minus strand of JADQWA010000575.1, from coordinate 71,184 downwards.
GCTTTAGTTAAAATAGACAAAAACGACCTCAAATAAACTATTATTTTCGCAGAAATTTAATTAGTTTTTGAATGAAAATTGTTAATATATAGATTCAGTAACGCTTTAAACGGACAATTCCGTTATAATAATTACTTGTACTACCTACTACGTATAAGAAAGTAAAAACGTAGATTTTTTTCTCTATGGAAAAAGATTTCGTCTTTGGTCATAACGGTAGCTTATTACCGATTCGCTGCTTTGCAATTGCTGTGTTTTAGAGTATATTTACCGATTGAAACACCCGGTATACGTATAATAAAATTTAAATACGCTCAGTAATGCCGTGTCGTCTAATAATTATTCCATGCAATTTACTATAATTACCGTAATGAACACGTGAACGACAAACATCCTTCCATGATGATATAGACCAATGTGTTGTTTGTGTGATGCTGTTTGATCATAGTATGCTCTGTGACTTGATACCGTTACGCCGTCACTAGCGCTAAGAGCGATCTCTAACGTGCAAATCTTAAACTACCAACTACCTAATGGATACTCTTAAAAATCAGGTATTTTTTTTATAAAATAAGCAACATGTTTTTAGTATATTTTAAATAAATAGTGTATTATTATATATGCTATACTTAATCACTAAACATCATGAAATAAATATGTAATTTATAAGTGTAATGATCATATTATTAATCATTTACTTTTTATTTTGTTATATTAATTTTTATCACTTATATTAAAGTCAAACCTGCTTACCGAAGCTGAGCTTTAAGCATGGTAGATGTAGTTTTAAATGACTTTTTTGATTAGACTTAAAAATGATTTTTTTATTAAAGTATTGTAGGCCTTTTAAAGATTCGTTTAACAGATTTACGAAATTGCAGCAATATTTAAGTGGTTAGTTCAGTTTTCCAACACGATCATTGGTCACGTCAACGAGTAACAGAACTCGATTAACTCATTCGTAGCAAAGCTTTCTCATTTGTTCGGTAGGGATATATTTGACATATTACTCGTGTCCTTACGAGAGTTGTGACAATTAACCAATTTTAATTGTAAATAATTAATAAACGAGAAGGTTTAACAGGGATCAAAAGCGATTAATACGAATTAAATTACGATTTAACTGTACTGCATAGGGTTTATATTCTATTTAATAGATTGTGGAGTAACTTAGAATTATTCTTCGTTGATATATGAGTTAGCTCTTCGGCGAAAGGCCTGATTATATTTCCTATCACAGATAAATCTACAAATTTTCAATAAACTTAAAAATACTTTAAGCATTTTCGAGTTTTATGTTTATTTTTAATGAAAATATTTATTATATTTTCATAATTATAATATTATAAAATACATAATTTGCATTTAATTAACTTTTTCTTAATATTTTAGCTGTTTCTTAAATTATATAAAAAAATTTGAATATAAAAGTTAAAGTTTCACCGAATTTCTTAATTTCTACAATTTAGCAATATACCAACACAAAATGCGTGTTTTTTTAAATTTTAAATTGCATCACTTGCATTTAAAATCCTATTTTCTCAAAAAATGTATAATATTTCAAAGTTTTCCATATAATCTTCAAACAAACAAAAAATACTTATTGTTTAAAAAAAAACAAAAATTATTTAAATTATAAAAACAGTTAACCTGCTTAAACGCTGTCAAAATGTTAAATATTAATGTATACAAATAAAAAATAAGTGAAGTCAAACAGTTCACCATGTCAACAACCACTTTCATTCGGTTAAAATGCACAATATTATTTTATACAATTTAATCGATATCATTCAATCAAGACAATTTTAATAATACAAGGATATAACATACAAAGTCACAGCAAATTATTTTTAATTAAACCAATTCTACAGCTAGGACATTTATATTTATTTTGTATTGATTTAAATGTAGTTTTATATATTTATTTTATTAAATTAAAAACAATTAACTGTGAAATGTTACCTAATAAACTTTTATATATATATATATATATATATATATATATATATATATATATATATATATATATATATATATATATATATATATATATATATATATATATATATATATGTATATATATATATATATATATATATATATATATATATATATATATATATATATATATATTTATATATATATATATATATATATATATATATATATATATATATATATATATATATATATATATATATATATATATATATATATATATATATATATATATATATATATATATATTTATGTATGTATGTATGTATATTACTTGTTATTCCCTAATAGATATCTGATTAACGCATGCTGCACTGTGATAGTTGCTCAGGGTCGTTAAACTATATGCAAACCAGCTGATATCATACGCTCGTATGTCCGGCGTGCGTCATAGATTATTCCAACACATTTTACTGGATAATCTCGTTTTGCTTATGCTATCCTGGTTGCTTGTATAGACTTTTGTATCATTTATGTTAAATATGACTGGTTGATTGGTGAACTCTTACGTCAGATAGAGTAGATGGCCTTGACTCAAATGTCGTGGACCACTTGATTGTTGCAAAAAAATAATATTATTCTGTTTCTATGAGAAGTAGAAAGGTAGGACGTAGAATATGTTATGGCAGTGATACTTTATTATTTAAAAATGCTAGTTTTTGTTCTTAACAATGCTTACTGGTTAATTATATTTAATCAAGGGTTAGTTTTATATTCATGTACAATATTTCAACATTGATATCTATCATCCGAATTTTATAACTTGTATTTAGTTAAAAGTATAAACAAATCAATAAACTATTGATAATGTAGTTCAAATGAGATTTTTTATTAATTAGACTTCTAATTGCGAATATAGAATACATGTGACTAATATATTTATAGTAAACCATCGAAATTTTAGACTAATATAAAATAATAGCCACTTAAAATAGAAGTAAAATTACTAAATTCTAAGTAAATAAAATTGTGTTTAACACGTTTAATTATTACATGAAAATGATCATATTACACATAAATTAAACACGTGTAACAATTTTTAGTATCATAAAAAATTGCATGTCATATTACAACAAATATAATAATAATAAACAAATTAATTAATTTTATTTAATAATACAAAGTTTAAAATAAAAACTACAAATTGAATGATTAAAAATTTTTTAGGAAATCAACTTTTTAAATATATATTTAAAGAAAATAGATAAGTTTGTTACCTGGAAGAATAAAAACTACATCCATTTTTTGTCACTTTGATACTGACGTCAATTCGTTGCCCAGTCTTAAAGAATAACTTGAACTTTGCCAAGATTTGCTCTTATTTTATTACCTAATTAACAATTCAAATTTATTTATATAATGTTTTCTAATTAATTAACACATTAAAAAAAAAACTAGTTTGCAAAAACAGACATTATTATAACGCGCAATTTAGTTTTTATATACGTATTTCACATATAGGAATTCAGAGGCGTTCGTCGACAGATTAGATCAAGGCTTAGGACCCAAATTAAAAATTAAATTCGTCTGAATTTAATCTACTAACTGTTGGAATTATTTCCATTATTGCTCGAACTTTTAATTAATATAAATTTGGCAATTATAAACTAAGTTAAGATTTACATATATTCTAGGAGATTACTAAATTTTATTTGATTAAAAAATAGAATATAGGTAAAAAACTCC
>JADQWA010000575.1:5000-62500 GCA_018344505.1 Nebria ingens riversi | reverse complement strand
CATAATCTATAGGTATACAATTCGTGCCGCTCGTATTTTAAAACCACTAGGCTCTTTATTCCCGGAGTTATTAGTTAGACATCAATTTTAAAATTTCAAACTACGATGAATGAAAGTAAAATAAAGTATTTCAATACCTTACAAAATGTAAAAGTAACCTCATTTATTTAGATTTTAAAACATTTCGGACAGATATACAATAAATTGTTAAACACAAAAACATTATTTGATAAAAATAGGATGTATACTTCATTGATTTGATTCACTCGAATGGATATGGTTTTTACAATGAACGCAATTCTATTGTTAGTGACTTATTGTCTTTTAATGTTTCACACGTTTTGTGAAACAATTCAATAATATAATTTCCGTTGTAATCGATTCACTGATTGAATCCAGAAACTGTCAAAATAACAACAGCAACCAAGTCAACTGACGTGCTCCGCGGGTTACATGTTTAAATCATATATTATTAAAATGATTAACAAGCTTTGAGAATCGCATATGCTTAAGCGTTATATTATTATTATGAAGGGTGAAATTGTTTATGTTTGGAATAAATCACAGCAGGGAAACTGTTTCCGCAAGTTGTATACCATTTAACATAAATGTAGTTATGAAGCAGTTGTTGTGATTATTACCTCATTTTTGATGAGTATATATATATATAATAAACTATTTTGCAATCTATTTAAATTCGTAGGTATTAAATATTCCTTATTTAGAACACTACACTATTATTAAATAATTGGAGTTATTTTATAAATATTTGTTTTTAAATTATTCTTTTATGAACATACCTAATATTAAATATGACATTTAACAATTTTATTTTAAGAAATTAATAAATAATGAAATCATACTTTAATATAATTCCAGATTAATTCATAACTATTTCGGAACAATATATAAACTTATGTTGAAAAAAACATTATTAAGATTTCGTAAGAAGGTCGCCATTTTATATTGATTAAAAACATATTTTGTGTAATGGATTGGTTAAAATTAAATTGCAACATTAACAGCCTTTGTTATCAAAACTGACCTTTTACGTAATTATTTCCAGAAAAACGAAATGCAATTTTAAATTTTCCCTACCACAATTAAATTCATAAATTGTTATTATTATGTAATAATTATCGCAATAATTTGCGTATAAATAAGTTCATGTTAGTTCCTATTAAATGGGGTGGCAGAACACAAATTGTGTTAATTGTTTAATAATTTTTTATTTACTTGAGCCATTTATAGGAAAATTATGACGAAAGAAAGTCAATTTTGTATTCGTTTTTATTGCACAGTATAACGACTTTTTTACGCGTTCAATTTCACTGATGTGAGATTATGTTAAGCTAAACAGATGTTTAAATCAATTAATTATAATATTATTAACCCATTTCATAATTAATTGAAATCTAAAATATAAATATTTTAATACAATAAACAAATATTCTAACATATGCTGAAAGATATTGATTGAAAATGCATTTATTTTCTCAACTTGCACACAAATCTTGAATAATTCCAAGTTGCCAACACCTGGATTGTGTTACTAGTATTATGTTTGGTAAATATCCAATAGAAACAGAAAAGTGTACCTTGCATATTTTGACGGGACTCTTCAATGACATTTAATGACATTAGCATAGTCTGGGCGCAAAAATATTCCTAAAACGTTGTAGTGCTAATGTTGTTGTGGATGAATATGTATTATATGCAAATGTTCTACGTGGAGGATGCCCGATCGATAACTTGACAAATTAGCCTTATTCAAATCTCGTAAAACGAATTTTAAACTAAAAAGATATCACGGATGTGATGCGATTTTATTATACGTATGCCAAAATTCGTTCGCATTTCATTTCATCATAAATTACTTTAAGAACTGACTAGAATAATTAATTTCAATATTACTTTATGGACAATAAATTTACTCCTTTAAGGCGTTTGATTTTCTTATACTACTTTCATTTTCATTAATATATTTATGCGTACAATAATGAAAACTCAAAATTAATTATTAAAAAGCTTAAAACACATTTGTTTATAAGATTGTATTTATTTTAAACAAATTGGCGTATTAGATTTATATAGAATGGGCCATCTGCTGGTTTCTTTTGGAAGTGCGTGTTATTTCAACAATTTGCAACATTGACGCACTTGACATTGATAGATATGTAGTGTCAAATTACAGCGGAGATTTGACCCTAAATATCTATCAACGCCAAGTGCGCCAGTGTTGCAAACTGTCGAAATAACACTCACTTCAAAAAGAAACCAACAGATGTACTATATTTATGACAAATAGTGCCAAAAGTTTTTCATTTAAGTCGAGCCGTCTATTTTCTAGCCTTTTCTATTGCACAATAATTATTTTTTACAAAACGGTTACAGCAGGATTTAATACATTTTAAAATCTAAATCATAATTGACGATTTGTTATATATGTCAAAATTGACACCGTTTTGCAATATAAAAAAAAAACCATTTTTAATCCTTATGAATTTATTTTAAATTTTAATTGTTCATAAATATTTACTATTTATACAAAAACGTGTTTTCTTTTTAAATGATTGAAACACTATAAACAATTTATGGATAAAAACGTGTTGTATCAAATGTAGAAGTAGTGCATTAGCGATTAAGTTTCCTCTCAAACCTCACAGTTTATTAAAAATGTTAAATATTTCTACTGAAAGTTAAATATATAATTTTTGTTACAAATATTAAAGATCTAGAAAGCGAAACATATTTTTTACTCAACACATATATACATCGTCACGCCATTTCCCGCTAAGAGAAGTTTCCTTACATCACACACTTCCTAGGTTATGATTATCCTAAAAAATATATTAATTATTAACAATGCTAGCAAACACATGTTACATATCTGAAGTTACATATTTTGTAATATTAGTTTTCGTTGTATGTTTTTATGCTCTGTATGTCGGTAACACCTAGGACAATCGACAAATCATTACATCGATCAAACATCATTTGAATGTTTCTTAGTGAAATTGAATAGTCATTTATTATCGCCGGACGTCGTATACCCTATTCAAAATTCAAATAATGACGCTAAAACTCCTTCCGCTGTTCAAAGAAATATAATATAATGTTAGTCATGCTTTGCGTTTTGACATTGAAAACTATTGAACCGAAAACATTTGGATCATATCCAAATTTTGGGAAATGTTACTGCTTACAGTTACAGCCCTTGAGGACGAACAGTAAATATACCCATTTATACTATGAAGGAATTTTTGATCATAGTTTTATATTTTTGTGTAACCGATTGCGAAACTATTTTATTTTTTATGTTTTATGAATTATTCAAAAATCAAATACATATATGCTTATAATCATGCTTACTTAGCGATATGCACATACAGGCTACTCGGAATAGCTTGCAGCACAATATACGCAGAATAACGCGTCAGTCTTCTGCGCACACCAAGGTCACGCTCCCAGCTATTCCGAGTGGCCTGCACATATTCGTTTTTTATGCTTCGATCAACTCTTTATATTTCATTTTATGGTACTATATAATTTTATAAACGTTATAACCTTGAAATATGTTGCAAGTTTTTTATGTTTATTAGAATCTATATATATATATATATATATATATATATATATATATATATATATATATATATATATATATATATATATATATATATATATATATATATATATATATATATATATATATATATATATATATATATATATATATATATATATATATATATATATTATATATATATATATATATATATATATATATTTCGTATCCTTGAAGTTTTTCGTTCTAGTTATATAACGTTATTTGTATACTAGAAATATGTGAATTTAAGAAATGTATTGACTTTTTTTGTGTGGTGAAAATATAACAAAAAAATTCAACGATTTTTTGCAAATCAATCATGTTTGTTTACGTAATAAAGTCAACTTATAATCAAAACAATAAAAGTAAATTGATGCCGTTGTCTGATGAACTTTATCCTATTGGATTTGTAAACAATGAAACTCGACATTACAGTATTTTTATATGACTTATTTACATAAGTATACTGACCTTTTAAGCGCTATATATATTTCAAATTACGTCTTTATAAATGGTGATTATCTATTGTGGAAATGTACTCAAAATAATGGGGTAGCAAACAATACTTTTCAAGCGATAATCGCACTAAAATATAAAAAATTAATTAATTGTTTAATTAATTTCTAAAGTACATCACCTCACGCTTAAAGTTAAGTAGTACTTCAAGTTGACATACGCATTATTAAATAAACTCACAAAAACTTAAGTAACAAACCGTTTGAAACCGGTCCTTCAACTTTGAAACCAAGTCATGGCCCCTGGCAACCAACTGAACCACTTAATACGTCTTTCCTATAACCAGTGGTAAGAAGAGTACCTTGAACTCTGGGGAAATAAATTTGCGCATCACTCAACGAATTCATGATAGCGGTAATAACAACAACTACTTTTTTACCCAACACAACTTGGATTGTCTTTTATTTTTCTTATCTTTAAAACAATAGTCATTACACTGAACAAGGCTTGACATTTTCATTGGTCAATGTGAAGCAATGAAATATTTATCAGTAACGATTTTTCTAGGCATTTTCTGCGGTTAAAAACTTTTTATTTATTCTTTTACTCAGTCAGTCGATAACAGTTAACTATTAATTATTTAATATATAGTTGAACTTAACGTCCTGCAGTTAGAATAGATATTTGGATTTATGTTGTTAATTCATAAAATAATAAATAAATAAAAAATACTAGCGAATACTTTTCATAAAAATTATTTTATAAACAATATTTGGCTTGGGTGACTATACATAAAAAAAGGTACGATTAAATAATAATTTTATATGTTTATATCGTAAAAGCAATGGAAATTAATATATTTTACAGAAACTACTATTCAGTGTTCTGTAAGCAGTTACATAATAACTATATTTCTCAAACCGGTAATTTTGCATATATTGTGACGCAAAACAAATATCTCAAGGCAATGCCGCAGTTATTGTCTTATAATGAATGGTAAAAAATAAAAGTGTACTAGTATTTGTGTAAAATTGCATTTAAAATATATTTTATTTTATTTTAGCAAAATTATACTAAAAATGGGGTGTAGCTCATTTTGTTCAAATGTACTTAAAATTATATGAGTAATATTGCACTAAAAGTAATGTGCAGTTTTTTACAGTGTACATATCATACTAAATATATTTTTTCGTCGCTGGTTTAACCTTTAATTTTATTTATTTTATAAATATAATAAAAAAGTTGGAAAGGTCAGAAGTAAAAAAAAAAACGATTTAGCGAAATAAATAAACGTTTTCGCCCTGTGGAATACGTCACAGCATACGAATATACGTTCGTTGCTAGAATATAAATATTTAACCATATGATTAACTATTCAAATTGAGCATATGTTTGACGCCCGCAGAGCCTGTATACACTTGTGTATTTAAATATTGTTTCATTCGTATGTTAACATTGGTCATATTTAAACTTGAGCCCAAATAAATAAGGCTACATTTCGTCGCCAAGCGACTTAATCGAAATCCAGTTTATTTCAAATTCGTTTTTATATTGTATTACTATGCGATTTTCACGGAAATATTCGTTTTAACCGTCTTTGAATCCATATGCACCATTTTATAATAATATTATTAGTTGTACTTGAGCCGCTTTCAGGTTTTGTTTAATTAAAGAAAAACTAAGCGCTGAATCAAAAATTTACTTATTTAGTAAATGAAAGACAATATAATTTTCTATAAGTTTTGATTAAAAAGTTTTTTTAAATAACTTCTGGTTTACGTGCTACGAATGATTGAAAAGTTATGTTTTAGTAGGCTCCAAAATAAGTTATTAGTTAATTTTAACTTATCAAAATTGCTTTTTTATATAATTACCTAGGTCATAGAAAATGTCAAAAATATTTGAGATATATTTTAAAATGTTGTTTGATAAGTAAATAATGATTGTCAGCAAAATATATTCTAGCAAATTCTAGCAAAAACGTATAAGAAAATGACATCAGATATTTAATTACTAGAACGTTCGATTTTTATAACTTTTCAACAATTTATTGTACTTAAGTTCATATATGAAGTATCCATTTTTTAAAAAACCTAACTTTACATATGACGCTCGCCTGTTCTACGTTAGACAACAGTTTTAATCTCTAGTGTCCTATTTGGTAAACACCTTTATATAGTACCCAGTGTGCTACGCACGTCAGCCGTTTCCTGTATTGTATTTTTAACGGCTATAACATTTATTTTAAAATTGATTTCTGTTTTTTAGTTACATAAGATTTTACTTAAATTTAATTAACTAATTTAATTTTGATTTACACTGTTACAAATGGATGTAAATTCAAACGGCGTTTTATCCTTTTCAATGTCAATAATTGTAATTCTATTGAAATAATTACTAGCGCTTTATTTAAATGTTACTATGCATATTTATCTAAAGAAGTATATCTAGAGGTTTTTTTACAGTGTAACATCTAATTCACATAAGTCTTCGAGTATCCAATAACAAAAAAGTAATATAAAATATCGACTCAACTAAAAGTTGAACCAATAGTAACCCAAAAATACCCATTAGATAAAAAACAATAATTCTTTTATAACTTTGTCCAAAAAGTTTCTGAATTGATTTATTTCATTTTTTAACAAACTTATATTTTCTGAGCTATACTTGATATTACATATTTTATAAAATTGGTTCGATAACGAATAAAATATGTTTCTAAATGTCTAATTGAGTGTGGATGCTTTTTAAAACATTTATATACGTCGTCCATATATTTATTTTTTAAAAAAAGGTAAATTGTTTATAAATATTTGATTAATTATATTATAGTTTTTTGAACAAATTCGTCAAAACCAATATCGGAGACAAAATTAGAAAATCGCAATGAAAATTTAGTTGGACGTAATCCAAATGTGTCTTTCAGAAAATATGTTTTAAGTCTGTCTGCATACTGATGTTTAGTGCTCCGTGGAACGTGAACGGTTACACGTATATTTAAAGCTTAGAACCACGTGCGAGTGTGAAAGAAATGCATTTAATGCAAGCAGTATGATTTGTAAAGAAAACATTTTTAAACAAATCTATTTGAGTGTTTGTGTGTGATAAATGAATATCCATGGAAATTTTGTGACAATTGTGGTTAATATTCTGTTGACGTACTTCAAAGAAATACTATGGTAACTCAATTTATATTATATGCTTCCTCGTGTACCGAATTTCAAATCACTTGAATGTTCATTGCGAATGTTTGGAATAGAGTGTGTTTCACATTGAGTTGATTGCGAATTTGTAATAAGTGTTAATTGTGTTAATTTGCGTAAGGTAATATTTAGGGATGCAATATGAATAAATGTTTGATATGGTGTCATAAAAATGAATAAGCAATTATAAAAAATTTAATTTATCTACACTATTATTTATATATATATATATATATATATATATATATATATATATATATATATATATATATATATATATATATATATATATATATATATATATATATATATATATATATATATATATATATATATATATATATATATATATATATATATATATATATATATATATATATATATATATACATATATATAAGTGTACTTTTTTGCTTTAAACATAATGTATATATATATTATATATATATATATATATATATATATATATACATATATATATATATATATATATAGTATATATATATATTATATATACATATATATATATATATATATATATATATATATATATATATATATATATATATAAATTGTACTAGTTTTTAACAGTGTATATAAAAACATGGTTTTGCCTAACAAAATAAATGTAATTACAAAAATTTTCATGTAAAATAATTCTTGAAAATCATTACATTTAATAAAATTACATTACTTTAAAAGTAATTTGGCAATAAAAATAATGTTTGTGTTTTAATTTATTATAATTAACGAAATATTTAAACTTAAACAATATACTATTGTTTATATGCCATGGCCATACTTGTAAATATAATAGTATGACATTTGGGAATGATACATATAATTTTACATAATTATAAGTTTTATAATTTAAAAATGCTGCTCCGAATTTTATACTCAAGAGAGCATATCAACATTTAAACATGCAGAACACACATAAATAATGTTTAGCAAAATATGTCACGTAAATTAATATCTATCTAGGGATTTTACTCACAAAGCAAAACATTTTTTTCACTTTTACGTACATATATACTGTATTACGAGTAGGAGTAAAATAATCAAAGAGAGCGAATAAAAACTTTTGAACAAGTAAATATAAATGACGTTTCCAAATTATTAATTTTTTATAAAATACATACATAAAATTTAATTCGAAATATTGTATATATATTTATATATAGTAGGTATATAAATAAATGAATAAAACATAAAAAATGATTTTGATTTATGTGAGCTTTCCAATCATTCCTCTCAAACAAAAAATAGTTTGTTTCAATCATGACAGATATTTGAAGATTTCGATTTTTTTTTCGCCCTATTACTCTTTTGAGAATCTGAGCAGGTATACCTATAGATTTTTCACGGACGTTGCTATGGTTACCTCGTTTGAAAACGGATTCCTGATATTCAATTATTACGTGGAGGGTTCGTCCAATTTTTACGAATTTATATAACGTTGAAAAATTTACCGATTCTGGTACAAAATATAATTTCGTTTTCAATGTAGAGTACAGCGATTAAATTGATAGATCAAAATTATTCACACACCAATAGTTATAAATATTACACAAGTGGTAAAATGGATATTATTACTGAATGGTACAAAGATACTTCAAAGTCTATATGTTTTAAAAAATGGCGTAAATTTAATTAATATATAATCACTTACACTTAAGATTAAATAATTGTGCATTTTTATAAATATTTATTATTCTTATAAAAGGATTCTTATCCGATATTAAATTAGACTTTTAATTATTTTATTTTAAGAAATTTATAAGTCATTCAGATATTTTTGAGTAGTAATTTTTGATATACAATCAAGAAGTTGTGGTTGTGGTTAGATTTAAAAAAAAATTGAAATTTTTTTAAGTGTTCTTGATAATAATTGTTTTATTAAGACTTTCGTGTTTCTTAATTGCTTTCATCATTAAACTGAAGTATTTTTAGTTCAACAAAATAAGAGAAAACCCCGGAACAAATTAACGTGAAGTTGACATTTTCAGAGAATTCATTTTTGCGATCATATCTTAAATTATATTTAAAATCTCTTTTATTTCGTGTAAACATGTTTAAATTTTGGTCGCTATTTTAATATTTGAATGTTTATTAATTTCTATAAATTTTCAGCTACATATTAAAAATAAATAAATATAGTAGTTTTATACAAAAACATATGTTACTATATAAAATAATTTTATTACTTATATATTAAGTTTTTATAAAATGTGGTTGTTAATAAATTTCGCAAAATATACATATGTTTTCGCCGTTATCTGATTTTGGATTTAAAAAAAAATCAATACGCATGAAACTTTATTTTGACCTCTTTGATTTCTAAGATAAATTATTTTTAGACTTGTATGTCACTAACGTTTCTGATGATACGGAACGGCTGAAATATACTCAGAACATATGAGAGTAACTCAGTCTGAAAACCAAAATAGTTTTAATACGAACCACATTGAAAATAAGAGATTGGTTAATTTAAAATATTAATTTTACACTTTTCTACGAACTTTTTCTCAATTTCTTATAAATAATTATCTATTTATATAACAAACTCATGCTAATACATAGAGCTGTTTCTTCCAGCTTTCACAAAATCCATAAAGCCTTCCTTGATTTATAATATGTACATAGACACAAATTTATATTTGCTGTACATCTGAGTACACTGTACAAAATCAATATAAAGTTACTTGATATTTTATAAAATTATATATACTACGAAAAGCTCAGACAATTTTACTAAATTGCTTATTACACTATTATTGAATAAATTAACATAATTGCCATTGCTATTTTACAGTGTAGTTATTTATCTAAGTTTAAATAGTATCGTATTCAGGAAAACGGAATACTATAATAGAATTAAAACAAATTTATACGGGAAATAAACATCTATATAAAGATTATTTTAATAAAAAAATATTCTAAAAATAAACACTTTGTGGCGAGCAATAAATGAACTGCTTTCACGGGATACAAGTGAGTGAATGAACCATATAATTTTAAGAATCACGTTTTCATAGTATCTACTCAAAATATTTATAAAAAATCTAGTAAACAAAATATACATCACTGTGTTTTGGAACAAGATTAAAATTATACGTACAACGTTATTTATTACGTATTAATTATATACATATACCGAATATTCTCGACAATGAATGAAAATAAGATTAGATTATTTATTAAGTGTAATTTTACAAAATAATATACATTTATATCTGTTTGAGTAGTCTTCAATTTATTATTTAATAAATAATCAAATTATGGATAACGATCTTATACAGAACTATATATTGATGTATCTAGGATGAGAAGTAATTCTTGCTTCAAAAAATATAACAAATGTTGAACCGGAAAGTCCCATGACGTTTTCAGTCAATGTTTCATAAACACACGCAAACGAAGTTCCATTAAAAGTTTCTTGTAATTTCGTTCTGTTCAAATGTCAATATATGATTGTATATAATTTATTACTGTACAACAGGACATTAACAGTTAATTACTTTGAAATGTTTATTAGCGTTCGTAATAATTCATAATAATTAAAAGACTTCATGATTTATGATTTTGTCAAAAATATGAGCCAAAACTTGCAACATTTACTCAACATAAAGTTTGTCTAAAAATACCAAAACATGTAAAATGTTTATATTCTTCTTAAGTATTAGACATTGTGTCCCAAGGTAAAACATAAAAGACATATGTTTTTAGTAAATTATTATGTTTAGCTCACATCGGTTTACGTGTTTATAATATAAAAAAATATAAATAATTTGATAATACTACTACAACAATATCACGTTTTATTCATTGACATTGAAAAATCATAACATTACGTACACAATACATTTATTTTGTAAACAAACTAATTTTTATTTGCACATAAAAAAAACTGTGTTAATGACATACAAAAATCTGTAATTTTACGCGAAATGAATTTATTTTTCCAGTTGAATTATTTCACCTTAACAATTAGTTGAAATAATAAATCATTAAAAGCTTTAGTATTTTGAATAAACTGTTTTTAATGAATTTAATTGTTTAAATAAATAATTGTTAATAAGCCTTTAATTATTTGACGTGATTCTTGGTTTTCTAGAAGAAAAAAGAAAACGAATAGAATAACTGTTTGAAGTACACTAAAACAATAACATCAATCATCATTAGTTATTGCGTAAAACATTATTTTTTCTAGAAATATGCAAAATTACTATATTTAATGAATGAAGAAATGAATTGTATAGTTTGTAATTTGTGTAAGTTTACATCACTTTTGTTTGACTTCTAACGTTTGTATTATACATACGTTTCGCAAACACACATTCATCTATTATTTAACGCAAAACAAGTGTCAGCTTTCTCATTATAGAAAATAAATGTGTTCTTTAACAAGTGGAACATTTCTAGAAAATGCGATATCAATTCCAATATATTGATTGTTTCGCTTATTTTTTATAGATTAAGGACAAGTTTATGTGTACTTCTAATTAATAATCAATGTTTACTGTATTCGTGTTATGTTTGTTTAAAAATTAACTTAAATATTTAGAAAATGTTCACTACAAAGTATAAATTATTTATACAGTTTGGTGCAAGGTTAATTTGATCTCTGAGTACAATTTATAGGAGATATTTAATAATTAAAGGTGTGTTATTTCGACAGTTTGTAACACTGACGCACTTGACATTGATAGATATGTAGTGTCAAACCTCCGCTGTAAGATTTGACACTGCATATCTATCAATGCCAAGCACCTCAGTGTTACAAACTGTCAAAATAACACGCACTTCAAATAGAAGCTAATAAATGGCCCACTCTATATTTAGTTTAGTCTTTTTTGCGCAATGTTCACAAACGTTGTTTTTTTGTTGTAATTTCCCAGGAAAATGAAATGAAATTTCCTAATTTTCTTACCACAATTGATTACTGGGAACTGTTTTAATTGTTTATATGTAATAAAAAATAGATATTTTGAATGTTTTGTTTGTTGCAGGTCATCGGGTAACTTTGGGAGCAGCGGTGGTCCGGGAGCTCGTTCGGCACCTAGCACGCCGCAGGGTGTCATCGGACCCGCGGTGGGGCTGTCCGGTCCAGGCCCCGGTTCCGGTCCCGGTGAACCGCACTCCCAACCCAGTAGTCCCAGTTACACAACAGCCACCACGATACCAAAGAGCCCGAGTCACGTCTTCGGCAAATACGACAAGTAAGTTAATATTTGATAAACCAAATAAATAATTCGCCATTATATACAATCTAATGTGTGTTCATATATTGTTTACCACGATTCGAATACGTCTTATTCGTCATCCATAGACGATTTCGTTCGAATAGATTACGTTATATTACAGAATAGGTTTCGAAAATAAATAAATAAATAAATACGTTTTTTTTAATCTTGATGATAAATTTATTTCATTTATGAATATATCACATACACATCTTGTGACGTATGTACAATTTGAACGAATCTATCAACACTCTTTTATCAGTCGTAATAAATCTTGGCCATGCAAATTGTATTTTGAACTTATACCGAAATTTATCAAACACAACATCAACAGCTATCCAAACAAGCTTCCCATTAAAAGCAAACAGAACGGAATACAGTAAATATTATCTTTGCTATAAAAAACTTAATTTACTAAGTAATCACCCTTAACGATGTTGAAACTGTGTTTTACAGCATTATTTCAATTTTACAAATAAAATTGACTTTACTCATTCGAAATATATTAAAATTAATAAAAAATAGACTCTTCTATTACGTAATATAATTTTCGTTTTAAAACGGACTTTACTTTGAAAATAATTACACCAATTATGGTTATCTATAAACCTGAAAATGCTTTCATATGTTAATGTATTTTGCAATAGTTACAAACATAAAACCATGTAATTTTCGTCAAAAATATACGCAATAAATATGCTATATTCATGTAAAATAATTCAGTTGTCTTCTAAATATTCAAGTGTGTAATTCGCAAGTATAGTCGAATTCACATAAGAACATTTTTGTGGCACTTTTTACATATACTCATATGGAGTGATTTTTATACCACAAAAATGTTCTTCTTATGTGAATTCGCCTATAGGTATACATACATATATATTTTCTAAAAACATTATATAGTTGGAATTTTTAAATTTGTTACGCAAGTCATTTTATTTGATAATTAAAATTTGTTGTGGTTTTAACTATATTTAAGTTCGCATAAAATAGTTTTCGCCCCAGATAAAAAATGGGTGCTTTTACGATTCAAGGTAACTCTAGTGATAAAAATTGAGAACTAACGTATGAAAGGAATTGTCAACAGCTGTTTTCATTTATTAGATATTATATACATATATGTGTGTTTGGTTGCAGCTTACAGGAAATATAATTTATTTCTGTAAAAACGAGTATAAAATTTCATTATTTATATGAAATTTATCCTAAAACTAGCATATAATGTTATTGAATTTAGTATAATAAAAAATATAATAACGTTTTTATGAACATAAATTTGCATATTTCTTTACATTAGATGTTTGTAAATACATATTTAATTCTATAATTTTGTTTGATCATGTTTATTATTTGACTGGTTTAAAATATGGAAATAATAAGGAAAGTAATGAAATAAGTTCAAATGTCAATACTATCGAGTGACGTTAGAACAAAAATGAATTGTATATATAAGTAGAAAACGAGATTATAACTTTTATAAAATCGGTCAAGGATAAATTGTAAATCGTAATATGCTCAAACTCAAGTTACTAAAATATATAGGTCAACTAAGCTAATTCTAAAAACATTATTTTTATTTTTATATATATATATATATATATATATATATATATATATATATATATATATATATATATATATATACTCGTATATATATATATATATATATATATATATATATATATATATATATATACGAGTATATATATATATATATATATATATATATATATATATATATATATATATATATATATATATATATACGAGATATATATTTATATATATGCAGGAAATATACTTATAATCCGTTTGTAAACTACTAAACCTTTGAAATATGAGATTGATATTATTTTTAAACATTTCAAGCCGTTAATACACAGGATATTTAATATTACAATTTTTGTTTGGGTTTTGTTAGACCGGAAGTAAGTTTTAAAATATTAAAGTAATACTTTAATGTTTTATTTTGTTAGTTTTTGCGTAATAGTTACAACATGGGTATAATATAGGGTGAGCCATTTATTGGTTTCTTTTCGACAATTTGCAACGCTGACGCGCTTGACATTGATAGATAGATAGATTGTTTTCCATAACTAATAGGAAGGTATACTCTTTTCACTAAAGCAACAATCATTGAAAAATATTAAATGGTGTGCATTTAATAGCAATTTCAAAAATAATCTAACGGATGGTTCGTCTTATATTATGTCATGTTTATTTTAAAAACCACTTTAAAACCCATCACTAAATTTTAGCGAATTACATCTTGGTTGTTACTTCTTATTAGTAATATAGTATGATTATTTAATGCTACAATGATTAGTATGTGTAATAAGTATGTATACATACCCGCGCGTGTTAACATTAAAAAGTCATCTCCAGTCGCTAATCAGTATTAATTTTCCAGAATTAACGTAATTATTATTTATTCAAGTAAATCTTGTAATTTTCTTATTTTCGTAGAATTACTTGATTTGTAAGTGTCATCGTAATTTTATAGTGTACATGAGACAATTTTCATATAAACTGAGTGTATTTTTTTTTGGTACTTGAAAAAATGACGTTCACCGGATATTTGAACTTGTATTATTTGTTGGAGACAGCAAGATTACACAAATAAAAATATTTCGTAATCCACATTGATGTCCTTCTAATGATATTTTTTTCAATATAGTTACTTTAATAAAATTTAATCTACTTGACGTTATAAATCAATCTTCTTCAGAATTGTTAAGTACGCCACTGCGATGGAATATTGTGATATAGATATACGTTACATTAAATAAATAAATGAAATTAGATATTATGCATAGCGAAATGCAGTTTTTAAATATACATTTAGTATGTTTGAATTTTCTCTCGAAGGAATCGTAGCGCATATATAATTGCAAGATAATAATGTGTATACATGTATAAAATAAGGTATTTAAGAAATCACGTTTTGTAAAATAAAATCAACAAAAAATTAACGTTGGATTGACTTGACTTGACGAATAGAAATTTTTAATAAATATTGAAAATATTATAGTAATATTTCAAATAACTAAATAAAATAAAAATAACTTCAGAGGCTATAAAACACATTATTAAAAGTTATAATCTAGTTGACTCCATGAGTGCGTTTCTTCACCATTTTCTTAAATATAACAGTATAGTTTTAATAGTTCCGGTTATATATATAAATATATATATATATATATATATATATATATATATATATATATATATATATATATATATACGTATATATATATATATATATATATATATATATATATATATATATATATATATATATATATATATATATTTATATATATATATATATATATATATATATATATATATATATAAGGTTCAGGCACATGTTTATCTTAATTTGCTATTTACGTAAATATTTTCTGTTGGCGTAAATTAATAGTCAATTATGAAAATCTGCCATAATACGACAAGAAAATTGTATTTTGTAACTTAGGCAACTTTTTTTCCATATACATATTGCTGAGTTGTAGGCGTTTTTATTTACTATATTATTCAATTTTACAGCTTATATCCATATATAATTATTATTCTGATTTCCTTATACTATAATTAAATTAATAATTAACATTAGTACCAAAAAATAATAATAATAAACATCATAAGATATTGTTTTATTGCCAATTACATACGCTAATAATATAAGTGTGTATGTATATTATTGGAATACATAAAATCGCATTTATAATAGAGAAAAACTTGAGTATATAATTACAATTTTTTAAATAATTCCTCTTGCTTTAAAACATATTTCCAGTTGTATAAAATTGGACAATTGGAAGCTCTGGTATAGATAGTATTCTGCATCCTGAAATACGAATGTTACCACCTTAAAATAATGATAAAATATTAAGCTCGAGCCCCTGCGCTGTCGCACCGGTTGACCCAATTCTTGCAAGTTCTGGGGAATACATTCATAACCACATATTGCTGTCTAAATATATGATGTCATCATAAAAGTAAATAATTTGTGATGATAACGCATCAGTATCAAACTTTTAGCACTATTTTCATTCCGCTCCGGTCTCCCCTACTATTCCCACTCTTTTAACATTTAACATAATTTGTAGATTGAAATCACATTTATATTAAATATTTATATATATATATATATATATATATATATATATATATATATATATATATATATATATATATATGTATAAAAATAATTTCCCAAATTGCTATACGAATTTTATTTTAGTACAATATATAATGTCAAATGTGTAAGTTATAAAATATATTCCATAATTTATTTTTTACTTAATAACTAAAAATTACAATACTAATTATTATAGGTAAGCTATTTATTTTGAAATACATCTTTAAATAAATTATCTACCACCCCATTTACAAAAAAAAAACAGTATATTTTATAAATTAAAATATGTTTTAGAAACTTTTTGTTTTTACTTTTAATTTTAATATAAGTTATGTTTCTCTAAGAATGTTCTTAAAATGTGTATATAACTAATATTAAAATAACTGTAAGTAATAATTGATTCAACACTTCTCCGCTAAAATGTTTTAGTAACTCAATATACATACTATAGGGAATTGCATTAAAAAAAAACAAATGGTCGTTTGTGATTGGTCCAATATGGTCAAGGTTACATTTCCTAGGTTTTAGTTAGTATTTTTAACGCATGATAGCGCTATATAGTTTAAAAATATGTTTTATGAGATTATAGCCTTCTTCATATAACCTTACGAGTGCAAGAAAAAATAAATATTAACTTTGATAACCCAATCATAAATAACGCAAACGCTGATAGTCTTCTTTAAAATGAATTACATGTAACTGTCAACGCGGTATTTGATAGAGCAGAAAAATAAGACCTCAAGTCTAATTAATAAATGTTTTTTCTTCTTTAATTAGCGTTTAATCATCACAAGTGCGTCAAAACAATTATTTGGCCAGCTGTAAAAGTTATTATCATCATTTTTAAACTGTACAGGTGTTTCAATAAGCAATAATTACTTGCTATCACTATCAGTATTGATTGAGTTTTTGTTGAGTGATATTGTGCCAATAACGTAGTGTAGTACATACAATGTCGAAACCAATTTTTGAACAATATTTAAGGATGGATTCTGTTACTAGTCGAAGCAGTCCTGACGATGAAGATGTTGATGAATTAACTGAGGAAGAAAATGAAATGCAATATTCGGATAATGATGTGGAGTATGGTTTTTATGAAGAAGGGTAATATTATTTTGAATTTGTTTTGTTTTTTAAGACCGTTTATGTACTCAAGACAAATAACTTAACAGTTAAACAAAGGATTATTTTGTTAAATTAAAATATATATATATATATATATATATATATATATATATATATATATATATATAATATATATATATATAAATATTATCTGTAATAATCTTTAGTGACAATCAATGATTAAGATTGTAAATCAATAGAGGTCAAACACGATCACAAAACAACAAAATACTATCTTAAATTGATAAATACAACTATTTTAAAACAATGTAATTATCTGATGTTACTAAAATACATGCATTCTACAATTAACCACGAAAATATTCACAATTCACTTGTCAACTGGTACATGAAATATTTTCAGAGTCAACAAACTTTTCCTAGGGTTATTATTATCTCTAATACGAATCTTGCACACATATATATGACTTATATTTAGTTTCTCTTGCTCTGCAACTGTTAGCAACCTGCTAAATGCATTATACATCCGTATATCTAGTGGATAGATCTGGGTATAATTTAAACCTGGTGCTAAAAATACCCGTGATGCTTCAATAAAAAATTAATTACACTAAACAATATCTGAGAAAAAGATGAACTAATTGTTGAATTAGTTCTAACTTTTTAAAAATATTCGACACAAAATATATTTTATTAAAAATCGCAATAAAATAATAATTCGCGCCAAAGTCATATTTTTTTAAATGAACAATAAATTTCTTTGCTGCAATCGAGTGTTAGTATAATATTTTAGGGTCTACGTTAAATATATTAAATAACATTGCAATTTAGGGAATAAGAGTGTAATACATTTATTTAATTACAAACTTTGTATAAACAAAGCACTTTGAGGGCAAACGTAGAACAGCAAAGGATGTGTCAGTGGCACGTATCGTGCTGATGATTCTTTGTATTGAACAGGAATTATGAATGTGTTTTTGTTATTTGCAGAGGTGCCCTGAAGCAACTTTCGAGCTCTGCGCCAATCATGACGGCTCAAGCGCGCAGTCCCGAACCACCTAGCCCTAAAGGAGTCAAAGGGGAAAAAATGCCTGCGGGCTCATCGAAAGCGAGACAAAAAAAATTCCATAGACACTTTCAACAAGTAGATGACGAAGAACGAGTTCTTAATTGTAAGTTTCTTAACAATTTTAACTACTCCTCTTTGCACTTTTACACACCCTGATTAAATCAAAATGTATTAGTGATTACTACTAAATTATAAAGTTCGGTTTATTATTTTAGTTTGGTGTATTTTCTTATATTTAATTTGGGTTAAAAATGAATTTTCCATGTTTTCATTTTGTTTATTATAGATAAAGTATAGCTTAATTATTATTTAATCGCCAATTCGATTTCTTATCAACAAATTTACATCAATTTTTCTTTTTATAGATTATTCCTGTGCCCTTGTCGGTGATATTCTTCTGCAAGGTCACTTATATATAACAAAAAATTATTTTGCATTTTATTCCAATGTTTTTGGATACGTCACAAAAGTAAGTAAACCATTTCCGAATTTACTATAGTCAATTAGAAAATAGATTTCCTACAGTACCTATATATATATAAATAATAAGCTATATCACTGTATAAAGTATACTTATATATAAATACGTAAATCAAAATAATTCTTATTTTATGCCAAAACCAACAGTTGAGGTATTTAATTGTGACAGGAATATTTGAAATATTCCATTCCTTATTCCTGGAAATAAAATCTAATATTAATCATCATTTGCTTCATAGTGGAAATTACAATTACAAATATTGAAAAAGCACATAAAGGTGACTTTCTTAACCATTAGTTCACAACATAATATATATATATATATATATATATATATATATATATATATATATATATATATATATATATATATATATATATATATATATAAATAAGTTCAAATTCCATAAGAGATCTCATACTTTAAAATTAATTACTAACGTAGTTTATTGACCGAGATATGAACTTATATCCTGATTCCCTAACCAACAACTTTCGACTTCAGGTACTTTTTATGTTGACCTTACCAAAAATTAGTACCATGAAATAAATTTACCGGTCATGGTCATTTTACCATATCACTATTTATATCATAATATATATAAACACGAATTATTGTAAATTACCCTAATTTGCTTGAGTAGTAATTATATTTGAAACATTTTGTACAAAAAAATATCAAAATTACTGTTTTTATCTTGCTCATATAATGGACTCATTCCGTGAAATAAATTTGCAAATATAAATAATACGAAATAATGATATTTTAAACATTTACATTTAGAATATATAAAAAATAAAACAATAAATATAAATAATGTCTTTCTCCTTCAAATTAATTGTTTGTTCAGTAATCCTGTTTCTACTAGATATTATTCTCATTTGTTTGTTATCTCAGTTTCAATGTTGAATACATATTGTTTTGCATTTAAAAAAACAACGTAATTACTTATATCCGTTAATTATCTGATTGCAGCTTCTGATACCAATAGCTACAGTACTAAAAATTAGCAAGGAGAAAACAGCTCGAATTATCCCAAATGCTGTAGGTGTCGCCACAATTGAAGACAAACACGTCTTCGGCAGCTTATTATCAAGAGATTCAACTTACAAACTAATGACGATGGTCTTGAAAGCTGCTAATTCGGTGGAGCCAGTTGAAACCTTACCTGTTCCTAAAGTAAGAAATATTCATTTATTTTCCAGTTTTCGTACTTGTTAAACAAGATCTAACTATGCCAGAAAAATAAATTTGTGTGAGAACAAAGAAGATAAATAGTGTTATTTTTATTATAATTCAAAACTACCTAAATCTTCCATTCAAGAGAATGTTTATTCATCTCTTGTAATATCTTTAAAATTTGATAAATTTGTATTTACCCGTATATATATATATATATATATATATATATATATATATATATATATATATATATATATATATATATAACTAGAGTATAATTAAATAATAATTATAGGATATTCGACCTGGAGAATTAGATGCGTCTGAATTTAGTGGCGAAGATGAAACAAGTTCGCAAAGTGGAACAGAATCACCGACTATTCGATCTGTGCAGCGATCAGGAATCATACCAACTATAACGAAAATGTCACCAGAAAGTGAGTATTTAAGAATATTTACTGGCTTAAAGGGGGCATAGAAAGCTGTTTATTAATTCCATTTAAAATGTTAGCGACAATATTATAATTATAATTAAAAATAGTTTTGTATGCCTCTAAACTCTAATGATTTAATTGTATACAAAATACCCCTAACTTACTCTTATAAGTAGGTTCTTTCTCTTTCTGTATTAAAGAATCTCTAAAAGATGGCGCAATAAAATTACCATTAAAAACAACGTTGCCAAGCCTAATGAAAGAAAGCCCAGTAAAGATGCCATTGCCGAACTTAGCCAAGTACAACGTGTTTCTGCTGGTCAGCACGTTACTGTTGTTATTGTTATTCACATCGGCGGGCATATTGTTATATCGAATCAGCAGAATACAAACGAAATACTCGATAGGTTTACAGGTAAGACATTCATGTGATCTGAAGCTCTGAACAATATCATTTCAAACAGTTGGCGAACTTAAATTTTTTGAAATGATATGCAGGATTCTTTAGTGGCGCCCACAAATGAAATTTACAATGAAATCCTTCATTGGCAGAGCCAACTTCACTCAAAATCAGCGGGAGCTGTTCACAATTTTCTCGATACGAACTTGGATCAGATAGCAAAAGTAAGTTTTTGTTTCCGTAGTCTAAAATTATGAAACATGATATTTAAGAGTGTTATTACATCTTGACTCGCTGATTAGTTTTCTACAACGATTGGCCAACCGGAAGTAGTATTTAACTCGAAACTACTTTTGTTAAGAAAAGTTGGCTATATCAGAAATGTTTATTTTTGTTTCAGGTCCGAAAGTCACTAGAAGCATTGTCAACGCTTTTGATGCCAAATCATCCATCTGGTTCACAAGCGCAGGCGCCGGAACACCGGTCTGAAGTACCACCGGAAACGAATACCAAAATGCAACATGTCGATGGTGCCACGTTGCCAGATGGAACCGCCAGTTAGCACAATTAACATTTAGTAAGATGCCAAAATTAATTAATACATTAAAATTAATTTAAATAATATATTATTAATTAATTAATGAAAACAAAACAACTGATTAACAGTTCTATGAAAGACTTGCCCAAAATGTCGTGATAAATATTTTGATGATGTTATTTAATAGTTAGTTCCAACCAGTGATGAAATCCTGTTTAAAAAATTGTTTTTGTTTTTGTTCGGGGAATGCACAACTTAGTAGGGCCACATTTAACTGAAATTTAGTTAGGACCAATTTGAGATGTTTTTGCTTAGTCATTTCGGAATTACCATCATTTTGCGTTTTACTCTCAGAACAATTGAGTCGCCACATGTTCAGACGCGTCAAATACCCCCTAAGTTGTGCAAGTAGCTCGTTAGTTACGTTTTGTAGTACCTAATGCATGAGATTTGATTTCACAGATAAGGAAATACACTCTAATAATTTCGTTTTGCACTGTTTACGTTTTTGTCGTAGTATTTCTCAAGAATATTGCCAAAGAAAGTATTTTAAATATTGCTGAAATTCACTCAATCAATAAGAGATAAAATACCGTAGTTTAAAATAGAAATGAGCATAATATATTTCATTTTTTACAATTTATATAAGAAATATACGTAGTTATATTGAAGGCAGTTTTAGTTTAGATCATTTTTATTTGGAATTAGATTATTTATACATATTTTTTAAATATATTATTAGAATGATTTTGAAGCTATCTGTTATCAAATTAATAATGGGAGGTTTCACTTTTTAGTATGACAGTTAGATTGTTTATAACGTTTTTGTTTAAACGACACATATTTGAAATAAATCTCAAACTTGATAAATATCAGAAGTGGGATGAACCCTTTCTATAATCCCAGACGTGATTTAAAATCTTTGAAACGGGGTAATGCATATGCATTTTAAAAACACTTCAGTGGCAACAATGTTTTTATAAATTATATGACATGTATATACAATATACAATGAATCATTTGTGATTCAACGACAGTGAATGAAATTAGTATACAAATATATGTCCCCAAAAAAGCGCTCATACATTTCATTCTATTGTGCACATTTCTGTAAAGAAATAAACTCGTGAATATTTTGTTTATTAAGTACAAGATTCTAGATATTTTCAAATATATCCGTGAATTTTTAATTCAGCTAGTTGAATTCTTAGAAATATTACAAAAAATTCCTTAAGGTATAATAAACATTTTTGGCTTGATTAGTACTTATATAACTAAAGGAAATGAAACGAAATATTGCAAAGTCGAATTAGCTAAATCTAATACCTCCAAATATATAAAACCCCATAAGATCTATTTTCTCAAAATATCGCATTTACAACAAAAAAATGTGTTCGTAAACTTATTATATTTAGCTAATTTATTTTGTATATTTGCAAAATGAAGTCAAGATTACAATGGAATAACAAATATCACATACAGAATTTTAAACGACACAATAAAATCACATCTAAATATATATTTTCGATAAATAAAATGAAATATATTTTGAATAACTTATATCAAAAGGTGCAGGGTCCCTGTTTAAAAATACACGAAACAAATTGAAATTATGTTTGCATCAAAAATATATTTTATATCATACTGTAAATTCTACAATACGAAACGCAATGTCCAAATTCGAAATTACAATCTGATGAAAAAATTCTAAACTATATTGTAAATAACGAAAAAAGTGGTTCCTTAAAAGGAAAATTACTTTCGAATCTAAGTGTGATATTGCATGTTATTCCCTTGTAGTCTAAATATTTTTAAACTTAGAAATATTGAAGAATTAACCAAAATTAAAAAATAAAACAATATTTTTATATATTGTTTACTACATATAAAATCATTGCCTAATTCTTCAATATGTACTAATATGATCATGTGTTCATTTTCATTTTAAATAACATGTTGAACGCCGTTTAATATGAATATGAACTACCCCCAAACCATTTGTCAAATAACCATAAAACGAAGTAGGTCTACCTGTTAACTATTTAAATTAATTTTAATATAATTTTAGTTCGTTCTCGTACTTTATATTGTGATAGCAGAAAAGGGTTAATTTTTCGTAAAATTGAAGGAATGATGCGCAGAGACGTGAAGGATTATTATTTTGATTAATATTGTTATAGAATGTTTGGTAGACAGATGTGGGAATTGTACAAATTATTTATATGTTAAACATTTATAATTTTAATTTTAAATTAAATTGTGTATATGTTATAAATGTCATGCATAGAATGGGGTACTACTAGTACTTCATTTTATTGACCACGTTTGAACGTTTTTATTACTTAAAATAATATGAGCTGGGTTTGGTTGCATTTTATGTGTTACATTTGTTGTTTAGTTAATAATATTTTGTGTGCTGTTAAAAATTACCTATCTAGAAAGACCTGTGATACCAATGTTTTCTTTTTATGTTTTTCAATAACTTATCATAGATTGTTGTACAGAAATATATCAAGAAATAAAAAAAAATCATTAATTAATTGAATTATATTTGGCTTTACTTACAAATATATAAATTGAATTCTGTTAAATTCTAAAATAATTTAAAATACATTCCATTTAAATATTAATCAAAATGACTAAATATATCGAAAAATCTTTATGCTGAACTTGTGATTTTTTGAAGATTTATAGATTCTCTTTATAAACTCGTTCCGTAACGTTACCTAACTTTAAGTAATTACGACCATAGTTACACGAAAAATGTGTGTTTAAAATCAGTTAATACACAATTTTAATGAGTTTTATAACAAGTTTCGAGCAGTTCAGAATGCTTTTATATATTTGTATATGTATATGAATATTCAAGGGTCAGTAGTGAAGCATCTATCAGATAGTGTATTGTGTGAGTGTTAATAATAACGTTAAAAATAGTAATTTAAACAAAAATACTGCTTTTGCAATAACTAGAAGTACAAACATATTTATTTAAATGTGTTGAACAACTATTTTCGCGATAATGTTTATCAAAATTTGTTTAGTTTGTGTAAAATATTAAAATTTCTTATAACTTGTATTTCATATATTAATTTTATTTCAAAGATCGTAAGTCAATTTTTATAATATTGAACTGAATATAAATATATAAACAAATGCATTTTATAAGTATGCTTCTATTTAAATACTTCATATTAAATGCGTAAGTAAATTCGTGTTTTGATTAACAATTGTTGAATACAGCATAATATTTTAGCTTGTAAATAATTTCGAAGGATAAAGTTATTAAATTAATTTTCATAAATCTTAAATAAAATTTATTATACCAAAGCGAGCTTGGTATATTTTTAGAAACGTTTGATCGCGTGATTAATACAATTATTATAAATAATTCAAGTTCAAGAATGGAAAATGAATAAGAAATATTTAGATAACAAACTAGTAATGTGACTAATGAAAAACCAGTTTTTTTTTTTAATTACTTCGAATAGCTTTTTTAAACTCTGATATTATTTGTTAATAAAACATACGTGAAACTATTCCAAGGTTATACATTTAAATAAATTATTGTAGTTATAAATATTTCGTGTATGTGTGTGTGTGAAAAAAACTATTACTAGAAGAAATCATGGTCTTGGAGCAACAATGGTAAGTCATTTTATTATTACAATTGTTTATTACTTATAATTTACATTGATTATACAATCTATTTGAATATAAAACAAAATTATATTTGCATTGGAAAACAGCATGCAATGTTTACTTTTTAACACAATGAAGCTTCATTACAGATTATTCATTAAAACGTCAATTATTTATTATTGTTATCGCACGTATTTATGATTCTGCAGAATTTAAATAATAATAATATATTTTCCTTACATTTACATCAATAGAGTTAATTGCCATTCTCAAAATGCACATATAAGATTTAAATGATTTGGTACATCCAAAACCCTTTTACTCGAAAATAGTATTAGTAATACAAAAACTATAATTAAATAATATAAAACTATGGATTTAGCCTAAATTTAAAGTCGAATTATCAAATGGCAATCTTCCGGTGGTGCCCAAAAAAATCGGTTCGGTCACAAACTTAATTTTACTCGCAGGTTTAAAATGCTCAAACACAATAAGCTCATTCTCCCCTATCTTAAGTAACGGTGCCGGAAGATAAAGTGACATTTGAGGACCTATAATTGCATGTCGTCCCAAAACAAAACCATTTATAATAACGAATCCTTTGGTCCACTGCGTCATGTCCAGATAAGTATCGTGAAGGTCACTAACCATGAACTTCGCTCGATACAGAGCCGGGCTTGTGTTAGATTTCACTGGTTTCCAGTTGACCAAACCTTTAGTCCATTTCGTTTTAAATTCTAACGGAATCAACTCCCAATCACTCAATTCGATATTATTGAGTAAGACAGGACCTTGATATATTCCTTTAAACTGTCTAAATTGTGTTAAACTTCCAAAATTATTACGCCCCCAATTTTCTACGACCAGTTCCAAAGTTGCATTCGATACAGATTGGTCTCCTAGATTCAATGTTGAATCTTTCAAACGCCAGTATCCAAATCCGTTCAAATCTGATTTTTTGCTTAATGGTTTTGACTTTAGGACACCATTTATTATCACCATAACGGTATCACATACTCGACCAGATATTTTTAATATAGAATTTGCTGGAATATTCAAATTTGTCTTTTTGTAAACTATATATCCGTAACTTTGACCAGAATTGTTATTTATGGGTAAAATTTCCATTGGATATAATTTTTTACTCTTGATTTTATGGGGTACTTGGTTTTCAATATCTGCTAATGTCAACTGTTCTGTGATTGTTATTTCAGGGTATGAATATCTTGATAATAAATGAGGAGGAATTGGCAATCTTGTAATAACTTTATTATGTTTCCTAATCAATTCTCGGAGTCTAACATATTTATCCGTATAATCTCCAGCTTCAGTTAGAGGTGCATCATAATCATAACTTGTTGTATCAGGTTGGTACCCTTTGTTATCAGTGCTACCATCTCCTATATTTGCACCGTTTAAGAACCCCCAATTAGTTCCTCCTAAGAACATATACATATTTACCGAAGCTGGGAATTCCAGTATTCGTTTCAAGACATCTTCGAATGAACTTGCTGATCGAGTATGATGCATTTCTGACCAATGGTCGAACCATCCCGTCCAGAACTCCATTGCCATGACTGGTTTATTGGGTTGTACTTTCAGTAACGCTTTGAATTCATTTTCTGGATCTGATTGGAAATTTGCGGTTTGTAACGCTCCTGGAACTGCTCCAGCATCTCCGTGTCCAAGTGGTGAATCAGATGTAACTAACAACTCCACGATTCCATTTTTGATCAACAAATCTTTTAAAGCTAGTAAATAGACTTTGTCAACCGGATTCTTTCCCACTTGTGTACTCCCGTACTCATTTTCAATTTGGACCGCAACGATTGGTCCTCTTTTCGTAAATTGGAGCATCGCCAGTATTGGTATCAATACATTAAAATATCTGGTGACATGTTTCATGAATTTCTCATCTGAAGTCCGAACTTTGATTTGATTTTCTCGTAATAACCAACTCGGAAGGCCACCGAATTCCCATTCGGAACAAATGAACGGTCCTGGTCTGACTATAGCTAGTAAATCTTCTTCTTTGGCTAGCTTTAAGAAGTGTTCCAAATCCAGAAAGTCTTGCATATCCGTTCCGCTGTGTCCCCACTCGAATGTGTTAGGTTCCGGTTCGTGTAAATTCCATGGTACATACGTTTCGACAGTGTTCAAACCTGCTGCTCGCATTTTTTTCAAACGGTCTCGCCAGTAAGGTTTCGGTACGCGAAAATAATGCATAGCGCCACTATAGAGAGTGATGTTCTTCTCGTTTAAGGTGAAGTAGGGTTTATCAGTTGATAAACCCGTAGATATACCACCGGTTGTATAATATTCGTATAGCGTAGGCGCATTCTCAAACGTTATAACACTCATTTTAGATAAACTGTTCACTACCACTGTTGTTTGAGCACTGCTTTGTTCTTGTTGATCTTCCAACTGAGTTTTCTTATCGTTCAGGTCCATTTTGAAGTCACTACACCGTGCGATTGTATCACTTCGTCTGTATTCGGTTATTGTATTTATAAACGTAAAGTTTCCGTATTATTCTAGTTAATATATTCACTATACACAAACGTATTCATATGTGAACTGACTTGAAATAACTATTTTTATGTCATACAAAGACAATGGAACTGGTTTGCCTACTCGTTTAGATAATGATGCACCAAATGGTCCGTACTGGGATTTTTTATTTAATAATATATTTTACAAAATATCTTATTGTATAATTACAAATTATCATTGATAAAAAATAGATTAAATAATAATTTATTTCTCGTTATATTCTTTCCAAGGACTCAAATCCAGCGAAGGGATATTTTCGCATTTTTCTCTTTTATTACTAAAAATATATTTTACATTATTTTAAAATTCTATTAATTGTTCACACCCATACTTTCTTGTTCTAAATTTGGATATATTCTGGTAAAATTCATAAACGAATAAAATTATTTATATATTTGAGTAAAAAGGAACAAAAAAGTATAGGGACGTAAATGATTTGATGTAATACCTCTCTGATTCCATTTCAAAAGCGCGTTTTTGAATAATTTTTATATGGTTCCCATTTTCGCAAATTAGCCTTGCAATTGTGATTTTTTGGATTTGCTTCAATTGCTCTAAAACAAAATTGATTTAATTTATAATAAAACTGCATTCGTTTGCTTTTATAATAAAGAACCTGCAGTAAATGGGTAAATTTGTTGCTTATTCGTGTAGAACAATCTGTCACCTATCATAAATCGATAGAATTGTTCTTGTAAAATGAATAAAATAACTGGTCCGAATTGTGTTTCTTTAACATGTTTTTCCATCATGGCTCCTACTATAAGGTCTATGTCGTCTACATGGGCATAGCATTGTTGCAGTCTATCTACTTTCTTCATAAAATAATAATTTACATATAATTTAATATTTTTAACTATGATGCTTATTTTAGCTTTCGTTACTTGAGATTCTGTGTTAAAACTAGTCGTTTATTTGTATTAAATCATTTTATTTCTAAGTTTGATTTGATGCGTCGTCCATTGTATATATTTTTTTTAAATGTAAGCATGTCACTAACTAAATAAGACCACTAGCAATGGTGAAAATTATTCGCTTCCTAGTGTGTTTTTAGAATCCAATATCACATTTATTTAATATTTTTAAAACAACTTACAGTTTTGCCTATACTAGGAATTAATTCATCAAAACAAGTAACTTTTTTGAGTCCGCAGATTTTTCGAAATGTATTATACCCAGGAATTCCATGATCTCGGCCTCTTTGAATATCCAATGCCATTAGATCCAAACCAAAATTTGATTTAAATTTAAACAATTTATTAGTTATCTGAAATTGCAAATAATAGTATTTAACTTATTATATAGTTTTTGCCATCCAATTTGTTATACCTCTGGTGTAACGCAAGAGTCCATTTTCATCATAGGAGAACACGAAAAACTATTCAATATTTGGTCATATTTATTTGTAGCAAACACAGGTCTAAGTAAACAATCACTGAAACTGTCTTGAGATATTACCGAACAAGTATCAGAATAAGTTCTAGAATAAAATTGATTAAAATGCACAAATGAGAGACTTTTTTTTAAATGAATGCTTTGATATTTACGTGACATTAGTTGATATTGTAGAATGGCAACATCGAAATGCAATATTCATACTATTTAAACAAGCAGCGTTCACATTTTCATCATAGTTGCTTGTAAAATTATCTTCATCACAATCTGAGAATAATGACTCTATAAAAGATTTTCCTGAAAATTCATAAAATATAAGTAAACATGAATATATATATATATATATATATATATATATATATATATATATATATATAATATATATATATATATATATATATATGTATATTTTTATATATATATATATATATATATATATATATATATATATATATATATATATATATAAATAATATTGGCTGAGTTTGCATTAATTTCTGGAACCTGAAAATAGATTACGATTCGTGACGTCACACTACAACTAGATACTGTGATAATTACATATCGTAATTTATGTTCAGCTTGAAGTGTTCTATCAATACTGAACTTAACAATAGTATAAAATATTGCTAGATTTAAATTGTTTTAAAAAAAGTTGCAAATATTATTTGGACGATAACACATTTTTGTATTCTGGAATAAATATAAAATATGTCTTACCTAAAACTAAAGGTAAATACTCCCGATATAAAATATGCTGGTATATCGCTATCACTATTCTACGAGTTTCCTGAAATAATCTTTCGTCATCCCAATGAGGGTTTATTATTTTTAAATTGTCAGCAATGCGATTGTGTTCTCTCATAAATACAATTTGCATGGTTACTAAATGAGGATTTTGATTCACTCTTGGATCTCCTATTCAAAACCAAACTAAACTTTAAAAAACAAATTTTTACGTATAGTTCCGAAAAAATTGATTCACAAACATAAACATTTTTAAATCAAAAAAATATATAATATAATTATAAAAAATCGTAATATTTTAAAATATGTTTGTCTATTCTTTACCTGCCATATAACAAAATTCAGATGTTGTTCTAGCATCACAAAAAGATGAATTTGTTAACGGTAAAGTTGATCCACATTCCTGTAAGCTGTTTAATAACTTTCCGTCAACAAAAGACCTCAGGAGATCAGCTCGTTCTTTGGTAAATCCATACACAAAATTGCAATCCATGTAACTTGTGACGCCGTTAATCTAATTGAAAAATTCTGTTTGTTATTTATGCTTAACTCAAATAATTATCCGATTTAGAAACGACATATTCATGTATTGAAGTAAATAATCTTATCAAATTCATTTAAAACGCGTATGGATTCAAAAATCTATATGAATTCTGAAAATTACTAATCTTATATCTGAAATTGAAAAGCATTTACCTACAGTTACAAATATATAGTGCTATTCTGTGTTCTATTTTGTATTTACCTATAGCCTTATAGAGTTATAGAATTCTTTAATTCTTGGGAAAACCAAACATTAATTAATTTTGTTTTAAATTACGACAAGTAAACCAATAAAAATAATATTACCTGTTCTGCTGGCCCTAATAAACAATTATCTTTAAGTCCAGTCACAGAACGGACAAATTGCATACATCGTTGTCCATATTGACTGAAAAATGGATCATTTGCCCCTATTTTAATCGGAAAACAAGATTTATGTTTTAAATATTGAGGAACTTCACATGAACCGTCATCAGAACAACACATTATTGGACCATTATCTAATAACAAAATTAATACACTATCGTCTTTTTAAAGTTATTTTATACTAAAAGTCATACAAAGATAAAATAAAATCTTCAAATCAATAAATTATTACCAACATTATCATTTATAGTCATTGTACAATCATGAGCGATCAATTGCGACATTTCTCCGGTTAAAAGTGTTAATTGACTGTCTGGTTTAACGCAAGTTAAGAACGCTTTCAAACTAATTTCGCGGGCACTTGGTAGATTGCCTCCCAATACAGATATTGCGGGTTTGTGTATACCTAAATACATATTCAAGTTAAAGAAGCATTATTCAATTTTTTAAACACATTAATTGTTTGCCAAAATACGTTATCCTTACCATCGCAATATTTAGGAGATACCATCCTTGAATAAACAGAATAAGTCATACCCCAAGTGGGGTTTTTCAAATTATTACAAGATCCATCATAACTTCTATACTCAAATGTATTATTTAGTTTTGAACACCATTTTTTAAATGTGTTTATTGTGCAAATTCCATGTAAACTAAATTGTCTTTTATATAAAAGTTTCATAAATGTTTTTGGTGGATATTTATATCTATAATTTATAAAACATATTTAAGATATTCATTATTATCTGAAAGACTATTTATAGCTTTAAATATTGTTTAGATAACTTCCTAACAACTAAATTCTACTGGGTGTTACTAATACATTTAGAATCTTTTGAGAATATCAATTTTTACTCATCAGTTGTGAAATTAAAACTAAATATTGCGATTATCACCTTCGTTTATTGTTGTTGAATAATATTTCGAGTCCTTTTAACATAATTGACGAGCTGTGATAGATGTGTGATACTGTTTGTGGCAATGAACCCGAGTTGAAACGGAAATATCCGGTGCTATTCCTCCGTAGACGGATTCCTCGCTTTGGTAACCAGGCACCATGGTCAACGTCGGCTTTCGCGTACGATTGCCCGACCAACATGCATGACAGCACTTCATCGTCGTCTATACTTTCCAAACAATCGCCTTGCATATGTAAAAAAATATTTTATGAGCCATTAAACGATTCATTGTGTTGGTTGAGTAATTCACCAAAAATACAGATTTATATATAAATTGTATTAGTAAGTCTAACAGAAAATGAAATATATTAAGCTTGCCAAAACTTATTTTACGCTCATCATTCTAAATTATTTATGTTTTTGCTAAATAGCGTTTTATGTGTAAGTAGTAAATAATTTTAAGTATACATACATGCATCGCCACCAG
The DNA here is from genome assembly GCA_018344505.1 of Nebria ingens riversi. Classification (NCBI taxonomy): domain Eukaryota; kingdom Metazoa; phylum Arthropoda; class Insecta; order Coleoptera; family Carabidae; genus Nebria; species Nebria ingens. Next base: position 30,022 of record JADQWA010000575.1, on the reverse strand, counting down.
TTACGTATAATTTCGCATCGAATGGATTTTTACCAGAATAAGTATGTGAAATCACAATTGATTCACACAAAAGTAATGTTACTATCACGGTTAGATACTTCATTGTTAAATGCCAAAATTGATGTTATCAAAGCTATGGCCTTAATAAAATACAGTTTGTTTGCTATTATTATAACAATACTTCGAAATATATAAATATTTCAAACATATTGCAACATATTACATAATACATAAAATACTGTTGAGGATACATTAAATAACTTCTTAATACATTTACGTATACCTAATACTATTATGTATGTATGTATGTATGTATGTATGTATGTATGTATGTATATATGTATGTATGTATGTATGTATGTATGTATGTATGTATGTATGTATGTATGTATGTATGTATGTATGTATGTGTGTATGTGTGTATGTATGTATGTATGTATGTATGTATGTATGTATGTATGTATGTATATATGTATGTATGTGTGTGTGTATGTATGTAAGTATGTATTGATGTAAAATTGACAAAAAATGACTGCATCACTCTAACAACTATTTAAGAGGATTCTTTACGGGTCCTAGAATTAATGTATATATAAAACAATGACATTCGTTTGCTTTTCAAAAATGTGAACGTAATAACATTATTTTTTGTGAATAAAAAACCCATGGTAATTAAGAACTGAGTTGTTCTATAATATAACCTTTCGTAACGCTAAATTCCTTGAAGATAAATAAAATATAGATTAATTTTAAATAATATATTTCATAAAAGAGCATACAACAATATTAATATACAATATAACCTAAGATGCGAATGAATTTTAAAATTTTTATAATAATATACACAAATCATAGCACTCAAATAATGAGATATGGGTAGAAAATGATGACTGCCAACCTAAATATAAATACGTTATTAAATTCATAACAATCTACTTAGCGATAATGATTTAATATAATAAATGTCCATGGTAGCTAGCGCCTTGGTTTCCTCCAACATCTCGCCATAACGATAAATCTACGACCGGCAAAGCTTCACATGGCACAACATTATTACTACAAAAGAAACATTCAATTATTATTATTTTGTGTATATTAATATTTAATAACAACAGTATGCAATAAGGAGCAAAATCTGGTGTCTATGCGGAGATAGCTTTAATAATTTTACTCTCTCATACGAAATGCAATCATGAAAAATTCAGTAACTATGTCATTTATTAAAGCATTTGCAAAAAAATAAAAAAAGTGTACTTACTGAGGAGAAATTCTTTCGAAACCTCTAGGTTGCATCGACTGAATATGGTGTCCATTATCACAGAACAGTCGCGAAATACTTGCTTTTCTAAGTTCATTTAATTGTTCTGCAATTTAATTTATATATAGTTACGTTTATAAATTTGTATTTATTGAATGTTATACCAATTGAGAAAGGAGTTCCATGGTGTCCATGCTCATACCAGAACCTATCCCCAACTCGGGTTCGGTAGAACTGTTCTGTTAAGATACACAGGAACGTTGGACCAGATAGTGTGCCTGGGACTAGTTTTTCCAAGAATCCACCAACTGTTAAATCTACATCGTCGGGTGATTCGTAAAGGCTTGCCAATTTCCGGACGTTCTGTAACATAATTTCTCAATAAGTATATGAGTATGTGTGTCTTTTTATTAGATACATACATCTGGTGATATTAAATCCAAGAAGTCATGGAAGCTATATGCTTTCCGTAATCCACAGAATTGTCTATAGGCATTATAAGAAGCAAGTCCATGGTCTCGGTTTCTTTGGATGTCAATTGCTCTTAAATCTTGACCAAAGTTACTATTGTTTCTAAACAGGAATTTCGTGATCTAAAACAAAACAAAAATACGTTTTTGATAAAACACCAAATTCAATTTAAGTTTGCTAATTTATGCAACAAAATAATAATAGAAAATTGATTTTCTTTCCGCATCACTTTCTCGAAAAATCTACACTAAATAAACAACGATTTAAAAACGCTTTGAATAGAAAATTTTAAACTCTTTCTGAAACTTAAATACAAACCTCGCTATCAAGGAACTGGTCAGACGCTAACTGAGGTTGAGTTCCCATTCCTCTGGTTAGTTCATCGAAATTGTCATCTTGTTCAAGTACTAACGGTCTATTGAACCAATCGCTCATTCGAATATTTCCGAAAGCATGTCGGTGTTCTGGTATAAGGCTAAATAAAAATATTTAAAATTATAAGCAAAGTTTTTCATTTTGGTACAAAATAAAACGTACTCCAAATGTCCGGCGATCAAAGAATGGAAGAATCTGAATGCAGCAGTTGCATGTTCGTTTAATACAGTTGGATCGACATTTTCATCGTAGTCATCAACGAAATTTTTGGTTTGGTATAAGATTTTATTTTGGATTGAGTTCCGTGAACCTAAACAATAAATTGTTGAAATAAAAACAAGAATTAAACAAATATATTGTCAACTTTTGATGATATGTGTGAGGCCTAAAAGAGAAAGAGCTCTTACCAATAAAAATAGGAAGCCATTCGTAATAAGAAATATGTTGATGTTCGCCAATACAAATTCTACGCGCTTCTTGGAAAATAGTTTCATCATTCCAGTGCGGGTTAATTTTTCCTAGTGCGTCCGCAACTCTGTTGTGTTCTCTTAAGAGGATGATTTGAAGAATGGTTAGTTGAGGATTTTGGTTAACTCTTAAATCACCAGCCAGATAACATGGTTCGTCATCAAGATCGACTGCGCAAGCCCCTGTTTTGTTGGTGTTGGTTGGTGGCCATTCTTTTCCCCGTCTTTGCTCAGTCCTCATTCTTCCTCCTTGGAATGTACGAAGTTGAGTATTTAATGCTTGATTGTTTCCGTAAACAATAGATAAGTCCAAGAAATGGTTTACTGCGGTCAACTAAAAATTGATAAAACATATAACATATCAAAATTCTACAGTAAATATGTATAATGAAATGTATTTAGTTGTTGAAATTGAAATAAAACAACTTTGATCCTTACAGACGAACATAAATCTGTAACTAGCTCCCTTGGTATAATTGGAAAAGACAAGCGGTGAACGTAATAAAAAGAATATATACCTGCTCTGCAGGTTGTTGTCCTCCAACGCAATTACGATCCCGATCAGTGATCGTTCGCACAAAGTTCATACAATTGACATTGAATTTCGAGTATAGAGGATCACCTCTTGGTGTGACAATAGGGAAGCAATGTTCTGGAATGTTTGCGTTTTGTAATAATTGTCCGTCGTTTGAACAACATTGAGTTTGATGTGGTTCTGAAATTTAACATATTATTAATTACACATACATACATATATCATATTCTCTATCGAATATAAATACAGCGAATCCAATATACTACTACTAAAGATTGCTACATCAAAGTTCCCGATAAAGATTGATTAATTGAAAATCGTCTTTGGCGAACAGATGTTTAGATAATCAAATATCATGAGAATTTTTTTATATATGGTAGCGATAAATAAAATTTTAAAACTTCGTTAATTATATTTTCAGAATGGTTCTTTCTATGTTCGTTGATATTAGATAAATAATTAAATTTTTATTGCGACAGCTTTAGCAAGTATTTCAATATTAGTATTTGCAATTTAATTATTAATACAAATGTTCTTATCGTTTAATTATTAAATAACAAAAATCATTTTCATTTATTTAAACATTATATACACATATATGATCTATATAGACGTACTTTTCCTAACTTGCATAATATAATTATTAAAATTAATTATATCACGTTTGACACAAATATAAATTAAAATTGTAATACCTACAGATTTTTAATTTACTGTGACTATACAATAATATGTAATAAACAATTATGATTTGAGTTATATTAAAACAAAATAATACGTTTATTATTATATTTTAAACAGAATTATTGTTGAACCATGTTTAAACTTTTATAAATTTTATTACGATTAACAATTTCATAGTCAACGTAATTTAATAATGCTATTAATAAATGTTTATATTATTATATAGAAAATATTTAACGATAATATTATAAATTATCATAAATAAGAATCGTATTTTACTTACTCGTTTGGGTACTTCCGGCAATCATACTCATATCATGAGTGATAATTTGGCCGTATTGCATCGCAGCCAAAGTCCAGACTGGATCTTGGATAGGCACATCCGGATACAGAGCAATACTGACTAAACGCGCTCCAGGTAATGGATTTCCTCGAGTAGATTCAGTTGGAGTACTTATACCTAATTGAAAAATATAATTTAATTAATTTGTAAAAGCCTAATAGAAAAAGATCGTTGTTTCCGAACAGTTTTGATTTCGGACTGGTACGTTTAACTAAAATATCCTGAATCTAAGAATATATAAGAAACCTACAAATAGAAACACGTAAATTTTGTAAGAGCATACAAATATATATTTCTTTGGAGTTAACTCGTTAATCAAAAAGTTATTTACGATCAAATACTTAAGCTCTACAGTACAAACATTAAACTAAAACATAATTGGGCTTACCATCTCCATATTTCGGTCCAAGTAATCTAGTATACGGTGTATTTGGTGTTCCTAACACGGGATTTCTCAAATTGTTACAAGTCCCATCATAAGAGCGATATCTGGTTTTTGGACATGATGCAGGTGGAGTTCCACATCCTTGTTGTCTAGGATCTGTCGGTAGTGGTGCGGGTTGGTTAGGGTAATTAAAATTCGTTCCTCCAAAATCGCTGGGACCAAAATTATAGTCATTATTTGGTCCTGGATAACTACCGAATGATTCCGATTGGTAAATGTCTGGGATGGTTGATTCAAAAAGACGACCATGGTCTCCGTTATTACCGAAACCTCCTGAAGAACCGTGGTATGAGTTGTATGAATGTGGGTTGGAGTAATCTATACTGTGTGCCCCTAATAGGCACGACAGCATCAAAATGACTCCGCAAAACATCGTAGATATTCTGGAAATAAAAATTAATATTTGTTTAAAGTCTCTATATTGGATTCAACAACGAAACAATTTTGGATTGCACTTTACAATTAAGATCTCTGCCGGTCGCTGATGTTAGAAGTGATTGGGGTTTGTTTTCAAATACAAATAAGTGTTATTCGTAAGAAGATACTTCATTGGATAATAAAAAGTAGTTAGATGATGAAGGATAAGACCATAAGAGTCATGAATTTGCGAAATTAACTAATAATATAAATTATTCGCTAAGTATATACTTTTTCTAAAAATATGCTTAGTAATGTTTGATATAGAATTTGGTAGTTCAGCTGTACATATGCTTATATGTCATCATACCAATACCAAATTTGCGCATCTGCGTTTTCTAAGTTATACTGTAGACAATTGTTGTAATTTCCATATGTATTTACACTTTAAAACTATATAGTAAAATTTCATTAAAACGAAAAGGATAATTTTAATCTCAGTGAAATTTCATCATGTTTATAAGTAACTTTATATTATAAGTCCTAAAAAATACTTCATTTATGTGCAATTGTGAGAAACTTGCATTTAAAAGATAAATCTACTTCTATGATGAGAAACTGTAAAAAAAATAGTGCATATACAGTTATGTTCTATTTGTATAGAATGAACTCCACTTGACTCGTTTCCGGTCAACTTTTGAGCTATAAGGAACATTGCAATAGGAGAAATTATAAAAATGATAAAAATATTTGTGAAGAAATGTCATTCGACCCGTCCAATTTATTATGTGATTTCTAAACAACACTTTACCCATACAAACTGTTACTTTTTCACTATTCATTCGGAGACAGTCCAAAGTGGAATTATATAAACTATACTTGTCACACGGTAATAAATTATTTTCTTCTAAATACTATGATTAACACGTCTTTGTAGGTAGTAATCCAATTAAGCATACTAAATGGTATTCAAACTAGTTCTTTTACTTGTTTTCTAAACGTTTTTATTGGTTAAATGTAAAAAAAAAAACATTTGGTTTTGCTTTCACCGGACATATCTTCAAAATGCATGTTTCTATAAATAAAATATTTTCTTGAATTAATGCACTGATAAAACTAGCTAGCCGGGTCCAGTTTTTTTCACGCAATCTCATTAATTAATAATGACTATCATAGTTAATGTATATATGTTTAACAAACACCACATGTTAATTAGAAAAAAATATATCGGTATTTGATTCGTGTTAATCATATTCCATCAAGCACACGTTGTATATTGCGTGCTGTAATTTCTGCTAACACTAATTGACATTTTTGCACGTTATAAATGATAATTACTGTATTTATCCAATTTTACATGCTGTACTGGCTCAGAGTGTTTTTTAATGCATTTATAGAAAAAACTTTACTAACAGCAACACATCGTCAAATATGATAAAAAATATTGTATTGCGTATTGCAGCCTTTTGGCTTGAGTGACAGTGGAACTACAATGATGTTGCCTTACGGGACTTATACTTAATAACCTTATGTATCAAATGTTTTTCTTATGTGGTCTAATCCAATTGCACATTTTCTGCACTCGAGTATTCATTTGTTTCATTTATATCATGACATGAGAATAATTTTTTTAGAATGAACAATTTGTTTATTTAATTTTATAATTTGTTATCCAAGTGTGTTCGTTATTAAAAAATAATTAACTTCACACAGTTATTACTGAATTAGCCATGTATAACCTATCATAGTTAATTCTAGTTGCAAATTGACATTTTTTTTTGTATGGTAATGCAAGACTAGTAAGTCGTTGCACTATATATTTTCTATCTAGATTTTACGCTTTACGTAGCAATAAAATGGGTAATAACTAGTCGTTTTGCGTTAATGTTCCATAAATATTTATGTACTGTATGGTATTGTCACCTTGGTTAAAACATTCACTTTCAATGAACTAGAATTATGCATGAAAATAACTAAGGCGTATGTAGGTAAGATATACATATGCAGTTACCTAAGACTCACACAGATGTTTATCCGACGTCTTAAAGTCTGATTAAAGTTCTGATTTGCTGCGTTAGGTTTTATTTAATAATATCATTTTTATTGTTTAATTAATTAATTGAATTATTACAAGATTGAATAAATTCGTAAACCATCAACATATTAAACTTTAGCACTGAAGCACTGCTGTTTGCATACATCTAGGCGTTGTATGAGATACCTAAATTATAATACGTTTTGTAACACATCACAATAACAACAACTTCTATAAGATTTTAACTGTTAATAGATAACAGATTAACAACAAATCAAATTAATTTGATTAATTATCTATTTAAGTTTTATAAATTGTTCATTATTGTGTTGTTTGTATTGCCACCTTGATTTCAGAAATAATAATGTTATGCGACTGCTAATAATATACCTCAACGTTTAGTTTAGAAATTCTCGCAATACGCTTGGAAATAAATCACTATAATTATATATATATATATATATATATATATATATATATATATATATATATATATATATATATAATCCTTATTAATATAAGCGTGAATATTATGGGAAGGTGCATATTGAACCACATGTGTGATGTTATATATTGAAATCCATTATTATTTTTTTAGTATTTTAATCATATAGCGTTTGTTGCAAAGGCACGCGCATAAATCCTATTGCATACGCTTATAGTTAACTCTCACCTAGAAATTTATTTTTATTTCGTTACAAAATCGAAAGCGCTTTTTGACTTTCATAAACAATTTTAAAGTATATATACCTAAAAAATATACTTCTCTATTGAATTGCAAATTAACATATTTACTCTGCAAACGTAAATGATTTAAATGATGAGAAATTCAACCACAAATTAAGAACAACAATTTTATAAACATGTAAATATATTTTATTTTCTCATATATTTTAGTTATTGTTTATTTAAGTTAACCTTGGTAAGACTAAAATATATTATGCTAAATAGTAATTGTGAAATTCTTCATATGACATTTATCTCAATGGTTTTCGCTATTATTTTTAACGATCGCTAACATTCACGATTTCGGATGTTTGTTTATTGAATTTAACACTTATCGTGAACAGCACACCTATTCCTAAAAGTTACTAAACAGATACCTCTTAAAATTATTTTTTTCGCGGATATTACTTACCAAATTATAGCATTGCAATTGATAGAGTTGTTTATTTAGATTAATTGTTATTAGTTATTGATTTATTTCAAAATATAATATAAATTTTATTATTTCAAAGATATTTTTCTATACAAATAATTACCGGAAAAAAATAGATTTCGTATTACACATGCGTACACAAGTAGAACGTACGACGAATATAAATCAGACGTTTTTTATAAATTATTAAAGAAAATTTTTGTCAACATATAATAAATTGTTTAATTAATTAATATATTTATTATTATTATTATATAACAATGACATTGACATAATGAATTACGCGTCAACTATTGTCATTTATAGATAATAAAATTACTTAACACTTTCGTTTTGTAGACTTTTTTGAAAGTATTAATCAAATTGTATTTACAGTTAATCTATTTTAATTAATAAACTATATTACAGTTAATTACCGTGGAGATTTTTATATTATAGTAATTGTTGTTATTTTTGCATACATTTAAATATTTTGCAACTTGCAAGCTTCTTCATAATTTATAATACACTGTAATAAAATAGTGTAATTTTATATATGTACTACATATATGTTTTTAATACATAATATTTCTATAAACACATACAAAATTGTATATTCTTTTTATTTATTTATATAATTATAATATAATTATAATTTTTTATGAATTTATCAGTTATCTCGTTTAAACTGACGCCTCCAAAGATAAATAAATGCTCAAACTATAAAGTGCGTAGTTCCAAAATAACTCGCAAAAACGACATTAATGACCTAATTCAGTTTAAGAAATATAGATGACTTTAATAACTCCATAAATATGTTACTTCTCACTTTCATTATGCTTCTTCATACTGATGAAGTATCCGATTATAGTTGCATTTTGACTTGAAGAAATGCAGTTCCTAATAGGAACTTCCTATGCGTTAAGGACTATAATTACTACTTTTAAGTATAGCAAAGTATCGTATGTTATTCAATTGATTACTTACTTAATTTTTGAAAGAGGCCTAACTATCGAGTTGGGCCTCACAAATTAATACAAACATAGATCTTACTAATTTACTTGTTATGCTAAAGTATAAGTAATTCTAAATTACTTATATTTTATTAGCTCAAAGAGCTTAAAACATTTTTATTTCATCACCTTGATTCGAAATATAACTTAGATGTTAGTCATTCATCACTCGCTCGTAAGACCAACATTTGTCGCTCTTCTTCTCTGAAGATACTAAAAGGATTAACACCAAAGTTGGTGTTCATAATCTATGGGTACACAACTCGTGCTATTCGTATTTTAAATTGACTAGAACTTTTATTTTCACACAGAAATTCGTCATGGCACACTTTAGGCATTGGCATAGCCAATGCCAAACAGCTTCACCAAGGCGAGATCTGAGACAATGCTTGATTTTTAAATGAAATTTTACTTAAGGTTATATGATATTATTCTCTTTTGCTTTTTGACCTCTATAGGCTCTATAACCTTTAAAGGAATATTCAATATCATATGTGTCGAAATATCTCGATCCGGATGGGACAATCTTTTTACAATTTGCAAATGTTTTTCAATGATAATTAAACAAATTATTCCCTAATTGCAACATTAAAAATCCTATTGTTACATTGTTTCAGCAAGGATCGTATCATTTACAATAGATATAGATTATATCTTATACAAACATTCTTAATGTTATAATATGTTATAACGTAATTGTTCATGTAAGAAATATATAAAAAAAATATTCAGACTATAAAAGTAAAAGTATTTAGTTATGTTTTACCTAACTAATTTTGTGTTGTCATGTTCATGACCGTTCGGATTACATTTCAAAACATGACCTTGATAAAAAATCATTCATGTTTCCAATAACTGCAAAACTATTTGTTGCATTTAGATTTCCTGATACTAATATTCCAAAAAAAATCTAATTGAGAGTAAACAACTTTATAATCAAAACATAATGAATAAAAAAGTATATGTATGTCTTTCAATTTTTAATAGCGTGTATGTATTTTTATTGCTGTTTTGAAAAGATATAAACTGAAAGAAAATTTATACAATTTGGCGTAAATTATGAATGTGATAGTCGTCGTAAAATCTATGTTGCAAATGTAATGCAGTTTAGGCGGGAGCGGGAATGAATGCTAAAGTTACAGATGAACTTGTTAATACCATGGGTACTTTCTCTGGTGAATATATGATGGCATAGTTGATGTTATGTAACCAGGGGAATGTTAATAGAATAACACAGGGTCTATATATTCTGCGATTAACTACTATACCGACTGAAGCGATCAACGTTGACACTGGGACATTTTGAAACTGAGACACAAATTACAAAAAGTAATAACTTTTTATACAATTATATTGCACATGTTCAAATGCTACATATAAAATTTAGTATCAAATCGCGTTTATAGCATTTAAGTGAATTAAGTTAATGTTTAGACATTTAGATAATATCTTATATTTCAACATCTAAAACAATTTTCAAACAGTTTTCACGCTTTGTGGTCTGACTAAGAATTGTTAAATGGTAACGTTACTAGCGAATATTTGTGAAAAATGACGAAATCGCTACAGAAACTGCTGAATAACTACATTTTTGGTTAATGCACATTTTAAATCTTGAGAAAGTAACTATTGTACAATAAACCATAAACTAATTTCTCAAAATTAACTCGAATAAATAAAAAATAATTAACCATATAGCGTGATTTCATGAATATAAAATTATTAATCAAATGCGATTTGTTAAAAAACAAACATTTTCAATTTTAATTTCTAAATAAAAAAATGTTTATAGCAATACTTTCACTGTAAGGGCTGCGAAGCTATTTTAATGCATGTGAAAATTTAAAGAAGTTATAAACACATTTAAAACTGCCATAAATAAAATTATTTTTAATATGTTAATAAAATAATTAAGCTGCCAAATTTTATTGATAGAGGAAATAAAACATTAAATTTAAAAGTCTAATCTTTATTGGTTGCGACACCGGAATTTACTATAGAAATTTATTAAACCATCTCTTTATATAACATGATTTAATTCACAAATAAATTAGCTATAATCAATCAATCGTTTTCAGTAATTTATTATAAATAATCAATTTGAATTTTATGGTTTATGCGAACATGTCGATGAAATTCTCACATATTTATATAATTATGTTTTTTTTTTACAAAATTTGGCAATTATTACAACATTTTACTTTTACTTATAAATACCAAAAAATGTTTTTTAAATTGTACAACAATGCTTAAAAACCCATGACACATATTTGGTTATAAAACTTACTCTACTAAAGCAGTTGTCATTACAATATTTTCCTTACGTAATCTACAAAAGGAAATATTGTCCAAAAAATATAAACAATTTTCGAACTTCCTGAGTTTTAATTAGAAACAATTCGGTGTATAAATTTGAAATATATATTTGAATAATAAACTACAAATCAATCTATATATTTTTCAGTGCAAATTTAAAAATATGGTTTAGAAAAATAGTAAAGTACAATTAGTTTATAATTGTATATACAATTGCGTTAACAAAAATGATTATTATTTTAAAACAAAAAGAATGATTTACTTATTACCGTTTATGAAATGTTGAAGGAGACAAATGATAATTGTATTAGGCTTCTAGGACAAGAAACTTATAAGGCCCCATAGCAATGATTTACTTATAAAAAATTGTGGACTCGATTATATAAATTGTTATTGATAAATTAAGGTAATGGCATTGCTCGTTGGCGATTTGCAATACAATTTTATAATGGACATAATTGACAGTTATTTGAGTGCAATGTGCACGATTTAGAGTAAAATTATAAACCAATTTTTTTCGCAACTTCTTTTCCATATTTAAACATCATTCTAATACCTTGACGTCATAAAAATATTAGTTTAACATAGCTTGTAATAAGTACGTATTATTAAAATTTGTTTTTATGTTAATAATGTATTGATTTTTAACCGAATCATGGTAAATGTATGACCTTATATACATTTTTTGTGTCAATATTTATTTATCTTTTAAAATTATAAGCGGTTATAGTGCTCTAGTTTGATTAAATTACACACATTATATATTTTTAGGATTTTTACAATAAAATAATGTCATTTGACAATTTTCATACTTATAAATGAGGTAGCAGACACATTTTAGTGTTTTTTGATTTCTAATAATTAAATTGTTGACCAGAAAGTAATACCTATTAATAAAATACGTTTATTGGTAATATAGATATAACCTTGATGTTAAATTGTTGTTTATTGAACTATATAAAGTATCAATTTTATATTCTTGATTAATAAATAAATAATTATAAACGTATGGTCATATGAGTAATACTTTTTATCCTAATTACTAAATTAGTTGCTAATTTTAATTAATAAAAAGTTATTTGGATTAATTATGTTGCCGCTGCATATTTATGAATAATTTTAAGTAATAGTACTTCCTTTCTATTTTTATATATATATATATATATATATATATATATATATATATATTTATATATATATATATATATATATATATATATATATATATATATATATATATATATATATATATATATATATATATATATATATATATATATATATATATATAGATATATATATATATATATATATATATATTATATATATATATATATATATATATATATATATATATATATATATATATATATATATATATATATAATATACTATATATATATAATATATATATATATATATATATATATATATATATATATATATATATAATATATATATAATATATAGTATATATCTATATATATATATATATATATATATATATATATATTATATATATATATATATATATATATATATATATATATATATATATATATATATATATATATATATATATATATATATATACATGTAAATATATAAATTACGTAATAATCTATTATTAAAAGTAGAATAGCTAAATAACTACTTGCGTATCAAATTAATTGAAAATAATAGAAATAATGTACATTTATTTATTAGAAGTGAGAAAAAAATTCATTAAATATATTTACAGGAAATGCTTTATGGGAAAATCTGTTTGACTATCAATTTTGCAAAAATTAAATATTTTTACGTAATATATATTTTAATTCCTAAAAAAATATATTATATGTTCAAGCATATTTGTATCATACATACATACATAACGTCATACTTATTCCTAGACACTATGAGAGAATATGCTCTGTTTACGCTTTTATTCTGAAATATTTTAGTTGTGTATTACGGACTTTTAAGTCGTGCAGGAAAGAGAAACGATGATAATATCGTTTAACGTAAGTTTATGTCTCAAACTTAGTTAACAATCTAACGTCTACATTACGTAGATTTACTTGTAGTAGTAAACCGTAAAAAATGTTGTTACTTCACATATGTATGTGTTAGTTGAAAATTTAAACTCAAGTACAGTCGTAAAATTGTTCTGGAATTAATTGTTTTATATAATTACACCTTTTTTCAACAGTGTTAATTTATCATAGAAATTTGTTTTAACGAAACTTAAAATCAATATTAATAACTACATATAATAATATAGATTGATGGTTATTAATAATTATATTAATAAACTGTCTAATTATATATAACTAATGATTTTTCTACATGGTCTGATGATTTATATAGTAACAACGCCTAATAGAAGAATCTCTGTTCTAATGTTAGGATGCAATGTGTTAGTAGTTTGGTATTATTGAAACAGTAGCATAGTTCTAGGTTATGTTTTGAAGGTTCGAGTTAGGTTTAATTAAGTTATTTTTTAAAATTACTTAAATAGTTTCTGTAGCTCCATGTATGAAAAAAAACAAGAAATGAAATGAAATAAAATAGAAAACGTATTCTACTTTAATGTAAAGCGAATTAATTATAATATTTTAATTAATTAAGCCTAGAATTTCTAACTATGCCGAACTTGATCTTAAAAATTAATCAATCCACTTTTAAAAATACATTAATTTGCGAACTTAAGACCTAGATCTCACACAATAATCGTATTGGTTAGAAAAACGGTTCGTATCAATAATTGTTTGTCATGATTTTGAAATTTAGAAAAGCAGAACTACATTTGTGGTTAATTAATTAAGAGCAGACAGAATCAGTTTCTTTTCAATTATTTTGACATCGATTTTGTCATTCATAAAAACATATAACTGAAATTCCAATAGTAATTAAAGCAGAATAGAAATTCAACAATGAGTGGGAAAGTTGTCTAATCTTACGCATGTCGCATGTATGTAAATTACTTTGATATACTTTCGTATTTAATAAAATGTAGGTATCTATATATAAATATAGATAAAAAGTGTACGCATATGTTTGTATAACTAATTTTGAATTGAACTAATTAATATAAACAAAATTGAATAAATCTAGTATGCAAATATTACCGAAATATATATATATATATATATATATATATATATATATATATATATATATATATATATATATATATATATATATATATATATATATATATATATATATATATATATATATATATATATATATATATATATATATATATATATATATATATATATATATATATATATATATATGTATATGTATATATATATATATATATATATATATATATATATATATATATATATATATATATATATATATATATATATATATATATATATATATATATATATATATATATATATATATATATATATATATATATATATATATATATATATATATATATATATATATATATCTATATATATATATATATACATATATATATTTCACCAAAGTCATTAAACTATTTTAAGCTATAAATGGTATATACATATTTAGTTGCTAATTGTAATTATTATAATATTTTAATCACGAATCACGTAAAATATGCTTTAGTATATTTATACGAGTTCTTAAAATTGCGTGTATATAAAATGATGGGTTTTCAGAAATTATTTCTAATTGCAGTAAAACTTCATAATTTTTAAAAGTGACTTTACTTTGAAAGTAATTTTATATCATATTGCGCCTGATTATTGTTCCACCTACATTTACTACTAATGCAAATCTACGTTGTTTTTGAAAATAAAATGTTTATAGAAAATTTAGTAGTTAAGGTCATTTTATGTAAAAATGAAGAAATAATATAAATAGAGATCGCCATTACGCCAATTGTTTTTATTGATATTTAATTGGGGTTCGATTTAAATATATGAATAAAAATTTCTAATATAAAATTTCTAACCTTTTTGCGGTTGTGGTAAGTTACCTACTTAAATATAATTGTGGGAAATTATATTGTATTATTTACACTTCATTGGATCTGCATTGTCACTTGCAATTTTCAAAATGCACTTTAACAATACTTACATACATTTCTGTTTTTTTATACATTTTCTGACTTCCAACAAACTGGCACGACTCCAAGGTTTTATTAATTAAGCACAACAAATTGATTTCTCATATTTTTTTATCTAAATGGAAAAAAATGTTTACAGGTTCCGGTGATCCAAATATATTTAGGCTTTTTCTATTTGTTATTTTTATATTAGTAACTTAAACCCTAATATGGTTTTGTCTACTTATATTATAAGACAAATAGCTCCCTAAATGTTTTCTAAATTGACGCTTTTAACGGTATTAATATCTCTAAAGGAAGCATTTCCGGAAATACACATTTTGCTCAAATTGGCCGTTTATAACGGTTGTAATATTTCTAAGACATACATTATTCTAACATGGATATTAAGTTTACTAATAAAAATTTAGTATAAGCGGAAGGCCGAGGCGGAAGACTCTCAAAAGGTTCGGAAATGGTAAAGAATTTTTATTTATAAAAGGTTACGAACCGCTGCCCAGGCCACACTGGTGTAGAAAATTCAATACGTGCATGATAGTTCTGTTATAAGCTGAGACAAAAAATGATTTAAATAGCGAATAATGTTTGTTTCTATTATATGATAGAGGTCAATACTCGTAGGATTTTGACATTGTATGCTTTGAAAAGGAAATACTAAATCGCTAGAATTTTGAATGTGTAATTTGATTGGTCAATTGAACTAGATTTGCAACAATTCGTGAATATTTTTCTACCTTTCCCTGTTATGTAAACGAGCAAATTTAACCAAATTATAGGGTACTCTAAAAGTACGAGAATCAAACGAAAACGAAATCTACAATTTGATTTAGGCATATTTGGAAAGATCACAGTTATATTAAAATAGTCTAAAATATATAGGAAGTTCCATCTGTTGGCTTCTTTTTACAGTGCATGTTATTTTGACAGTTTGCAACACTGACGCACTTAACATTGATAGATATGTGGTGTCAAACCTCCTTACAGTGGAAATTTGACACTAAATAGCGTTTCAGTGTAGCAAACTGTCGAAGTAACGCACTTCAAAAAGAAGCCAACAGCTGGCCCAGCCTATATGAAATTATTGCTAACATAACTTCTATGTAAATTTCGTAATACGATTTGAGAGAACCTTAACTCGCCTGCCATGTTCATCTTGCTGATAAGTATTAAATACCTATAGTTTGAAATAAAAGTGTTAGGATTATGTATTTTATTACGTCAATTTAATTAAAAGAAAACAACATAATTTTAATGATTGGAACATGCTTTTCAGCATTAACTTTTGGTAAAATGTATTCTATATAATTTCGGTAATTACTAATTTAACAACCTATAATTTACAACGTGTCCACACCATATAAACCCATAACAGAAAATTGATTGCAAACCACTCTTTAGAACACAATGGTGACAAGTTAGATGGGAGTAATTTCAACCAGTAAAAAGCATAGATTTTTTTTTTAATTTCGAATTGTAGCTGTTAATTATTCGATAATTAATTATGAGAATTATAAATATTTTTTGTTTACATTTTCATGTACCTGTAATAAATATCTGTTATGTTTTGAATAGAGCAATGGTTTCTTTTATAGTAATATATGAATATATAAACTATCTCTATATAATTAAAATAATATTAATAGTTATTCAAAGAATTTTCGAAGCGTATTCCTATTGTTTTATATATTCATTAAATTCTTATTTAATTTAATTAACTAATCTAACAACAGTTACTAATAATAATTTGATTAAGTCCCAATTTATTAATTCCAAATTAAATAATCTATGATTTAATTTACTAAATATATCATAAACATTCTTTATATATATATATATATAATATATATATATATATATATATATATATATATATATTTATATATATATATATATATATATATATATATATATATATATATATATATATATATATATTTATATATATATATATATATATATATATATATATATATATATATATATATATATATATATATATATATATATTTATATATATATATATATATATATATATATATTTATATATATATATATATATATATATATATATATATATATATATATATATATATATATATACATATATACATATATACATATATATATATATATATATATATATATATATATATATATATATATATATATATATATATATATTATATAAAATAATTATTAAACTTGTGCAATGATATCAGAAAATGCGACTAACCAAAACCACAATATCCTGTGTGGTGTATAATAAATTGTTTTATATGCCTAAAAATTAATGCTAATTATACGTTATGAGTCATTTTGATATTATCTGTTATATACAAAAGAAAGTAAGAAAAATTTATAGATCTTGTTAGACTTAGAAAGTAAAAATGGGTCCATCCTGTTTTTACCAAAATTGTTCGCTATTCATAATTTATTCAGTGCATAATTAACTTGTACAAACAATTTAATTCGAGTTTATTAAAGCGATATCAATGTTTGTAAATTAAATTAACATTTCATGAAAATAGGCATAAAATTATATATGTATGTATGTATGTAGGTAAATTAACATTTGTTGTTCTGAATTTCTGTTGAAAATTTGTTTATTTAATTAAATTGTTAGCAAAACGGTATTTAGAATTTAGCACTAAACAGATTTATGTTAGTTGTAATTTGAAAGTAATACTGTGTTTAAAAAAAATTACTTGCGTAGGAAATATTTTCTATTTAAGCTTCTTTAGACTATTAAAAGTTGGATTTATATTTGTCGCATTACGTTATGAATGTTTGTCTATTATAATTAAGAGTCTTGAAATTAAGTAGTACTTGCAGTAAATCAATTTTATTATAATAGCAAAACGACGTATACATAATTATTTCCTAGAGTAACTTAAACACGTCGCCTGCCAGGTGACATTGACACTTAAAAACAAATAATAATGTAAAAGAAAATCAAATTCCTGTTATTACATTATAGAAATGTATATAGCCCAAAATAAATATATTTAATTACATCGATTAAATATAATTATTGTATTCGAGATTTACGACTAAATAAAATAAAATAAATAAACATATCTGGAGCAACTACAATACACTGTAAAACTTTTAAACGAAATAAATGAAATTAATAATAATAATGAAAAGTTCGAAAATTGTAAAGTATAAAATTGAATGAAGCAATATTTTCATAGCCTAAATACTTAAAATATTAACTCAGTTTAATATATATTTTCTGTCTAATGTATTTTAGAATTTTAATTAGTTACATGTCAAAAACTTGTGACAGGCGCAATTACTGGCTATAGTTTGAAAGTACAATACAATAACATTGAACTAAATATATTTTTTGACAGTATTACAAATGAAATATTTCTTAATCTTAATTGTCCCAAAAATAAGTTGTTCAATTACTTTCCCATATGCAACACAATACACTGTAAATATGTCCACATATTACAAATAAATTGCATCTAGAAATGTGCTCTTATTACCGCATGACACACATTTTTAACATGATCTCTTGATAGGTATAATTATAAAAAATCATGTCAGAAATATACTCGTATAATTGTTATAAATTTAATTATTATTTATTTAATTAATGTGATACAGAGATTAGTTAATATTTAAGTATCATTAATGAAGCATTGACATTAGTTTTCGTTAACGATTTATAATATTTAGAAATACTACTTTCATCGATAATATCTAAAAGTGAAATTGATCATTTGTTAAATTTATTCATATTTCTACTTCAAATTCCAAATGGCAACATTGACTTTCATTGCATACATGAAAATCAAAATAAAAAATCTATCGTTGATATTGACCGCAAAGCTATTATTTTACAATATAAGTGAATGCTTAGTGTTGTATGAAACTAATATTTGTTTATTTATTTACAGGCGAATCGATTTCGATTTCTTAACTAGCATGGGTAAGTTTGCAATTATTATTTTTTACTTTATAAAATTATTTTAGGATTTATAAAAAAACTGTTTTGGTAAAAGCATAATTCAATTTTATTATTTTAAGGTTTATAAATAACTTTTTTTAAAAAAAAGTCACAGTTTAGTGTTAGTTAATAATTATTTAATGAAATAAAAAATATGCACTTACCAATAAATCGTATTATCCGATGCCCAAAGTGTAGGTATATAATAATATCAAAGCACAAACTGTCTTCTTAGTGAATCCCAAAAAAGTAAGCGCACTGTGGGGCACGATACCCGCAACACTGTATCGCATGCCGAAAATGTATCCCGGTTTTATAACATTACGCGTGCCGAAGAGAAAGTATCACACAGAGACACCTTCTTAATCAATGCGTAAAGTCGCGCTTGCATTAGACGCAAGTTACAAAGTATTTTACATTATTTGTTTCTTTCTAACACGTTATCAAAGCATAGACGTATTACGCTCGTACCTATAATATAGATCATCATCTGCTGTGGAAATACCTCTGAATAATGCACTTATAGATGAATTATAAATATTACGGATGCAATCATAAATTATATAAGATTTTATTTTTATGTTTCATCTTAAATAACGGTAAAACGGTTCAAAGTAAGAAGAATAATGTTGAAATTATATTTAGAAAAATCATTATTACTTAGGATTTTTAAAAATAATTTAAAAACATCTGTTGCGCCTACTAATCTTTAGAACATTGCAGTGCTTTACACTGGACTTTCTTATACGTAGTAGGCATATGTGTTTAGATAGGAAGGATATTAAAATACAAATGTTTAAACTTTCAAGAACATTTATTAGTTTTCAAATGAACTTAAAACCTAAGAATAATATTATTAATATTTTCTTAACTCTTGAAACGCTTCTATTACTAAAGTTTAAAGTTTCATAGTTTTATCTTCAACAGTTGGCAACAGTTGACATAAAAGCATACACATCGTCTTAATTATCAGCGGAATTTATAGTATTTTGAGTATAAAACTCAATATAAATCTACTAATTATATCGCTTATATTATTTTAGAAAATTCAAAAACAATTCCGGGTTTGCACACGACCCTAGTGGCTAATGTTAGTTGAGAAAAAAAAATGGCTAAATCATGTTCGGTGTTGTACGTGTTTGTGTGATAATTGTGGGATTGCCAGGAAAATCAGCTCGAAAATATGTGAAAACTAACAGTTGAAACGTGTTTAAGTGTTTGAGATATCAATTGTTGGACAGGATGGCGTACATTGGAAAATGTAAGTGCATTTATTACTTATCCATTGATAGCGTCATGTTTTTGGTTATGTAGCAATTATAGTTGCGTATATTTCATTTCGCGTTATTACACCTCATTTGATTATTTTAAAGTATAAGTTAAATATAGGCTTCAGATGAAACATTAGACTTGTCTATCTAATTGTAAGCAGAGCATACGGAAACAATATTTAGTATTTTTCAACTTGAAAGTTTATATTTCGTGTTTGACTCTTACAATGGTCCCGTTTTCTGACCAAATACGACTGCTGCTTGACTTGGATATAACCTAAGTAAATACGCTTTTCAAAGTTGTCCATAAACTTTTCGATGAAAAGTTTGCAGTAGTTACAGCTCATTTCATTGGAATATAATTTTCGTTTCCTGACACTTTATACATTGCTGAACTTACGCTTGGAATTACTTTTGAGCTTGTAATTTATTGAAAACTAAATCGAAAGTGATTTCCTTCGAATGAATCAATTAGGACAATGGTCCTCATATGTATGCGTATATTTATTTATATATATATATATATATATATATATATATATATATATATATATATATATATTATATATATATTTTGTTTTCTTATTAAACAGACATAGTTGATATATAATAATCATGGAAACCCCCAGTAGAGCTTACTTGTTTAGAGATGAAATCCCTATGAGTAAACAAACCTATTACGTTTTTTCTTTATTTATTATAGTTTTATTAGTCTGGAAGTACCATTTAGAGTGTTATGCTAAAGATAAATGCAAATGTGCACCTTTTTAAATAATTTATGTTTATTCATATATTTGCTCTTTTTTTCTACTTCTTTATATTTAAAAAATCAATTTTGCACCCATTAAAAAAGCCAATTTTATCTTTGGCGTTTTTACTTCTTGAAGTTAACCGAAAGTCAACATTCTTTTACGATTTAAAAATGTATAATTTAAGAAAAACATTTTTTAAATTCAGCATTTATATTTGTAATTTTTGGGCAATACATTTGTTTTACGTTATATATTATTGGGTTTAACAAATGATATTTTTGTTGAGATTGGAAAACGACTTTTGTAACTTTTGCGGAAAAAACAATCTTGACGCATAAAAGTAAAAATAAAGAAGTTCTTGTGTGGTTTTTCATGTTTGCCATGACCATATCAGACAGAAAAATGCTATCTGCTGTTATATACTGTTTTTTTTAAATTGTCTCGCACTTGCATTTATTTATGTTTTTTATCGCAACAATATATCTATAACAATTAACTAGTATATTGAATGAATTATCTAAATATCACCAGGTTATTTTCCATTTAACTGTAAATGTTCGGCCGTCACATTAAAAACCCAATTACTTCTTATGCATTCATTAAATATATCTTTTAATAAGTTACACTGTAAAAAATGTGTATAGTTTTACATGTTTTTATTTAAAATATATCTTTATATTTTAAAATAACTATTGTCTACTTTTATACTTCTCGAATTATTGAAAATTTAATTTTTTAAATAATTATATAAGAGGAAACCAATTGAAAAGCTATTTGCTCATTTTATATACCAGTCATAAATGATCTAATTAATACAATAATAAAATTGTTTTATTATATTTTCCATTTACCACTTTAGTAATTTATATTGAATAAATAACATTTTTCTCACTTTCATTTTCTCTACTACCTACTATGACATAGTATTTTTATTTATAACATATCTAATAAATAAAAAAATCTTAAATCTAGCTTTCTTTGATACGAATCTGTAATGTTGATTGAACTTAGTTGGCCTTAACTTGAGATTCTTGACCATGAGTATATGCATTTCTGGTTTTTGCATAGCACAAAAAAGTTTTTAACATCTACTTGCTTGGTTTGGTTTAACCCAGAGTCAATCATCTTGAAGATGCATTATTTATATATATTTATGAACTGGTTTCAAGGCATACAACCTTTTCGTAGTGACGAACATCCGTTGGATCACTAAAAATATTTAAATTGTACCTTACACACTACATACAAAAAAAATACGATTATTCACCATTTAATTGTAACTTTAAAATAGTGCTGCTGGTTACGCATGCCATAACATGCATTTATAATCTAACTACCTATATTTCAAAAGCTTATAAATATATATAAAATTAAAATTCGTATTGATGTCATATTTATTACTAAAAGGCACATCATAAATATTTCTTTTAGACCTTCAAGAATTTGAATTGTTAAAATTGACATATTGCAATAACTTTAATAAAATCACATTCAAAGAGTTACATAATTTTAAACTTTTTCCTTATATTTACAAAAAAAATCGATTTAATTAAACTAATTTCTAAAATTCTAATTTTGACTTTTCACTATAAAATCAATTTAATTATAGGTTTTTGGTCACAAACTAAATTTTGCACTTTACATAAATCATTGTAAAATGTGATCTTCGGAACAAATGTTAACTTTAATTAATACTCCAAAACCTAATGCGTTGTAAATTTAAATTTGATTACACAAACAGAAGTAAACATAGATTAAAATTCATCTTTTATATAAGCGGCCGCTCAGATATTAAAAAATGTTAATCGTTCTACTAATTTTGATTCTCATAAATAAATAAATAAATAAATATATTCACACTGTTTCGCAAAATTGAGGTTACACGGTTTAACATCACATTTTTACTACGACTTGCGTTACCAGCAATATAGGCATCGAAAGGTGGATAAGCCTATAATAATCAGAGCATTATTAGTTTGAATTAAGTTTTTTTTTAATTGAGATTCAAATTTTATTTTTAATTACCAGTAATATAATAAATAACGTTACACTTTTAAAAAGGTGTACGTTTTGTTACAAAACGAATTATTATTTATTCAGATTTACTTCCCTTAATAATAATTTGAATGGCAGGTTTTTGTTTTATTAAAATATTAACCTTGTTTTTATTGTTTACAATTTAATATGATTGAAGTTTCGCATTGGTGACAAAACAACGTGATGTTGCGTTTTCGACACTAACTCAGTTTTTCAATACGCTCATTGGTACCGGAAACTGATCTAGATCAACTCATATGTAGTTTATTAAAGATATATTAGACGTATTACTAGCCAGGAAATTTGCGGCAATTACAAAATTTTAATTGCAAATAATTAGTAAATGATACTGTTTAAAGGGAACAAATGCGATAAATACGAATTCAATTCCAATTTAATTCTAATGTATATTTATAATCCAAATTAAAATCCAATTTAAATACATTTTATTTATATTTAAACGCTTTTTAACAGTGTACTTATTGAAACAATTGATTAAATTTTATTTTGCTTTTACAAAAAAGTATATCCTATAATAGATAAATTGAAAAAACATCGTAAATGACCCAGTTTATAACTAATAATAAAATATATGCCTAAAACGGAGAAATAGAAAATATATGCGATGATAGTTAAATGTTTATGTATAGAAGTTATAATTTATTCATATATTAGAAAACCGTGTAGTAAATATTAAATAAATAATAATTTCTGAAAAGTTCAGGATCAAACGCAATTAATTAAAATAAATATAAATCAGTTTTTATTATTATTATTTATTTGAAGGTAAATTCTTATATCCTTAAATTAATTACTGGTTTTCATATGTATATACTTAAATAAAATTAAATAACTGAAAGGTGTTGAACCTCACAATTACCTACTGATATTTTCTGCATTTGTTGCATTATGCAAGATAAACAATGGGATTTTACCATTAATTAAAGTAATGATTTATATATTATCTTATAAACTTATAATTATATTTTAATGAAGCAGTTAACTAATTAATTATAAAAGTTTCAATAACCTAAAAAATGCAACTAGTTATACACATTTAGTAGGTTATGATTTGCTGATTTCCATGCTTCGTAATTTTTAGTAGCTTTTTGAATAGTTTGGTAATAGCTTTCATCAAATTCATATCAAACCTAAATTATATAATTTTTAGAACTATTTAGAAATAATCTTAAATTTCTCTAAGATATTTATGATTTTAATTTTTAATTATTCAGTGTTTTTATATAGATTTAAATGTATATTTTGTGGTTACGAACCACAAATGGGTTTCCCGAAACGGTAGCAGACAAATATTATCGTGCATACACTGAACAAAATTTGTATAATTTCATATTTATTTTAATATAAATTATACTTGTAGATTTGTAATTATAATATTTAATAAAACTTCATTAAAATTTAATAATATATATTTTCAGGTTTCTCACAAATGTTCAATTTTAATTTCTAAAACAAATATTAAATTCATATTTCATGAATATAGAACAGT